>OV743716.1:66543701-66691201 GCA_928272305.1 Volucella inflata
TATTTATTATTTATTATTTATTATTTATTATTTATTATTTATTATTTATTATTTATTTATTATTTATTATTTATTATTTATTATTTATTATTATTATTTATTATTTATTATTATTATTTATTATTATTATTTATTATTTATTATTTATTATTTATTATTTATTATTTATTATTTATTATTTATTATTTATTATTTATTATTTATTATTTATTATTTATTATTTATTCTATTTATTATTATTATTTATTATTTATTATTTATTATTTATTATTTATTATTTATTATTTATTATTTATTATTTATTATTTATTATTTATTATTTATTATTTATTATTTATTATTTATTATTTATTATTTATTATTTATTATTTATTATTTATTATTTATTATTTATTATTTATTATTTATTATTTATTATTTATTATTTATTATTTATTATTTATTATTTATTATTTATTATTTATTATTTATTATTTATTATTTATTATTTATTATTTATTATTTATTATTTATTATTTATTATTTATTATTTATTATTTATTATTTATTATTTATTATTTATTATTTATTATTTATTATTTATTATTTATTATTTATTATTTATTATTTATTATTTATTATTTATTATTTATTATTTATTATTTATTATTTATTTATTTATTATTTATTATTTATTATTTATTATTTATTATTTATTATTTATTATTTATTATTTATTATTTATTATTTATTATTTATTATTTATTATTTTATTATTTATTATTTATTATTTATTATTTATTATTTATTATTTATTATTTATTATTTATTATTTATTATTTATTATTTATTATTTATTATTTATTATTTATTATTTATTATTTATTATTTATTATTTATTATTTATTATTTATTATTTATTATTTATTATTTATTATTTATTATTATTATTTATTATTTATTATTTATTATTTATTTATTATTTATTATTTATTATTTATTATTTATTAATTTATTATTTATTATTTATTATTTATTATTTATTATTTATTATTTATTATTTATTATTTATTATTTATTATTTATTATTTATTATTTATTATTTATTATTTATTATTTATTATTTATTATTTATTATTTATTATTTATTATTTATTGTTTATTATTTATTATTTATTATTTATTATTTATTATTTATTATTTATTATTTATTATTTATTATTTATTTATTATTTATTATTTATTATTTATTATTTATTATTTATAATTATTATTTATTATTTAGTATTTATTATTTATTATTTATTATTTATTATTTATTATTATTATTTATTATTTATTATTTATTATTTATTATTTATTATTTATTATTTATTATTTATTATTTATTATTTATATTTATTATTTATTATTTATTATTTATTATTTTTATTTATTATTATTTATTATTATTTATTATTTATTATTTATTATTTATTATTTATTATTTATTATTTATTATTTATTATTTATTATTTATTATTTATTATTTATTATTTATTATTTATTATTTATTATTTATTATTTATTATTTATTATTTATTATTTATTATTTATTATTTATTATTATTATTTATTATTTATTATTTATTATTTATTATTTATTATTTATTATTTATTATTTATTATTTATTATTTATTATTTATTATTTATTATTTTTATTTATTATTTATTATTTATTATTTATTATTTATTATTATTATTTATTATTTATTATTTATTATTTATTATTTATTATTTATTATTTATTATTTATTAGTTATTATTTATTATATATTATTTATTATTTATTATTTATTATTTATTATTTATTATTTATTATTTATTATTTATTATTTATTATTTATTATTTATTATTTATTATTTATTATTTATTATTTATTATTTATTATTTATTATTTATTATTTATTATTTATTATTTATTATTTATTATTTATTATTTATTATTTATTATTTATTATTTATTATTTATTATTTATTATTTATTATTTATTATTTATTATTTATTATTTATTATTTATTATTTATTATTTATTATTTATTATTTATTATTTATTATTTATTATTTATTATTTATTATTTATTATTTATTATTTATTATTTATTATTTATTATTTATTATTTATTATTTATTATTTATTATTTATTATTTATTATTTATTATTTATTATTTATTATTTATTATTTATTATTTATTTTTATTATTTATTATTTATTATTTATTATTTATTATTTATGATTTATTATTTATTATTTATTATTTATTATTTATTATTTATTATTTATTATTTATTATTTATTATTTATTATTTATTATTTATTATTATTATTTATTTTATTATTTATTATTTATTATTTATTATTTATTATTTATTATTTATTATTTATTATTTATTATTTATTATTTATTATTTATTATTTATTATTATTATTTATTATTTATTATTTATAATTAATTATTTATTATTTATTATTTATTATTTATTATTTATTATTTATTATTTATTATTTATTATATATAGGCTAGTATACGAGGGCGGGTCAAGAAGTCCGTGATTTTTGGATTAAAAACACAGATTTTTTGATAAAAAAATAATTTTATTTCTCAACGTAGTCTCCCTTGAGCTCTATACACGCTTCTCCAATTTTTTTATCCCTTCCAAAAAAAATGATTTGTCGAGGTCCTCAAAATAGGCATTTGTTTGCGAGATGACTTCATCATTGGAGTCAAATCTTTGGTCCACCAAGCCATTTCTTCAGGTTTGGGAACAAGAAGTAATCGCTCGGAGCCAAATCTGGAGACGACTGTGAGCAAACGCTGCACCCATCTTGCGGAAAGCTTTCTCATGCCGAAGTGATCATTCAAAATTGAAACCACTGAGCCATGCGAGATCCCTACGGCTTCCACAATCTCTCGCACTTTCAATCTTCGGGTCGGCCAACACCATATCGTGAATTTTTTCGATTGTTTCGGGTGTAGAGACCTCAACTGGGCGTCCAGAACGTTCGGCATCTTCAGTGCTTGTACGGCCACAACGAAATTCAGTAAACCACTTTTTTACCATTGAAATCGATGGTGCAGAGTCCCCATAGTATTTATCAAGCTTAGCTTTGGTCTCGGTAATGGTTTTTTTTCGCAAGAAAAAATGCTTAATAAGCACACGAAATTCACTTTTTTCCATTTTCTCCTCAAATTAGTGAGTAGTCTGATAAAAATAGCTGTCAAACACAAACTAACTGACGCAGCAAGTTTAAATTTTGACAGGAGTCAACTGACAGATTTCTGTTGACAGGAGCAGTGTTGCTGTTTCAGTAAAGAGGTCAGAAATTCAAAAAGTCACGGACTTATTGACCCGCCCTCGTATACTAGCTTTTTTGTTTATTTTTTTATTTATTTATAATTTTGTATTATACTGGGTGCCCACTTATTCGTTAGCGATAATTTAGGAAATCTTGGGCGTATTTTAAGCGAAAGTTCATAGTAAGGGCTTATCTCCAATGTTGATATCATTGACAGTGGACGTAAAAAAAGGTCACTTTGGTGTACCTTGACCCATGTTAATAAAAATTGCCTTGTTAATATGAATGTTAGAAACTTTACTTAGGACTTTATTTTTAGCAGAAATACTAGCCTTTGTAACTACATTTAAATAAAGTTCATATCTTTTTGAAATCTTCAGATATCCAATTTCTAAACCTGTTCCATTTTTCGTGGCCACGATAATTTTTGATTTTTAGGTCACTTTCTGCAGAAAATGTCCTAATAAATATAGCGTTTTATTATTTTATTCATGTGAAAGTAACAATAATAAAAATAAAATTATCAGCAGAAAAAAGCATATATATTATTATACTTGGAAAAACCTGTGGCAGGTAAAAATTTGAATAGAAAATTTAGATTTTTTACCTTAGTTTTTAACATGAATTGACAATAAGAATGGTTTTCCGAGAATTAATAATTTTCCAATGTTTCCAAATTGCATAGCTATAAAAAAATCAAAAATGTGCTCGTTTATTTGACTGCTTGTCAAAAACCTCATTGCCTCGTTGCTTGGAGTTTCGGATATGAAAGCCTATTTGAAAAGTTTGCCAAACAAAATTGGTCCTAAATAAAGTTCTTTCTGTTTTTGTTAACAGAGAAATTTTCGTTAGCATGGGTCGGGGTACACCAAAGTAAACCTTTTCTTAAGTCCTTGAAAAATGATGTCAACATTGGAAACAATCCCTTACTTTACGACGACTTTTTTTTCTTAGAATATACATGTTAGCGCTTAAAACATCTGGATGCACCCATCAGACCTGATGACGTGCACATCAAATTGACAATTAGCCAAGGCGCGCGATAAGAAAAAAAAAAAATGGCAGAGACAAAAGAAGAACAGCGTGGGCTAGCCATAACCAAAAAGAGATATACTAAAAGAGTTTTTTGATTCATTATTAATTAGTTGAATTAAAGTTTATTGAAAAACCTGGCCGCCACAACTTTAAAAATTCTTTTAACGCAACGAGTAGGATGGATGCTAACCCATTTGCTGCATCTTCAAAGGTAATAAGATCCCCAAAGAGTACTAGGCCGATAACGACTGGAGGAAGAACGTGCTCTACAAGACAAACGCGACAAGGAACAGCAGCAGCAAGAGAGACATCAAGAAAAGCGGAAGCAGTTTGACCAGCAGTACCTTGAAAAATAGTAGTTGCTGCTTCAGCAACAAGCAGAAGAAGGAACGACCTCTGTCGACGGCGACAAAGCACAAGTCGATGATGTCCAAAAGAACGCTGTAGTGCGCACTTGGTTAGAGGACGCACGCAACTCGACCCGAAAACACTTGCTAGATTTCCACCAAATCCTGATCCGTGAAGCTAATCAGGACTCTCAGCGGTTTCTCTGCCGCAACGGTTTTCTCTCCCAGTAGTGCTCAGTACGTTAAAAGTCTGAACGCTGAACAATTCGCCGGAAAATTCCCTAGAGCAACAGTAGCTATCACCCAAAGTCTTTACGTCGATGATTTCCTGGACAGCGTTGAGACCGAATATGAAGCAATCCAACTAGCAAAGGATGTCAAAGAGAATCACTCAAGAGCTGGATTCGAAATACGAAACTGGATGTCCAACTCAATAGCTGTTATCAGCGCTATGGAAGAGAACTCCAAGGAAGAGGTTAATTTGAATATCGGTTCAGAATCTGAGCTTGAGAAGGTACTGGGTATGTTGTGGTGTACATTCACCGACAAATTTACATATAAAATAAAGGTGAACGCCCAAAATAAGGATTTGCTGTCCGGAGGTAGACGTCCAACGAAGCGAGAACTACTTCGTACACTGATGACAATTGTTGACCTCTTGGAACTAATCGCGAACTTTTCCAATTTTGTGAAAATTATACTACCTATACAAGACGTATGGCGACCGGTATTGGATGACGGTATTGGCGATGTGGAGTTTCAGGGATGGCTTATTTGGCTGAAAGTTCTTCTGAGTATAGAGACTGTCCAGATACCGAGGTGCTGCCTAAGGATCACGTCCGTCGGAGACTCCAGTGAGGTTGAACTGCTTATGTTTTTCAATGGGAGCAAGAGGAGCTATGCTGCAGTTGCGAACTTCTGATTCGGGGATGGAAGCCAACCAACGTGTAGCGCCTCTAATGCAGCTCTCTATACCGCGAATGGAGCTACAAGTTTCCGTTCTTGGGACAAGGCTGGCTAACTGTATTCTAAAGGAACACGCGATTAAAGTCAGCAAGCGCTACGTTCTACGTAAAAACGTACTTTGCTGGATACGGTCTGATGAAGCATAGTCAATTAGTCGCATTTCGCATCAGCGAAATTCTGGAAACAACTGAAATTTCAGAATTTAAATGCATTCTATTAAAATCCAATGTAGCCGACGAGGGAACAAAATGGCATCCGCGTCCTGATTTTGTCACCACCAGTCAATGGCTGAATGGACCAGCATTTTTGCGATAAAAACAAGAGAATTGGCCATAATTCGAAGACCCATATCTCGGAAAAAATACTTCATAGGAGATTAAGGTAAACTATTCATGTCACCACACCCAAATGCACTCTGAAGTGGATACGCGTCGAGGGCAAATACTATATCCAGAGCACTATTCAGATTGAATACGGCTATTTCGGACTACAGCTTGGATTTTGAGGTATGTTAACAATCTCAAGGCTATAGTGGCAGGCAGCCCATCTCAGACGGGACTCATAAATCATCGTGATATTGACAGGGCTCAAAACTATTTACATTGTCAAGCACAAAAGGGCATATACCCTGATGCGCTTTCTGCCATTGAAGCGAATCAACAACGCATAAAAAGAGCAGCTCTTACAAACTCTCACCGTATACTGAACTAAACCGAGTCCTACGAGTCAAAGGCAGAATCGACACTTGCAAGGCACCTTGCCAATCTGATGTGAATGACCACTCATTCTGCCAAGAAACAATCATAGCACGTCACTTGTAATCCGAGAAATAAAAGCAATGACTCAACCGCAACCAATGGGAGAACTCCCGGCCGCTCGACTCGATGCATATTCTCAACCGTTCTCGTACGTGGGTATTGATTACTTTGGACCAATCATCATTTCTGCTGGAAGACGAGCTGAAAATGATGTGGTATTTTAATCTCCTGTCTGACTGTTCGCGCAGTTCACATCGAAGTGACCCACACGCTTACCGCCAACTCGTGTATAATGGCTATTCGCCGGCGAGGCATTCCTATTGAGAAATTCAGCGATCAAAGAACTAACTTCAAGGGAGCAAGTAAAGAGCTCAGCGAAATGCGTCAGAGTTTGGACCAAAATAAAATGGCCAAGGAGTTTACTAGTGCCGATACCAAATGGACATTTATACCACCACCATCTCCCGACGGAAGCTGGGAGAGATTGGTTCAATCCGTGAACAAGGTTCTCGCTCAGATCTCGTTACCCAGGAATCCAATGGATAAAGTTCTTCACAATATGCTGAGGGAGGTTGAATACGTACTGAACTGTAGACCGTTAACCTATGTTCCAGTCAGTGATGACAACTGCGAAGCGTTTACTCCGAATCATATACTCCTTGGACTTCAAATGGGTCGAAGCCACCTGCGCCATTTAACGACGATGTAGCAACGATTCGGCGAAATTGGCTTGTTTCGCAGAGGTATGGTGATGTTTTCTGCAAGAAATGGATGCAGGAGTTCCTTCCTACTCTGGCCAAGCGTACTAAGTGGTTTGAACCAAGGAAGCCGATGTCACCGTGGATCCAGGATGCTAGTTGTTGGAGCGACAGAAGAAGGGGGTAAGACCAAAACTGATTATACCGGGGGGGAATACCGAATACATGTTTCTCTTTAAATTACTTAGGATACCTTTATTTGCGTTTGATATGGTACATACTTCATATACAGGAACTAAGATGACACAGAGTCTCCTTAGTTTTTCGGGATATGGTCATACTTTCCAATTGATCTCTTAGCCCAAAGAAACAGTTATTTTAAATAGTTATTCTTAATTTTTCTGCTCTTTCTCTTGTTGACAGCGTAAGCATAGTTCTACCGTCATTTATCGCTTAACCCATTTCGAGAGCTTTTTTTTCAACACACACGAACGCGACAGTGAATGCCCACTACGTTTTTCCTATTATGTAGACATCATAGGTGTTTGTTTGTACTTGCACAGACGTATGAAGGATTGCGCCTCCGGTATTGGATTGTTAGTTCCACAAAATGCGCCATGTTCAAAAGCCCAGGACAGTGTATCTCTTTGTATAAAATGCTAGGTTAAGTCGTTGCTGACATTGATGGAGAGGAGAGCATTCTTACAGACGAACGAACTTGCCGAGGATAACAAAACTAGACATAGTTCTAGTATATAACTCGTTTTTCTAAAAACAAAAACACAGGCTTAAAATTAATGAAGATATGTTGAGTATCAATTTGGGCTTAGGGTTCTTACAAAGATCAGATCAATTTCAGACGTTCATACAATACACACATTAGACGCGATTTCGTACGCGATTTTGAGAAGACTTATACCTTTAAGAGACAACCATTTATAAGTACTGATTCACTTCCAATCATTGACCTAGTTTTACACTTATTATATTTTACCGGTTAGCAATGATTGGTTACTTTGAATTGTGTTCATTTTCGTAAAGGTATGTACCCACACGTGGTAAGACGATAATCAATTCGAACACCTTTATAGTTGGCGCAGTTGATGGGATTTCCTTTTTTGTGAACCGGGCAAAAAATACAGAAATTCTTTTCATCAAGCATACAATTTTCTGTCCAAATTCGAGAGTTCGTTTTTCCAACAACTTTGAATACTTCGATCCGTAGGACGTCAGATCCAACTGTTTTCTTTGATTTCAGTTTTGGTATTGATATCCTTTTCATATTGTTAGTACCGACTGCGATTCTCTCATGTGGTTTCCTTCGTCATCTTTAGGGGTTTTCGTGCTTTGACACATTCTTTTTAGCAGTGTGTACAAATTCCGTAGGTTTTTCCTGGAGTACTTGTTATTTGTTTATATACAAACACAGAGGAATGTATTGGTTGCTTGGTAAACATTCCAAACTAATTATCGATAACAAGCTACTCTTTTATAAGCAAGTGCTAAAGCCTGTGTGGACCTATGATATATAGGTACAACTCTGGGATTACACTAAGAAAATGAATAATAAGACCTTGGAATTCCTACTGTCGGAGACCAAGGTATAATCTTCGCGAGAAAACATGAAATTCGACTAAACGGATATATGAACAATACAGACTTAGAAATTTTAGACGAGAGGAACCTGTTGGAAACCTTTGGACCTAGCGCGATAAAATGAAACCAAGCTGAAAAGTGGATCCTGTAGGAACTTTCATGGGAAGGTGACCCGCCAACCGAGATTATTTTATGATAAAAAATTTGCTTGATAAGTCGAAATTTAGTTACGGTAATATGAGCATAAATATCGTAGGGAGGTGTTCTTCAAGAATAAGAATCTCACACTTCTATAGGCACGTACTTGCGATCCTCATAGTGTCTAATGGACGATTTTCACCTGCCCTCGTTAGAACAAAAAAACAAAATCCTGGAGTACAACCTATATCAATACAATATCTCCGATTGCGCGGTTCTGGTGCTCTTTTTTCTTCTTCCAGAGAAGACGATGTTCTTTCTGTGTCTCGATAGTAGAGCTCACAAGCGAGTCTTATTGTTCGCTCCAACGTCGATTTATACTATTTTTGCTTATCTAAATGTGTTTACCAGCATCAAAGATCAAACCAAAGATTTCTTGGTGGCAGCAAAACAAACCACAGCATATCAGTTGCGGCGTCTCTTATTCTTGCATGCGTATCTTGACTTTAACAAGGTGGCTATCCGAGTCAATTTTGGCAGCCTGGAAAGAAAAGAAGTTACAACAACTGGAGCCGTAGCTCACCGTTTATGCAATGATAACATTTTGATATGGAAACCGTAATGTCCCCTTGTGCTTATTAAGGCGAAGAGACCTTGTGTCTGTTATAGTGCTGTAACATACAGCAAAGTCAATCAGCTTAAGTCCGTTTCCAGACGTGTACCGAAAGGCTATGCTAATCAACTGTCCTACCACGCTTTTGATATTGTAGTACTTTGCTAAACTATACTATAGTACTATATTCCCACATCTTACATCTTCAATATAGCATCCCTTGCATCTTCCAACAGCAAAAAGTCCATAATAAGTGATTCTCATGCCAACCCAATCCAATGTCATAACTCGGACACTTCAACGCATTCACGCCGAAGTGTGTTATATAGGCCATCCAAAATAAGTGACTCTCATATAAACCCAATCCAACGTCATAACTCAGTGGGAAATTCATTTTACGCTGCCATAAGCGAAAAGGAAAATTGTAAACAAAGGCACTTCAACGCATTCGCCCAGAAATGTGTTATGTAGTTCAAAGTCAAAATGCCGATTCGACAATAAATAGACTGGGCAAGCATGTCATTGCACTGCGGCAGTAAACTATTGTACGTAAGATGGATCAAATTACCGACCGATCGTACGAACGAACGCGGTATCCCCGATGAACTATAAATAGGTCAAAACGGAAGGGTAAATAATTTGGACACTTAGGTCAATGAATTCAAAAATGCAAACTCTTTAAATCGATAAGTGGAAAATGAATTATGGGAACTATTTTGTACTGAGGCTATTGCGTAAGAGTGCAAGAAGAATTATCAACAAAATTAGTATAAAAGGCAGTGTTTGGGAAGAACAAATCAGAGATTGCAAAATACTCCAAATAGTAAAGGTCGCAGCCTTTGGAAACGCAGCGGGCCTTTATTGTTTTATAAATTGTAAAAAGAATCAATTACAAAAATACTCCAAATTGTAAAGGTTGCAGCCCTTGGAAACACAGTGGGCCTTTAACTATAAAAAGATAACTAAATAAAGAATTATAACGTTCTGAACTGAAGTGTTTCTTGCTGTCCGCTAGAGTACTCTTCTCTGCAATCATACACAGAAAGCACGGTACGAAAGGCGTAATCGAACAATATCATGTCCTTTCCTATCATGTTGTTAAGATCAGCTAGTACGATTTTAACTCCATATTTCCGACATTGGTTATGTGCCGAAGAGCTTGTAGATAATTTTCTGGTCGTGTGCTCCTTATAATGGTAATGGGCATATAAAAGGATTATGTTAGCAAATTTAGCCTATATATGGATTGTCATAAGATAATCGCTCGTTGTCGTTTGAGGGATTGCAAAGGTCATCGACAGTAAATCCAGTGATATTCGAGACCATTAATTGGCTGATCACATTGATATCCTCTGTCGTATAGGATTATGAGCACCATGATGGCGCAGACCAGTATATCCCTACTAGCCAAGCACACCTGTGTCATTTTAGCCTGGATGAGTAAGGGCTTGCTTTTGCAACTACTAGGGACCACTACGAAAAAGTAAGGTAAGAACTCCGCTGTGAACTTGATTGTTGCGCTGAGCCCCAATACAAATTATAGGTCAGTCAATTAAATTAAAGTTTTTTCTGTATCATTTCTACTAGTAGAAGTATTTAGCCGGAAATGTTGCAATAATATTAGAAACATGTTCATGTTGTTCAATAATTTTAATATAGATGTACTCGTACAAACTTATGAGGAAATGAATAAAATGAGAAAAATGTACTATAGCGTATTAACTCAACACAGGAACATGAAGCAAGTACTCTATATAATCTAATTTGCACTTTCTTTAGCTGCGCGAGTTATGTGCGCAGACAACAACACAACCAAGGCAGACCATGCATGCTGTATTAACCTGCATAGATGCAACCTCTTGCAGTATGTTTGCCTACATGACCGAAAATGCGAACATGTGTGGTTGGGTACTGTGATGCGTCAGGTGCCAGTTGTTGCTGAGCGCAAATCAAGCACACCTATGCATTGAAGAAAACTCCGCCATCGCCTCGTATGCATATCACTTGTCGTGGGGTAAATGTTTGTGTCTTTTGGTTGTGTGAAGCAACCTGTTCTCATGTTCTCTCTTTAAGTCCCTTTGTTGCTACGCACGGAATGGAATGGAAGAAGGTGCGTATGTAGGTGTGAAGAATGGAAGAGACATAAAACGGGAATGAAGATCATTCGATGTTTGACGATAGACATAAATAGTTTAGTTAATAAAATTATAAATATTGTACAAATATATTCAAACAGAAATTGAGATATTAGATATTAGAGACATAATTCGGTCGAATCAGAACGAAATTTGTGTCTTGTGAATTTCCAAATAACAATGTTGTTGTTTACGTACGAGTACTTTGTTTTTGCACTAAAAGGGTTTAATAAGAGTGTCAACTTATCGTCAATGGTGAGACAGAGTCGATTGAATAATCTTTAATGGTTCTCATTTAGGAGTGGAGGTACCCAAAGAGTTCTTTGCTTCATTTTACTTCCCCCCTTCTAGAGAATCGCTTCAACGTGAAAGTGTTGCCAATCCTGTATGACGTAGTTGTACTGGTGAGTTAATGCTTACTTCAAGCAAACCGATGATGAGTCTTTAAGAAGAAGTGAACTGCAGCTCTAATATATCCGAAGTGGTTTTTCTAAATAACAGTAGCCAGTGAAAGTCATCGACCGGCAAGATTAAAAGTGGACCTCAGTCAATATCTTGGAGAATTTTAACCAAAAAATAAAATTCAAAATTTCTGTTTTATTGCTTTTAATTGACTCGCCATTAGTATTGTTAAGATCTCTCTCTCGCACAAATATTTTTTGAATTACGAGACGCAACATGGCACCTCCAACGAGATCCAAACAAGTGCCAGGGCAAGAGCATAACAATTCAACACCTTCACAAAACCAACCTAAATACAACTCTACTCCCGTACTTAACCGGTCAGGTCTTACTGTCGAAATGCTCGACCAACGCCTTGAACCACAGCGAGTACACATTGTTAAACAAATCAAGAGGAGCTGCTTGCATTTCAAAATGAGTGTTTCACTAAAATCGCTCTTTTGTCAGCAGATTTAGATGCACTACCATACGACTTTTTGTCACACACAGAGCAAATGCGTTCTTCGAATGATCGTTTCAGCACTGTTGACAATGCCATTATTGACATTATTGAACGAGTAAAGAGCATCGAGATAACCCAAAAAACTACGACTTCGCTCATCGATGTGTCAGCCTGAGATAAATTTGACTTTATTCAACAACGATTGGATGCAATGGAGAAAGATAAAATTGCTACTGTTAGCAATCCCTGTAGTACCTGAAGAGAACTTAAATCAAATCTTAAATGGATTATGTTTTACCCTAGGCGTCTCTCCACCAACTGTTCAGATGCAGATCTTTCGCCCAAATAAAGGGGGTAGTGCAAACTCTCCAATCATTATTAAATTCCATTGTCCTCAAGAGAGAAATGTTGTGCTCAAAGCCGCAAATATTTATAGAAAGCTAAACAACAGACAGCTTTGTCTTCGCGACGTCCGTACGGAAGGGGAGACTTATGTCTATCTCTCTACAACATGCCATCAACTTGAAATGAAACAAAAAATTGAGTGCGGTGTATACACGATACGGATCGGTCATAATCAAAACAGTTGCTGATGAAAAATTAATAATTATAATGAACATTGCGGATTTAAATGCTGCTGCAGCGATGAAAGAAACAAAATAAATATGTTGATGCCCATATATTCTTTAATAATTTCTAATGTAATATTTCTTTGCTATCACTCCTACTTTTCCTTATCTATTTCTGAATGTCTTAATATATTTAATTTTCTTTTACCAATTCTTATTAATATTAATCTTTTTCTGATGCTGCTGCTGTTTGGATGCATTACTCTTATTGTTGACATGGTTCTCGCATTCTTGATACTCGTACATATGTATGACAATGACTAGCACATTTATCACTGTAGTCAATAGTAAAGGTAATAATAATGTAGATACAGTAGTTCGTATTTTATCTAAGGCTTACCGCGGTCTTAAAATCATTCATATTAATGCTTGTAGCCTTAATGCTTATAAATTAGATTATCTGAGGAACATTTTTAAGGACACACCAGTAGATGTTATTTGTGTTAGTGAAACTTGGTTCGACCCTGAAGTTGAAAATATAGCTTATGATATCGATGGTTACAAGCTTAATCGTAATGATCGCTTACTAATATGATTGGTGGAGGTATTGCAATATATTTTGTAAATCCGCTGCTCTGAAATTGCTGAATCCATATCTACAGCTAATGGTATAAAATGTAAAATAGTAGAGTTAACGAATGGAAATCGTAAATGTCTTCTGTCATGTGTCTATAAAGCAAAACATTTTTTTTTGCCCAATTCCTTTCTTGAACACATAATTTTGTGTGGTGATTTTAGTACTAATTTACTGATAAATAATAGGTCGACGAGAAATTTTCTCGATCTGGTGTTTGAAAATGGTCTTGCTGTTGTGTCAATGGTCATGCCATTTATTGGAATCAATGTTTTAGCCTTCCTTCCGGCAAATGAAAAATTATCATTTTTCCATAGATCAGTCAACGAGCTCTACAACAGAAATGTTCCAATACGGACTATTCGTATAAAAAATTCTAAGTGTTTGGCTTACATCCGAAGTAGTTAAATTCATAAATAAACGAAGGAAACTCTATCATAAATGGAAAGAAAGACCTTCTGCGAGTAACTGGGAACGTTTTCGTCCATCAATAGATTCTAAAACACTGTGGAAAAATCTGCGAAGCATTGGTGTTGGTTAATGTTTTGATTCTAAGTGCTAACTAGATCCCGACCGATTAAACGATTCTTTCTTATCTCATGAAGGAACAAATCATAATTTTACTATCAACAGGGATTTGTGTTTTTTAACTTGAGACATCCAAATTACTCGAAAAATACACGATATCGCGAAAAATATTTCAGACAAAAGTCAAAAGGTTCTGACGGGGACATAAGATGGTGACCACGAGTTTGACCTTGAGACCCATTTTCAAGGTCAAACGAAGGTCACTTTTGATTTTTCAAATGATAATTCCTGATTTTCATTGCTCAGTCGTATTCCTCAATGGGGCACACCACTTTGTCTCAAAGGTCTTATTCATTCAGTGCTTGATACCACTGCACTGGCACGCCTAAATCATTAATCGGTTTCCAACGTTGTTAAGGTGTTAGAAGTTCGATATTTATTCTGAGGAACTGATTATTATTAGTAATGTTTTCCAGATTAATAATGCAGGCTATTTGCTCTTTACGACAAACGTTTCCCAGACCAGATACGATCGCGCGCTTCCTTTTATCGGGTCATCCAACAATTCACTGGTGAAGGAAGTGTGCAACCAAAGAAAAGGAATCGGTCAGATAGGGTGGCTGTTGAGGACAATGAAATAGCAGTGTTAGCTGCCGTTGCATATGATCCTCACATTAGCACTCGCCAAATAAGTCGTTAATCAGGAATTTCTCAAACGATTGTCTGTAAGATATTACATCGGCATAAATACCATCTTTATCATGTTACAATGCATCAAGAACTTTCTAGTGAGGATTCCCGCAACCGGGTTTCCTTTTGTCAATGGGCACTTAAGGAAATTGAACGAGACCCCCTTTTCTTCGCCAAGGTGTTATTCTCTGATGAGTCGACTTTCACCAATCACGGTACGGTCAATCGACATAATATCCATTACTGGGCTACCGAAAATCCTTTTTGGTTGCGACAAGTTGAACGCCAGCACCCTTGGAATGTTTACGTTTGGGCGGGAATTATTGGGGATAAATTAATAGGTCCATATTTTATTGAAGGCAACTTGAATGGTGAAAAGTATGCAAACTTCATACGGGACCATCTTCCAGTATTACTAGAAGAACTGCCATTGGAATTGCGACAAAAAATGTGGTTTCGACATGATGGTTGTCCAGCCCATTATTCCCAAGTATCCCGGGGCGTATTAAACAATATTTACCATCAATGGATCAATGGATCGATGGATTGAACGAGGGGGTCCGAGGCAATGGCCTGTTAGATCACCTGATCTTACGTCACTTGATTTCTTCTTGTGGGGCTGCTTAAAAAGTGAGGCTTACAGAAAAAAAGCCAACAACACGTGAGGACATGAAAAGACGAATAACTGAAGCTTGCCGGAAGATTACGCCAGAAATACTTCTCAGTTCTGTTGGTTCATTAAGAGCACGGATAGACAAGTGTATTGAAGTGAATGGTCCCATTTTCGAGCATTTGTTGAAATAGTCTCGGGAAATAAACATCGAAATAGGAAGAATTCTATGATTCAACAGTGGGAGGCAAGGGGACCCACTCTAATTAATCACCCCAAAGGAAACAAAATACTGCTACATCCACGTCGTTGTTTCTGGGTTATGCTAAACGCAGTATGTAAAAACAAATGACAAGCTACGAGCAATACGACAGAGCAATGAAAATCAGGAATTATCATTTGAAAAATCAAAAGTGACCTTCGTTTAACCTTGAAAATGGGTCTCAAGGTCAAACTTGTGGTCACCATCTTATGTCCCCGTCAGAACCTTTTGACTTTTGTCTGAAATATTTTTCGCGATATCGCGTATTTTTCGAGTAATTTGGATGTCTCAAGTTAAAAAACTCACCCTGAAGATTTGAGCAAAGAAAGCATGATTAAACTCAAGTCCAGTGCTATCGGTGAAGACGGTTTTTGAAATGAATTTTACCGCACATCCTAGGCACAATCACTCATATAATCAATTACTGTATTACTTCATCGATATGAAGTTGCTAAAAAAGCCAATCCATAAGAACCCTCTGATTATCGACCGATAAGCGTTCTGCCGACTTTGTCAATGGTATTTGAAAGGCTAAAAGCGAAGCAGATTGTTATTTATCTTGATCTGAACTCTCTGCTTTCTCCACATCAGTCTGGTTTCAGGGCTCAACATAGTTAAGCTTCTGCTATGATGAAAGTGTTAGATGACATACGACGAAAATTTGATCAGGGTAATTTGACAGTCTTATGCCTTCTTGACTTCTCAAAGGCTTTAGACAGAGATAATCACGAAATATTATATACAAAACTACGCATTTACTTTTGGTTTAGCCAGAATGCAACGAAACGTATATCAAGTTACTTGTTTAGTCGAGCTCAAAGTCTTGCTCTGATCAAATAAACTCCACCGTTGGTGTAGCTTCGGAATCTTTGGATAACTGCTCGTCTTATTCCAATCGGAACTAAAATAAGACTAATGAAAGCAATACTGATACCAATACCATACTATGCTGAAAAGGTCTATTGTCAGCTTGGTTCGATATCAAAAAATAAACTTCAAATAGCTTTTAATAATATGGTACGTTATGTTTTTCGATTGCGCAGGTATGATCACGTCTCACCTTACACAAATAACATCCTTGGATGCACCTTGGAACAATATCTTAATGCTCGCAATTGTATCCTTTTACACAAAATAATATATACAGTCGAATCTCGTTAATTCGAAACTCAAAGGACTTTTAAAATACTGCGAATTATCGAAGGTTTGAAATATCAAATGGTTTCAAATAATCGATTAACACAAACTTATAATCTGTAACCAACGAAAACTGAAACTAAACACCAAACGGAAGTGGATGTCAAACTATATAACATAACAAATGCTCGTGCAACGCTGATACAAGTTTGAACTTGTCTCAAAATGTACCTATATGCAATCAGATAACTTTGAATTGTCAAGTGTTTCACGCCAATGAGTTCAAATTAACGCGTCGTCTTGTTACGTAGCGATGATTTGTTTGTTCAAATTACCAAGTGCTTAAAAATGTACCTACATATATTTTTTTCGAAATATAAAGAGATTTTCTAGGGAACTCGTGATAATTTCGAATTATGAAGAGGTTCGAATTATCGCTGGTTTGAATTAACAAGAGGCGGCTGTACTTGAAATCACCCCCATATCTGTTCTCGCAGTTGCAGTTTTCTCGATCTAATGGAATTCTTAATGTTAATAGTCTACTCTATAACTATATAAATTCATCGAGACTATTTTTTATCAGCACCATTAGACTATGGAACTCATTGCCAGAACATATCAAACGCAAGTCGAGATCCTCCCACTTTAAAGCGGTCGTTTTTCAATATTTCTCCACACAGAAGCGTTTTTTCTCTTTGATCTAACCATGTCTTTCCGTTCTCTTGAATTCTCTTTTCTTATCTATCTTCTTTTTTAAATATATATTAATCAACTGATATTTTATTTTTTTAAATTAATGTAAGAACCATTATTTCATTATTTTTAGTACTCTCAAAAGGCTATGCCTTACTTGTACTTTATGTATTAATAATAAATCAAATCAAATCAAAAAAATCAAAGTGTGCTCGTAATTTTATTTTGCGCTTAATCGAATCCCTGACTTCAGATTGCTTTGATTCCTTCAAACTTAAGACGAAAGTTATTTCGCACTTAATATCAGGTATTTCGGCAGAGATATTGAAATTGAGCCAAACTCTGAAGGCTTGTAAGGGCAAAGTGGAAAGCTTTATGTGCTATGTGATAGTCTGCTGAATAGAAAATAGGAAAGACAGAAACACATCGCATATGCAATGCCACGATTCAAAATCGGATGCATGAAATACTTACATGACATCAGGAGTTCAGTTGGGAATCAACAAGAATTTCAACATACTAGGTGGGGTGAAAAGTAACCTTTTTTTTTAATTTATTCGATATAGTCCCCTTATAGCTTGATACACTTATTCCAGCGATTTTCCAACTTCTTGATTCCGTCCGAAAAGTAATTTTCCGGAAGGTCTGCAAAATATTCCTCCGTGGCGTCGATGATTTCCTCGCGTGAGCTGAATTTTTTATTGATAAGCCATCTTTTGAGGTTTGGGAAGAGATAATAGTCCGAGGGAGCCAAATCGGGTGAATACGATGGATGCGACAGCAATTGAAGTCGTAAGTAATTGATTTTTGCCGGCGCAATGTCTTGCAAAAACAAAATTTTTTTTTCGCTTCATATGAGGCCGGTTTGCAGCGATTTCGGCATTCAATCGCTCAAATAATGCACAGTAATACTCGCTGTTGACGGTCTTTCCTTTTTCGAGGTAGTGTACGATGAGTATGCCATGACAATCCCATAAAACCGACGCCATAACCTTTCCGACCCATAGAGCCTCCCTCGGCCGCTTCGTACTAATCTTTGCGGTATCTGCTAGCTTGCGCACCTTCACTTTCCGGTCAGCCAACACCATTTTATGTATTTTTTTGATCTCTAACCGTATCTGTGGGCCTGCCGCTGCGGAATTGATCGGTAGTGGAGTTGCGGCTACCACGAAACTCTCGAAACCAATATTTGATGGTGTAACCTGACGGAGCACTAGGCCCATAATATTTATTTAAATTTTCTTTTGTTTCCTTCGCCGTTTTGCCTCTCAAAATATAATGTTTTATGAGAGAACGAAAATCGTTTTTTTCCATACTCAACATGATGCCAAACACGTCAACAACAATCAGCAGTCAAAATAAAACTAAAGACAGTATCGCACTGAAATTAAATCACAGGGAAGAATTCAACAATATAACGTTGAAATACCACTCGAATGAATCGCCATTGATTAACTGTACTGTTTTTTGAAACCCGAAATGACGACTGCTATACCCTTCCTCTCATTCCCAATAACTTATCAACAGTATAAGACAAAAAGAAGCAAAGCAATTGCTATATCAAAGCAAAATCTTTTGGTTTCAACGAAGGAGAGGAAAGGCAAATCATCTACCTATATATTATCTACCTATATCATAAACGTATATATGTATATTGCAAGAAGGAACAGGAAGGTTCATATAAACCGATAAGACACATCAAAAAGGTTTTCTTACGAATCCTGTGAAATAGATAAACAAATACACAAGTTGGTTTCAAAGAGTCTTTTTATGGACTAAATAAATTATGAAGTTCACTATGTTAGGGAATAGTGAACTTTTGGGCGAAACCTACCTATCAATATTAAATGTCTTTAACTTCATATTAATCGCGTTTCTTCCTGATTTCTCAAATTAAATTTCCTGAAGCTAGTTCCCTAACCTTATTTACTATAAGACCATTAATAGTGATTTCAGACAATTCTATTTCTTTTCATTCATTACTATTGTATGAATTTCGGACATTATATATTCTTCCTTATTATTTAAGTCGTGTACCGAGCTCACCATTAATTTTTTTATTTTTCTTAAAACTTCGGTCTGGTCGTTAACTGGTCTAAAGCTTGCTTTCGGGAGAGTTTGTGTTGTTGATCAACAGCAGCTTCTTATATTTTCTATACAGCTTGCATTGAGCAATTGCTCGAGCAGTATTAGGACCATGTGGTTATCAACAATGTTAATAAATTGCGTCAGCTCTTTTCGATATTCAGAAAACTATTTTTTTTATTATTATTTATTTATCTTAAATGTGGCATTCTTATTTAATAGAAAAATTGTGCTAATGTCACTTCAAGCAAAATGTAACAAATCTTAAATTGAACGTTCAAAATAAGTGGGTGGGGTAACCGTTTAAAATTTACACAAAATTATATAATTCAAATACTCGTACAATAAACTAATAAAAATTTGACTAAGGAAAAACAATATTAAAAAATCTTTAGTATTTTACAAAACACCAAAATATTAAACTAACACATAAAAAAAAGCTTCAACATTATCACAATCAAAACAAAAAAGCCATTTTTTAACCTGTTTAACGAACATTTTGTAATGAGTTAGTACTCTAATGGACATTGGAAGATTGTTGAATAAACGGCTTGATTTAATGTAATAAAAGTTACGTAGCGCTGTCGTTCGGAAAGTTGGTACAGGAGCTTGATTTAAAGAATTGTCACGTATATTATAATTATTAAAATTTTGCAAATTAACATTACCGGACCTAATAAAAAATATTTTAAGAACTTTTTAACAATATAAATGTCCGATTGGGAGAATTTTCAGTTCATCAAATAGTGGAAAACTAGTATGCGATCGAGACCTTCGGCCAATTATTTTCATTACATATGTGTTTTTGAAGTGAAAATATAGGTTGTATTTTATTTATTTAAGTTCCACCCCAACATGTTATACCGTATTCTAATCTAGATTGAAAAATATATTTTTAGCAGTAGTTGCCTAGGACAAGTCTATCGTAACACGACTCGGAAATATATTTTCAAATTCACAGTATGTCTATTAAAATTCGTTCTTGAGGACTAAATATTTAAACTCGTCAACTGAAAGCACTTATCATTACAACTACCATAGCTATGATATGTATAATCCGATAAGGTTGAATTGCAATTGCGACTAGACAGCTTGAATTTTGAGCAATCGGGTTCATGAAAGAATATATCGGCTAAATCACTGTATTGTGGACCTAAATTGACAAACATAACCTTTATGATCGAGCTTAAAATAAGATTGTGTTCTCAATATATGAATATCAAAGTTCAAACTACAAAACAAATTTAAGGCATTGTCTGCACCGTAAGTAAAAACCTTATCATCCGTAAAAGCTGTGGCTTTAAATGGTAAGTGGAATAAAGAGTATATATGCATCAGAAAAAGAAAAGGACCCAACACGGATCCCTGAGGTACTCCAATGCTTAAAAACTTATTTCATTTTTGATGTCCTCAATTATTACTCTTTGTGTTCTGTCGCTGAGATATCATCGTTCCAAACACGAAGCGGCGTATGTGCAAAATCCTTACTTTACAAAAGCCAAAACAAAAATGATCGTACTTTTTTTTTCTATTTTGTTTTTCCCTTTACTGAAAAAGTTCAACAAAGCTTACTTATATATCCAGGAAGGTGTTATTACAATGGGTTAAAATTGTTTCTCCATAATCAATTACCATTTTCAGCACTTCTAAAACAGTGATTAGTACAAAAGAAAAACTATGTTTTTGGTTTTGATCTGTACTGGAATTATATTGCGTATCGCAATCTGGACACAACGAGTTGGTGTTATTTGGCTATATATTACTCGCAATCGAAACAAAGTAGTCATTAAAAGCGTTAGTAATACCAAACTTATCGGATACTACATAATTCGCAGACAGTATTGTGTTCGGCCTTTTTGGAAATAATGATTTATTGAGAATGCTATTTTCTATTAGCCATTCAGACTTAATATTGCCATTTGTTGCGTAAAATTTATTTTTGTAGTAACTCTCATGACAAACATGAATTTCACTTTTTAATTCTGAGCCTAATCTCTCGTACACTTGTTCTAATTTCGTATTATTTATGTTCTTTCGGAATCCCAGTCTAAATTTAATTTTATTTTTAACTTTCTGTACTTAAAATGATGACATCCATGGTTTTAGACGTCTACTGGATTTTTTTTTTTTTGAAATGAAGTTGAGCTGTTAAATACGAGTATTAATATATCATACAATGGTCTGTGATACCTAAATCAAAATCACACTGTTTACAAGAACTATGGGAAGAAAAACGACCGTATTTACCAATGATGGTACTTCATTTATAAAAACAACTAACCCCTGAGAAGCTAATAGATCCATAAAAACAGACACAATGTCGCTATTATCAAAAATATTAACGTTAAAATCAACTAATTTGATTAGATTTCTAGATTTAATACCACTAAAAACTGCCGAAAATTCTTCTATAAACATTAAGACACTAAATACTTGCAGACTATAAGCACAATATTACATCTCTTCTTTAATTTTGAAAGATAATCTACATTTTCGTGTTTTCGTGAATTTCGACATTCCAAAAATATTACAATTATCTTTGACGAAGCAACCTACACCACCTGACGCATACCTCTCATTTGTGTTTGTAAAAAAATTATAACACTTATCTCAATGCCTTAAATCCAAATCTAGGAAACCCCAGCAAAGTCTGGCATACATGAAAATGAGTCTAGATGCGAAACAGTGAGGCGAAATTTTCTCGGAGATTCCTAATATGATGGTGAATAAAAAATAATTTGTTTTCACAGTACAATCCATTTGAAAATATTTCTTCACTGTTTGTATTGATAACAACATAGGTACAAAAATCATAATCTGGCGAAATCATTTATATCTATAAGTTAAACAAAAAAAAACACTACTCGTATTTAAATATACGTAAATGCACTAACTTAGTGCAAAATCATTAAAAGATCTAATTGTTATGATTTTTCTACGATCAACCTTTCTCATTAAATTTTTGTTCTTACTGTACTATACATACTTAATTTCCTTTTCGTTTTTAATCTCCTTCGCTTTCATGAAGAGAGCACGCGTAAACGTAGTGAAAGCATCATTAATAAAAATATTTGACTTACTGCTTACATTGCTACTGCCTCCACCATTATTTTTGATGACACTCGTATTCAACTTCTTCCATTGTATTCATTTCAGAGAGGAATCAGAGAATCTCAAGCAAATTATTGGAAATTCACTCAAAATTAAGTAACCGTTTTTCTCAACCTGTCTCCGAATTGTCCGTACATTGCACTGGTCAATCTTGTCGTCGGTCACCTCCACAGACAGTTCATCCGAAAAAATTTGTTGTGCAATTTCTTTTGCTAATTCGTTGTTGACTTCGGAACTCCTGATATTTCGATGCAGTTGTCAAGTTGATATTGCTGCTGCCAATTTAATTTTTTCCCCAGCATTTAAACTTTTGTCTTCAATGTATCATTTTCATTATTATATCTGTGGCAAAAAGGAATTGTTATTATAAGACATTTTTTGCAACTTTTCAGGAGGCAAGTTTAAAACTTTGGACTGGTGTGGTGAAAAAACTATAAACTGCAAACAATTTTGGAACTGAAAGATAGTAAATTAAGCACTCAATTTTCTTGTATAATAATTTTTCGTATTTTCCTTTAAATAATGATGTTTTTTAGCAAAAATCTGACTTATGCTGTTATTCCCTTTTTCAAATTCAATACCTATATAGTTTAAATGCACTTATGTCATTTTTCATATTAGCGATTTCAACATCTTATATAAACAAGTGGAAGTATTTCTTTTTTCCTTTTTTCAGTTCAGAGATCCTTATTTGTCAAGTCTTCTTGTGCATTTCTTACATTAAGACCTTTTTTATCAAGTCAACTTGTATGTCAACTTGTACTTGTTGTGTAAAGGATGATGAACACTGAATAACAGCATAAGTATATTTTTCCTAGGATGAGCATGACTTATGCTATTATTCGGTGTGCATGTTTTGTGGGAAATGACTTATGTTATTATTCATTAGGCTATAACTTTATAACCATTAGAGATATCGACACAAAAAAAATATGGTATATAACTGAAGATTGCTATGGTGTCATTAACTCAATTTTGACATAAGTCGACTAATGCTGTTATTCCTTTTGTCCACAGATATATTCATTTCATTAAGAGTCTGCAGAAATTGATGACTAGTTTTCTTCGGGGTGGTGGGCTTTTGGTAGACCATTCTCAAAGTAAATTCTTCTCTTTCCTCAATATAAGTGGCGGTATTATCATGTGAGAACTTCATGTTAATTTGTGTTTGTGTTCGGTTACAATCGGTGAATGTGGCGCTGTTTTCTTTTTGTTGTTACTGCATGCTGTTTGCATCTGACAGTTGAAGAGACCTGCGTTATAGCATCGAGAATTTATCACAGGGATAAGTAAAACCACTCGTTTTAAAATATTCAAAGTGTAGTTATAAGACATTACCACAAGAAGCGTGAAAAAGACCTTTACAGTCACCACACGACACTTTCATCGTAGAATAACGTTCAATCCTTTCGGAACACATTTGACAATTCATTTTGACGGATAAAGTTTAAAAGTGATGTTCACCCCACGACACTCACTCACTCAATGACTCTGGTATCTATATATGAGCTTTCTCTAACGATTATGAAAAGTTTGGTTAGTTTCTTGTTGTTGCCTCTAATCCTTAAATAACTTGAGTCATGGCGGCCAGAATATTTACCATTTCGTTGGCCATTTCTTGCTCTTCTGGTTCTTATTCTTCGGGAATATAACGTCTCGAGTCCTGTAATTTGGTTTTCTTTCTTTCTGATTTGGAACTTATTTGTAATTAAATAAATTTTCTTCATTTTGCACTTTAGTCCATTTAATATGTTAACCGATTTATAAATATGTCACATTGTTTATTGTACTACCACACTCTCTGCAGTAGTTCATAGACCTCCGTGGTATAAAGACGTGATTCGGCTTCTTTTCTATAGTGAACTAAAAAAAAAAATTTAAGAAAAAAACAATTAAAGACTATTCTGGCAAGTGCTTCGGTAGCCCAGTGCGAGTGGTGCTGAACCGATAAACTTGGGGTCATGGGTTCGACTCCCAATAAACAAAAGTTCTTTCTTTATTATTTAAATTAAAATACAAAGAACATTACAGTGTAATAGTCAAGTGAGTTCGACGATGAGTGGAAGCGAGCGGTCCGCTATCCCAATAGCAGAACCAATCCATGACACGATGTCATCCGATGAACAGACTGTAGTAATACCAGTTTGTCGGACAACAAAAACAACCACAGCAGAGATAGCTACGAAGAGGAGAAGGAAGCAAAAACCAACTCCCGATCTAGTTAAGCCCCCTTCCCTATCAGCTGGAGGAGTGAGGGAAAAGGCGCCCACGACATCAGCAAGAGGAGCACAGCGAAGACAAAAACCCAAAGACGAGTTCCCATATGTGTCCGATGGCGGAGAAGGTCGCTATATGGGAGATGAAAATAGCTTCGCATCTCTGGCTGGCTCTGAGTCAGATGACGAAGAGGACGAGGTTGAAGCGCTCAATAAGAGCATAAGACAGCTTCAGCAAAAAGTGCTTGTCATAAAAGAAAAACAAATGGCAAGGCGAGAAAAGGAGCAGCAACAACAACTCCAGGCCTCTCAGTGGCAGTATACGGTGAGCGAAACCATACCGCAACAACAACAAGAACGGAAACAATCCTCCCTACAACAGAAAAATAAAAAAATCTACACAAGAGCCAAACAAGAAACTGGCACAACAACAACAAAAAAGCAAATCAATACAAAAACCACAACAACAAAAGCAGCAGCAGCAACAGAGCCAACAACAGGAGCAACATCAACGAAAGGTTAAACAAAGGATACCACCAATCAACACGTACAAAATGGAGCTTAGAGAAACCATTGATCTATGTAAGTTGGCCATAGGCAATAATTTTTTTGATAGGCACGCGATTCACTGTAACACAGTGGGGCGCTATCACAAGGACAAAAGTTTGTTAAGGGATTCGACGACGGAGTTCTTCTTCTTCACACCGAAAGGTGAGAAGCCGCAAACAATGCTGCTGAGGGGGTTAGAACCGTCTACCGAGCCGGAGAAGCTTCTCGCACTGCTCAAAGAGAAAGAGTGCGAAGAGCTCAAATTCGTAGGAGTTAAGCCATTTGTTACAGCCAGAGCCAAACGGGAGAAACGGAAACTACCGTTCTTCCTGGTTCAGCTGACTCCCGATAGCAAACTGGATGGTCTAAGGAGCATTAAAGTCCTGGACTACCAGGTTGTGTCATGGGAAAAAGTAAAACGGAGCGAAAACATTTTGCAATGCGTTCGCTGACAGAGGTTCGGGCACGCCGCGTCGAACTGCGAAATGCAGCCTCGATGCGTTAAGTGCGGTAAGAACCACAAGTCTGAAGAATGCGCTCTAGGTAGGGATGGAGCGTCAGAAAAAAGCCAACTCTCTTGTGTTTTATGTAAGAACACGGGACACACCGCAAACTATCGGGGTTGTCCTAAGTTCCAATACATAAAAGGAGTAAATCTGGCTCGACAGCAAAAGGTGGAAGTTAAGCGTCCACCTATTCTACCACAAACACCAGCCGTTACTCCCCAGGTTACCTACGCCCAAATGGCGGCAGGTAGGGGAAATACGGCACAGCAAGCGAAGGTTGCTTCTCAGGCCCCAGCGCCTAGAGCACCGGAACCGGCAAATGACATGCTAGCTATCTTGCTCTCTATCCAGGGGCAGATGGCTCAGCTGCAACGTCAAATTACCGAGCAAGCTACGCGGGTAGATCAAATATACGCGCTGCTGCCGAGCCTAACGCACCTTCAGTCGTACACTTTTTCGATTTCTGAGACTGGAATTGGAGGAAAACTATTTCATTATCGGCGGAGATTTCAACGCCAAACATAGCGATTGGGGAAATATTACACCAAATACTAGAGGGAACCTATTATTCAATTCGTGGGGTCAATACAGTGTTATGTATAGACTCGGCCTAAAGGCGACGGATAGTCCGTCGTTTCCTAGACACGGCTCCTATTTGGATCTCCTGTTGTTCAACACACGAATACAACTGACAGGTACGAACCAACAAACTGTAAACTGTCTTCGCACTTTTGTGTATGACAGTGACCATTGCGGTCTCAGTACCGAAATAACCGTTCCGAACGAAAATGTGGAATTGGATGAGTGTGTTCAAAGGCATTCCTACAACAATTGTAGAGTGCGTTGGACACACTTCGCCAGGACACTGACTAGAGCACTCTCCTCGAATTCGCTCTACCCACCGTCCAACAGAAATCTGTCAAACGAGGAGATTGACAGATATCTAAAACTAATGGACGAGACAATTAAACGAACAATGGACACAGCGATACCACGGTATCAACATACTGACAACGAAGACCTATTCCGCAGCGCAACTATTGACGCACTTCACCGACATAAAAGTAGACTACTCTCAAGACTGAAGACCTTGTACAGACAGTTTACTGACAGACATAACCCGGAGATTATGACATTAAAGTCGTCGATCAAAAACATCCAAACATTAATAAAAGAAAATTACAGGTCTTCTGTAAGCTTGTATTGGAACAATAAAATTCGGGCTGTAAACACCAGCAACCCAAATATGTTCCCGCAAATAAATAAAATTTTTCGGAGGAAAGATCAAGACGACCTTTCATGTCTTAAAATCGCCCGAACGACTGACAGTGAACGCATACTTTCAACAGCAGGCATAGATCCAAATGAGGCTATTGATGATGACAACTTCCTTGTGATCGAAGATCCGAAGGAGAAGGTCGAGGCTATAGGAGCGACTTTCCAGGAAGTGTACAAGGCGAATGACACCATTGGCCTAAACCACGACTTGGAAAATCGAGTCCTTTTGCACAAATTCTATCTTCGAAATGAAATAGTGAACTGGCGAATCGAGAACTCGGGTTTCACCCAGTTCAGTGACGAGAATATGGCAAATAATGTCATCGCCAATGAAAGGGAGCAACCCCCGTTCGTTTCGAAGGAAGAGCTTCAAACGATCTTCGATACAATTAGAAGTAAGAAATCAGTGGGAACCGATGGAATACCGAACATTGTGCTTCGACATCTCCCACTAGAAGCGGTGGACATTTATACCACCCTGTTTAACAATGCAATGAATAATGCACATTATCCAGCGCATTGGAAAACTGCGGTGGTACATCCCATCCCCAAAAGGGATAAAGACACCTCCAATCCGGCGAATCTCCGGTCGGTCAGTCTCCTTCCAAACATCAGTAAGGGTTGCGGACAGAAATATAGTTCCGGATAATCAATTCGGTTTCAAGGTGGGGTATGATGTTATTTATGCCGCGTCTAAACTGGTTTCTGATATCCAATGGAATAAAGCCAAGAAACAGTGCACGGGTGCCTGTCTGATTGAATTGGAGAAGGCCTTCGATACCGTATAGTTAGAGGGACTCTTCTACAAGCTGAACAGACTGGTCATTAGTAAACCACTGCTGTATATTCTTTTCAATATGCTCACCGATAGACAGTTCATCGTTAAGAATGGCGATGTGACTTCTACTGGCACATTTAACATTAAAAGCGGTCTGTAACAAGGTGCGGTCAATTCGCCAATCCTATTCAACATTTACACAAGTGATCTGATAGGTTCACTTCACCATGCCATAGCGTACGCAGACGACTTAATCGCGTACAGATCAGGTCCAAAAATTGAGGTTATAAATATTCTTTTGCAACGTGACTTCGATCAAATTAAATGATATTGCGATGACTGGAAGTTGAAGATCAACTTTCAGAAGTCGGAAACCATTCTTTTTAGGACGCCTTTGTCTGCGGCCTCTGCGGGTACCAGAAAAAATTGGCGAAAGTTTCAGATCGTTGGACAACACGGGCAGCCACTTGCTTGTCGAAATGTAGTCAGATACCTTGGGATCTAGCTAGATCAATATCTATATTTTAACAAACATATAGATGTTGCTCTGGCCAGAGCCAAAGGTGCTTTTGCCCTTACAAAGAGACTGTTCTATAACAGGCAACTCGATGCGAGTGTAAAGGTGATCTGCTACATGGCCCTTATCCGGCCTATGCTTGTATTTGGTTGTCCCGTGTGGTTCAACGTGAGAGCAAGTCTTTTCGAAAAGATTGGGGTTTTGTCTGCGGCCTCTGCGGGTACCAGAAAGAATTGGCGAAAGTTTCAGATCGTTGGACAACACGGGCAGCCACTTGCTTGTCGAAATGTAGTCAGATACCTTGGGATCTAGCTAGATCAATATCTATATTTTAACAAACATATAGATGTTGCTCTGGCCAGAGCCAAAGGTGCTTTTGCCCTTACAAAGAGACTGTTCTATAACAGGCAACTCGATGCGAGTGTAAAGGTGATCTGCTACATGGCCCTTATCCGGCCTATGCTTGTATTTGGTTGTCCCGTGTGGTTCAACGTGAGAGCAAGTCTTTTCGAAAAGATTGGGGTTTTGTCTGCGGCCTCTGCGGGTACCAGAAAGAATTGGCGAAAGTTTCAGATCGTTGGACAACACGGGCAGCCACTTGCTTGTCGAAATGTAGTCAGATACCTTGGGATCTAGCTAGATCAATATCTATATTTTAACAAACATATAGATGTTGCTCTGGCCAGAGCCAAAGGTGCTTTTGCCCTTACAAAGAGACTGTTCTATAACAGGCAACTCGATGCGAGTGTAAAGGTGATCTGCTACATGGCCCTTATCCGGCCTATGCTTGTATTTGGTTGTCCCGTGTGGTTCAACGTGAGAGCAAGTCTTTTCGAAAAGATTCGGGTGTTTGAGAGGGCTTGCCTTAGGGCTTGTCTTCGCCTATACAGAACACCAGAGTCTAATAAGAGTGGACAATTTTGTTATTAAGTTGATTCGAAGGCACACTGCAAGAGCAATGACCTCGTCGAATAACGTGATATCGGGGGCTTACTACCCCAATAATATGTATCACGAGAGAGTTTGCTTTGACGGCTTTATTCCTCCAGAAGCGTTCCTCTACCTCGACAGAAAAGGTCTGATCCAGGATAGATTAGCGGTGCCGTTAATCTTCCATGTCGCTCGAACAGCTGCAGACAGGCGACTCAACTACGACGGAGACGTCGCACACGGCAGTGCGGAGCGTCTCAGGTTTAGTAGGGCGGTAGGGAGTCGTGACATTAGGGATGTTGCTCGGCAGCACCAACAATTTTGGTGGCTTGCGGAAGAAGGGGAGACTCCTTTGTCGAATTCCTCGAATACTAGTTAGCTTCGTTAGGGAGCAGAGTCGGTCTGCCTTATTTTTAGTCATGGCCGGCTTACATAGATTTAATTAGGATTAGGATAGCTTTAAGAAAAATAAATAATAAAATAAAAAAAATAATAAAAGAAAAAATATAAAAAAAAAGAAAAAAATAAAATAAAAAAACAGAGATAGGTGACTATTATCTTGAATAAAAAATAATACTTATACAATAAGATAGTTTAAGTAGGCTAAGTAGCTGTATAATTTAGTTTGTAGGTAGCTATGTATAAGTTTTAGTCTCTAAGTTTTATAATAAGATTACAAACAAGTCCATGTACTAAGTTTTTAAAATAAAATTCATTTTCTTAGTTTTAGTTTTAATTAATGTAAAAAAAATAAAAAATAAAATACTGTAAGAAACGTCGAAAGACATAGATTAAGTGTTATGTTTAATCTAGAGTGCCCGCTTGGGGCCAGTAAGTTAGAATAAGATAATTTTTATTTAATTAAGCTAATTTTTAAGCGTTTTTTTGTCTAGCTTGTAAGAATTCCTGAATTGCATTAAATAAAAATGCATTAAAAATGAAAATGAAATGACCACACTCTCTTCTGCATTTTGGGTTTTTTTTTGAGATAACCCAAATAAATGAAATTAAGTTTCCACGTTATAAAAAGGGTTTCTGGTTTTTATGGTCTTGTATATAAATCTAACGTACGACGTATGTAAGTAAATAATTTTCAAGAATTAAATTATTTAGTAGTTGCTATTGCAACATGCTCCCCGGCTGTGAACGAAGTTCGCAAATTCATTTGAGCCTTAATGCCATCTCTGTAGTCGATTTCCATTGTTGCCTTTTGGCCCTTTTGGTGATCTGCTTCTTACTATTTGCTGAAGATGAGAAACGGAATATAGAAACAAACAAAACAAATCGCAGTAATTAATAGTGGCATTGTTTGAATTATATGTGGTCTATTCCCTTTTTCGTACAAGAATGAAGAATTCAGAATGTGCTGAATTTGATTTAAGGCCTAGGCCTTTAGTTCGACTTTGAATTTCGGGTGATTGTGCGGGGTTGTGTGTGATTTATTTCCATTTAATTTTTTTTTGTTTACTTGCATATGAGATTGGTGCGTAGATATATACAAATTTGAGAAAAGGAAAATAGTTAGAGGTAATAGTCCGTCTTTTTAGTGTGTCTTTTTGTTCAAATGGATTGCGGTAAGTTTAGTAACTAACTGATTATTATAATTATGAATTTTTTATTTTTTTTTTAATTGAGAGAAAAGTGCATGGGCGAATGGGTGAATGGGTGAGTATGGTTTTGCGCGTTATTTTACTCTGATAAATGCCGTACGCGTCACCGTTATCATTTCGCGAATTTGTTTACGGTTAATGTGTAGGGTGTGGACATTTAATCATGCGAATTTTGTGTCGGGAGGTTTGCGAATTCACATGACATGATACCTATATGTGTGACGTGTGCATTGTTTTTATTTATTTTAAATTTAATTGTTTTTTTTGTTTTTAGTTATTGTTTGTTATGTGGTGTGAATTCTATGTGTTATCACTTATATCGCTGCTTCTTGCGTTATTTCGTTGCTTGGCAATGGACAGATTTAAGTTATCGGAGTTTTAAATTCGCGGGTTATGGACGAAGAACATACCTTGACTGTTGCCACTCTGTTAAAGTTGTCGGTTCCGTGGTGTAACTTTGTAAATCGTGCTTGGGTCCATTTGGCCAGTGGAAGTCGCTCGTCCCTTAAGAGTACCGAGTCTCTTTCCTTGATTCCTTATTTTTCGGTTCGCATCCATTTCAGTCGCTGTTGTAATCTAGTGAGGTTTTTACAGCTCCATCTTCTCCAGAAGTTTTGTGCAAGTGCCTGAACTCTCTTCCATCTGTCGCGGTACGTGGCTTTGTCGACTTTGTACTCTGGTTGTGGGGGTGTAACCAGTGGGGCTACCATGAGAACGTGACTTGGTGTTAGTGCTTGCAAATCGTTGATGTCGTCTGATACTGGGCACAGAGGTCTCGGGCTTAAACATGCTTCGATCTGTGTCAGTAGCATGCTGAGTTCTTCAAATGTAAGCACTGGATTATCTGCCTCCAACTTGTAGTACACCTTGATCATCGATAGTTGGGCTTAGAGACTTCAACCCCTTCGTGTTTCCGATGTTGTTTCAAAACATTTCCGTTTGTGCAGTTCGAACCATCGCTAATATCGTTGCATGCAGTTCTAGCGGTGAAAGTATACCCTTTTCTCTCTCTGCCGCATTCTTACGCAGATTGGAGATAAACCGAATGCAATATGTGATTACCCTTGTAAACTTATTAAGGGTTGAGTGCCTCCGGATCGTTTCGCTTATTGAATTTTTTTTCGCTGATGACACAGTGCGCCTTAGCTGTCGACTTTCCTTCTTCTGTAAACGGGGTTCGTTCGAACACGTGATGTGCCAAGTGCATTGTAGAAATGTAGCCCCTTTCGACCACATGTCGTTGTGTAGCAGCATCAACGAGAAAACACCACGTGAAGCCATATCTGCAGAGTTTTGTTCGGAGGATACGTGCCTCCAGTTGTCGCTGCTTGTGAGCTTCTGAATTTGTGCCACTCGATTACGTATAAAGGTTTCCCATTATGAGGGAGGGGCCTGAATCCCACATAAAGTAATTTCAAAGTCTGTCCAAGTTTAAGTCTTACAGATTTTAGGTTTCAATGCCCCTTGCTTTTTTCTGTAGCAATTTTGCAAGCAAAATAGCACCACACAACTCTAATCATGGAAGGGTGACTGCTTTGAGCGGAGCCACCTTCTTTTTTGACATGAGGAGGTGCATATTGACCTTGTTCGATGGGTCAAGCACGCGTAAGTATATTGCTGCTGCATACACTTTCTCTGAGGCATCAATAGGCCCATGAATTTCGATGTTACAGTCTTCTTTGCCCGTCTGAACCCATCTCGGAATGCACAGTTCTTCTATAGCTGGAAGCTCTTGGCGAAATGTGACCCAGTCTCGATGCAGCTTATCCAGAATAGGTGTGTCCCACTCATGACTTCGTACCCAGAGATCTTGCATCAATAATTTTGCCTTGATTTTGCATGGTGACAGCCAGCTTAGCGGATCGAACAGCTAAGCAATCGCTGATAGTACGGTTCGTTTTATGGGGTCTCTTTCTTCGAATGGAGCTACTTGCTAAGAAGGAATAGCATATTGGGAGCCATTTAATGCCTAGCGTCTTGACGTGCTTCGCTCCTTCAGATGGCACTCAGAGATCCACATCGCGATCTTCACCTGGAATCCCCTGTAAGACTTTTTCGTTGTTGCTGGTCCATTTGCGAAAGTTGAATCCAGCTATTGCGAGAACTTTCTTCACCCCATCTCGCTTTCTTAGGGTCTCTTCAACCATGTTTTCCACTGTGATAACACCGTCTATATATGTGTCGTAAAATGGATGCTACTAATGGGAAATTTATTGATTCGTCATCTGCCAGCTGGAGTAGGACTCAAATTGCCAGGTACGGAGCTGAAACTGTTCCAAATGTCACAGTCTCTGGTCGATATGTCCTGATTTGTTCCTGTGAGTTTTTTCTCCAGAAGATGAGCTGGTAGTCCGAATCTTTTTTTTTTTTCAATCTTATTTCATGACAAAATATAAATAATTTTTACTAATATAAATGATCCAGGATTCAATGAATTTGTTTAAGAAATAGCTTTGCACAATCTGTTGCCATATGGCAAGTGGCGAAAGTACAAGAAAAAATTTAAAACATAATAACAAAATAAAACAATATTGATGGGGTAAAGTAATAGAATATTTCAAATATAAATGCAATGTAGATTAAAATAAAACAAAAAGTAAATTATAATCAATTTATAACATTGGAATGAAAATCGAATCTAGTTCATAATGGTTGAAAGTGAAAAGCCATTTTTTAACATTTTTTAAAAATACAGTTTTTGTCCTCTCACACCTAAGGTTTTCTGGCAAAGAACTAAATAATCTGGGAGCTGTAATATAGTAGAGTCGAAAAAAGTGTTCTTTATAAATAGATGGAAGTTCCTCATGTTAACGCGTAAATTATAATTTTCATGAAATCTAGCATCATAGAAACTCGAATTTTCGAAAAATATCTTTAGCACTTTATGACAATATAAATGCCTTAATAGAAGAATTTTTAGGCTTTTGAATAGTGCAAAACTAAGTGTTCTCCGATTTACCTTAGACATTATTCTTAGGACATGCTTTTGTTTAGTTAATAAAGGTTCTATTTTATTAAAATACGCACCACCCCAGCAAGAAATACCATACTGCAACTTAGATTTGAATAAGCCTTTATAAACCATTTCTAGAACTTGAATATTGCAATAGAGGCTCAGATGATACATTTGCCTGACCACCCTATTAAGATACTGTTTAAGGTATAGCGCTTGATCGTTCCAATTGAGCTTGTTATCCAAAATGATACCTAAATACTGGAAAATATCGACACTTTCAATACGAAAACAATCTTCACTACAGTTCACATTTGCATTGAAAGTAACATGACCTCGAGGAGTTGAATCAACTAAGCAAAAACTTAGGCAACTCGGGGAGTGATAAAGGAGGGGCAGATCTTCATTTATTGAGCCTTTGAGATTAAATATTATAAACTTTATCTTACTGCTGATTACCAGCTTATGTTCATAAAGCCATCGTCGTCGCAGTAAATCCAAGTCGTTATTAACGCCCAGATACAAATTTACGCCCAGAAGTTATCGCTTGAATATGAAAGTGCAGTATTATCAGCAAATGATGTGATTATTATACAAAGTTGGATTATCATTATTTGATACACTTAGAACTGAGCCTACTTCGGAGAAGAAGTCGTGAAACAAGTTAGCTACTTCCAATGGGTCAGAAATCGCAGAGTTGTTATTGTTAAGTACAATATCACTGTAAGGTGTGTTTTTGTTTAAAATATCGTTAACAATTAGCCATTCTTTTTGGAGTTACCTATATTTTCAGCTAGCTCTTTGCTATAGTAAGGATTTCTGCAGTAAGGTATTTCTGTCTTTAGCTCATGACAAATTTTATCATAAAAGGTTTTTAATCTTGCTTTGTTAGGGTGTTTTTGAACGAGTGAGCAAAGCTTATTTTTTTTTTTGTTGATTCTTTTAAATAATGGAAAGGACATCTATTGTTTCAGAGGTTTTAATTTGTTGTCTGCTCTAATTTTCTTTTGGCAACAGACCGTAAAATAATATTGTAACTTACTTAGAAATAAATCAAATGCTAACGACGGATGAGAAGTTGTATAGACTTCATCCCAGAATTCATAATTTAGGTGGTAATTTAAAGCAGTGAAATCTATTTTAGTTTTTTCCCTTACTGTAGGTTTATTTAAATGAGTAACTTTACTACTAAATTGAATGAAAGTTAAACAATGATCTGTAATTCTTAGATCGTGGGCCATGGTTTTATAGTTCACTTCGCTATTTCGATGTTGTCTTATAAAGATATGGTCTAACAAGAATTAAGACGAGTAGGTTGATTAAGAGCCGATATACAACCAAACGAAGATAGGGCAGACAAAAAGCAATCTGAATCAGAAGAATCACAGAGGATATTAATGTTAAAATCACCTAGCAATACAACATTCATAGATTTCTGACGTTCTTAAAACACAGTAAATTCTTCCAAGAAGCATTTAACTGAAAACTTATGAAGTCTATAGACGCAAATGAAGCAATATTTTACACCAGAAATTTCGCAATTTACACTGATAACATCAGAACTTTCCAACTTATATTTATTAATTACACAATCGTTTAAGCTATTCCTATAATATACCGCAACTCCACCGGTTGCATACGAGTTATTACAGGTAGCATCAAAGGTAAAATTAGGAATTACAATATAATCTGATTTTTCTTCATCAAATATCCAAATTTCAGAAGGAAGGATAGTATCTGGCAGATGTTCCAGAGGTGTAAGGTGAGACAAAAATGTATTAAAATTAGTTCTCATACTACGAATATTTTGATGAACAATAGAAACATCAGATGAGAGATCATTGGTTAAATGCTGAACACACAAACATCTCGAATCAGAATTCGAATCATCAGGAATTGAAAAAGAAAACCTACTATTAATACTATTATTAATATTGGAAGGAGAATTTTATTAGACTAGGAAATTAGATGATTACTCATATCAAACATAGTCTTCAAATTACTGGGTGGCCGTGGTGTAGTGGTACTAGCCATCGCTTCTCACTCGGACGGTCAAGGTTCGAATCCTACTCATGATAAGTTTTTCATTGTGTACTTGGAACTTAGTCAGAAAAATCTGCGTGTGAAGGCATAACACTGACATGTAGATTTGGCTGTTGTAGAGTTTTAAGCACAAAAAAACCGTTAAAATGCACAACCTGAATCATTCCGTGTGAAGAAAATCTCTCCGTCCTATTCGGACTCCCACCCCTGGAAAGTCAATATCGAAACCAAACACACCTGAGTTTCAAACCACTACATCACAACAACTTTCCTTTCTTCTCCTTCTATCTTTCCGCCCGCGCCCTGGTAACAGTAAAAGGGTATCATAAACCTCATGAGGCGCGCGTAAATTATAAAAAAAAAAAAAATAAATCAGATTTTCGACTTTATAAATGTCGTCAAATGAATTAATTTTAATAGCTTCATCTCCTTCGTTTACCCTGATAAATATACAGCAATCCCTGACCCAAACAAATTTACATAATTGTTTGTCTTTAAGTTGTCTGGTCATCTTCACCAACATTCTAGAATACCTCGTGAGACAATCGTTAATGTAAATTTTGCTTTTCATGATGTTGCTGCTGCTGGTGTTGTTGCTGCCAATGTTGTTGCTGCCGATATTGCTGATGCCGATGTTGTTGCTGCTGCTGTCGCCAATGGTGTTATGTTGAGAACGAGGAAGCTTTGTTTCTTCTCGCACGAATCTTCATTAAAGCTCTTTTTTGTGTTGCAGTTGAGACCTTTACTTACACGATATCAGACGATCTCTTATTTGATGCACTAGGTTTGACTTTCTTCACGAAGCACGATACAATTTCATTTTCACTGATCTCTTCTCCAGTGACATTTGTTATTAGCTCCTTGACTCCTTCTTTCACATTAGCATTGTTTACATTGTCAATGCCAACAATGTCGACTGCACATCGATTCTCTCGCAGTTCCAAAGCATTTAATTTCATTTCTACGAAATCAATTCTCTTCTTTGCATTCTTCGAGAGCGTTGGTTCTAGTGAGCATTGCATCCTTCAGCTGCACAAATTCACTGTACAGAATTTCCAATGTTATTGCTTTTGCCAACTTTGGGCGGGGAAGAGAAGTTGATGTTCTAGCTGTAGTTCTCATGATGCTAGTGCTCTTAGAAGAAGCAAGATGTACAGTGGAAATGGGAGCGTCAGCCAATATGGATTTTCTCCGTTGGGTAACACAACAATTATATTTAAAACCTTGATTCTCACTTTTCTCATAAAATTCTATTTCTCTCTTATCGATTTTCGCACACTTAGCATCTATATTTTCATTACATATAATGCATTTAATATTAAGTTCGTGTCTTTCAATTTTTAAATGACATAAGCCGCACTTTAACATATTATTTCAATTAATTTCAAACTGGGTAATGTTATGAAATGAATTTAATATCCGTTTTTTAATTGTTCGTGCTTGGTTTATTTATATATTACCTTTTTGGAGGAGTAGAATCCCTTTCTGTGAACCTCATCAACACTTCAAGAGTAATCTTTACCATCAACTCGAATTTGGCGATACATCTTCTCCATATCCGCGGTGAATGTGAAGCGGTGTTTTCTCCAACAAAAAATAACGTCTATCAGGTTTTTTTGCACTTTTGGTCTCACCATTAAGTGGTCATTCAGTGAAGAGCCAGAATATATCTTGATGGCCGCATAAAAAACGACCCTCAGTTTTGTGGTGGAACTGCAATCTTTGAATACCGCATGACAGTGATAAAGTAATGGTATGGTGTTGACATACTCGTAATATCATGTGCGTTGAAGACTTCGCTCATATGACCGAGTGCATTGTACTCCTCCATGGATTTCTTGTAGTGTTCGTGTATAGTTGTTTTGACCTTCAGGCCCATATTTTTCCAAGGGTTGTGCTTCGATCTCCCAGAATTTTCTGATTTGGGAGTCAAGATCTAAAAAGTGGACGAAGCTCCTTATAGTCTTTGGAATTTCAACCTGTGCCTTTCCAAACAAAATCCACCCAAGTTGTGTTTTTGAGCGGCTGGCACTGTAAAATTCTGCTCTCTTATCATGTCTGGTATCTGAATTACAGCGTGGACATAACTTCCCAAAAAAGATCCAAAAGATAGATCTTAGTTATTGTGCTCCACTGCTCACCTTCCATCAACCCAGGTACTTCAATAAATGTGCGTCAAATCAATTTTAATATAATAGAAAAAAAATTAGCGCAAAAAATTTGAACAAAAATTTAATGATCTCTTTTTTCATCTTTGTTAATTGATCCGATTCGGAGCAAAAAATTGAAATGAAATGAACTCTTAGTATACCTGTATCGCTAATATTGATATTTTATAATTTGTACACAAAGCAAGTAAAATTAAAAAAGGTTTTTAATGTCCCTAAAATTCAGATTCATTTTTGCCTGTGTAAAAACCTCTCAGCTTTTTGAATTGAATTCGGCATATAACAAAAGTAAAAAAAATAATAACGAGAGCACCACAAATGGATGCGTGAAGCTAGACCTTGCCTTGCACCGGGCTGCAGCACCAATATAGTTTTTCTTCTTATAATGTATTGAACGACATGTACTCTGTTTTCATTTCTGACTCATACTAATTGTTGCTTTATAATTTCTGATAAGTTGAATAGGAAAATTATAATATTTTAGATCAAGCTTGGTGGCCTTTGTTTTCATTAGTAGTTCAATTTCGGTCATAAAATTCATCAAATATCCAAATTTCAGAAGGAAAGATAGTATCTGGCAGATGTTCCAGAGGTGTAAGGTGAGACAAGAATATATTAAAATTAGTTCTCATACTACGAATATTTTGATGAACAATAGAAACATCAGATGAGAGATCATTGGTTAAATGCTGAACACACAAACATCTCGAATCAGAATTCGAATCATCAGGAATTGAAAAAGAAAACCTACTATTAATACTATTATTAATATTGGAAGGAGAATTTTATTAGACTAGGAAATTAGATGATTACTCATATCAAACATAGTCTTCAAATTACTGGGTGGCCGTGGTGTAGTGGTACTAGCCATCGCTTCTCACTCGGACGGTCAAGGTTCGAATCCTACTCATGATAAGTTTTTCATTGTGTACTTGGAACTTAGTCAGAAAAATCTGCGTGTGAAGGCATAACACTGACATGTAGATTTGGCTGTTGTAGAGTTTCAAGCACAAAAAAACCGTTAAAATGCACAACCTGAATCATTCCGAGTGAAGAAAATCTCTCCATCCTATTCGGACTCCCACCCCTGGAAAGTCAATATCGAAACCAAACACACCTGAGTTCACTTCATCACAACAACTTTCCTTTCTTCTCCTTCTATCTTTCCGCCCGCAACAGTAAAAGGGTATCATAAAAAAAAACCCTTGAGGCGCGCGTAAATTATAAAAAAAAAATCCTATAGTCTATGCACATTCGTGTCTGCCCACTTTTCTTTACCAATACTACAGGTGAAGCGTATGGTGAACAACTAGGACGAATAATTCCACGTTTCAATAGATCACTAGTAATCTTGAATGTCTACTCTTTGTCAGGTTTAGACATTATACGAGCAAGGGAGTAAACATGTTTATCGGACGTAAGTTTGATACTCATTTCAAACGAAGCGTCTTTATCATCTCAAGGTAATATACTCGTATATAACAATCTTCAATTTTCTTTTGAACCATATTTTGGCACCAAAGGAATTATTGCTCTTTCATCCTTTTCAGTAGAACAATCGATCTAACTTCCCGTTACAATCTCGGACTATGCCTGAGCAGGAGACACTTCACTAAGAAATTCATTTAACCTACTGACATTGAAACAACCTATATACAATCGGAAACACGCGACCTATCAGCTCACTACTTAATGTTTCTTTTGTTGGACACTCGGAATGCGATTCGGCGGAATGTATATTATTATAATTGTCAATCTCTTAACTGCAATGAGACTCAAGAACGCTAGTACTTTCGTCATCTTTTACTCTCTCGGACGCATATTCGTTATCATTTCGATTTTAGATTTTTCTTAAACAATCATATTCTATACACGTATTGCTTGAGCAATGTCGTTAGATAAAAACAAATCTGTTTCTTTTCTTTATTCTTCGAATTCGGTATTACGAGTATCTTTATAACAAGATATCATACAAAAGTACACATTACATAGTGTGAGAAAGTCTCGGCCAAGGAGAAGTGGTTTTTGGCGGAAGTTGATTTCCAACTATAAACAAAGAGATATTAGTACAGCGCGTTTTGTTTAATAATGAAATATTACAATCTACCTTGCCGAGGGTTTCAATTTTATCTCCATTTAGCGTGTAGTAGTTGGATTTGACTTTTGAATAATAAAGTGGATCTATTGCGACGAGATCCTTAGCAATGAAACTGGCCGGACTACCACTGTCAATTAAAAAAAAACTTTTCTTGTCTATTGTTTCTCAAGCCTCGGTTTTAAAAAGCAATACTTACAATTTCATTTAACTCAATGGGTTGCACATCGTCGTCGACCTCTTGCTTCAGGGTATTCACCTGGTTTGCTGGCTGATTGCAACGCTTCGCGACGTGATCCTTGCTGCCGAAAGCATGATCTAGTTTCTCGCTTCGGTTTCGGAAATTGTACAGCAATGTGAGCAGTTGAAGCAGCGAATTGGAGAAATGGTCGCTGGTGGCTTAATGTATCCGGTGCGTTTTAGAGATGTCGAAATAATATTGTCACTCATTTTCTTCTTCTCGTAAATGAGCACTGGATCTTGAAGTTCGTTGAGGTTCTCGACTGTGTAGCGCATGGACGCCCAGGCGGTGCGATTCCTCTATTATTAAGTTTACGATGTCACTTTCGTCAATGTTGGCTTAACTTTCGATTTCCTGTATGGACACCATCTAACTGATGATATTTTCTCCCTTGAGACGTTGTCTTTTTTGCAACTGATTGTAGACATCATTAATGGTAACGCCAAGTCTGAATTGCTTAAGTAGGGCGGATTTTAGTTCGGTGTAGTTTGATGCTCTTGAGATTCGCAAAAAAGTGGCTGCCGTTCCCGTTAATAGACGACGCATAGACATGTATTTAAAAGGATCCAAACCTCGACCTCGACCCTAGTTCGGAAAATCTGCAAGACATTTTCCACCGAAAAGGCATCGTACCCAGAAAAATTTGGGGACCATTTTTAACAGATGCATGCAGATGACCAACGTTAACAGATGCATTTCCCAAAGTGCCAGGAATCTCTTCCGCAGCAGCCTTGCCTTCCATTTCTTCCGCAATGTGAGCGGGTGCCAGATTCGTTCAAATCAAATGGTGGACTTGACGAATCAGGCTGCGTTCACATTGTAAAATGGGGCGCGTTCGAAGGGGCTTTACAACACGTAGATTTAATAAATAAAGTAACAAGTAACTGAATAATTTAATATATACGTTCTTACTTTAGGTGGTGCTACGGCCCGGTGTGGACCTGGGCCTCAGTCAACAAGCGTGTCCTGCTAGCTCGATCTTTTGGTGGCTGCATCAAATTTCGCACTCTACGTTGGCTCAGGACCCCCTCCACTTGCGTGCGCCAACGTCTCATATTAGGTAACTTTAGTTATTCGAGAGAGAACTTTACTAGTCAACTGCCTTTTTAGCCCAAAGAAGCACCGATTATCAATAAATTTTATTTTATTATTATTAAATTAAATTATAAATTATTATTATTTATTAAATTAATGTCCGCTATTATACGGCGCATGTTTCGAGAATGGGTGCAAACGAGAGGGATAATGAAACAAAAAAAAACATTTATCCTTGCATCTTTTTGACATCCTATTTTCTCCTTATTTTTTTATTATTCGAATTTGCTTCATTACCTCTTCATCTGGCGTTGTGAGCGCAGTATATTCTTTACGGCGGACAAAGTGAAATGGACGAAAAGAGCTTACTAGTGTGCTGATTTCAGGTTACGCAATGCTTACGAAAGATGAAATAAAATATAGACATCAAATAACATGCAACACTAAGGAATGACAAAAAGGCTTCGGCTTGAAGCCATTATCTGCATTTTAAATTCAATTGAAAAATGAAACACGCGGAATCTTCTCAGCATTGGTTCCAGAAGGTCTGAACTAGTTTCTTCCCACTCTAATCGCTTTATATAGGTGGAAGTAGGTGTAGGAGATAAAAGTAGCCTTTATCACAAAACTTGATAGGCCCAGTGAAGAACCGAAATCGTGTTGACCCATAAGTCTCTTATCATTTATTTTCAAATCAATTGAAGGACATATCGACATACACATCAGAGAATTTGTAAACACAAGTTTAACTCTGCACCCTCATCAATATGCTTAGAGGGAAGAAAGATTGACAGTGATCTAAGTACCGAAATAACCGTTCCGAACGAAAATGCGGAATTGGATGAATTTGTTCAAAGGCATTCCTACAACAACAGTAGGGTGCGTTGGACACACTTCTCCGGGACGCTGACTAGAGCACTTTCCTCGAATTCGCTCTACCCACCGTCCAACAGAAATCTGTCAAACGAGGAACTTGACAGGTATCTAAAACTAACGGACGAGACAATTAAACGGACTATGGACAAAACGATACCTGGGTGTCAACACACTGACAACGAAGACTTATTCTGCAACGCAACTATTAACCCACTTCATCGACATAAAAGTAGACTCATCTCAAGACTAAAAACCTTGACAGTTTACCGACAGACATAACCCGGAGATTATGACATTAAAGTCGTCGATCAAAAACCTCCAAACATTAATAAAAGAAAATTATAGGGCTTCTGTAAGTTTGTATTGGAACAACAAAATTCGGGCTGTAAACACCAGCAACCCTAATATGTTCCGGCAAATAAATAAGATATTTCGGAGGAAAGATCAAAACGACCTTTCATGTCTTAAAATCGCCCGAACAACAGACAATGAACGCATACTTTCAACAGCAGGTATGGATCCGAATGAGGCTGTTGATGATGAAAACTTCTTTGTGATCGAGGATTCGCAGGAGAAGGTCGAGGCTATAGGAGCGACATTCCAGGAATTGTACAAGGCAATGACTCCATTGGCCCGAACTACGACCTGGAAAATCGAGTCCTTGTGCACAATTTCTACCTTCGAAATGAAATAATGAACTGGCGAATCGAGAACTCGGGTTTCACCCAGTTCAGTGACGAGAATATGCCAAATAATGTCATCGCCAATGAAAGGGAACAACCCCCGTTCATTTCGAAGGAAGACCTTCACACGATCTTCGACACAATTAGAAGTAAGAAATCAGTGGGAACCGATGGAATACCGAATGCAATGAATAATGCACATTATCCAGCGCATTGGAAAACTGCGGTGGTACATCCCATCCCCAAAAGGGATAAGGACACCTCCAATCCGACGAATCTCCGGTCGATCAGTCTCCTTCCAAATATCAGTAAGGTTTTCGAAAAAGTTATCAATAGAGTCCTGACTATGTGGGTTGAGGACAGAAATATATTTCCGGATAATCAATTCGGTTTCAAGGCGGGACATGATGTTATTCATGCGCGTCTAAACTGGTTTTTGATATCAAATCTAACAAAGCCAAGAAACAGTGCACGGGTGCCTGCCTGATTGACTTGAAGAAGGCCTTCGATACCGTATGGTTAGATGGACTCTTCTACAAGCTAAACAGGCTAGGAATTAGTAAATCCCTGCTGTATATTCTTTTCAATATGCTCACCGATAGACAGTTCATCGCGAAGAATGGCGATGTGACTTCTACTGGAACATTTCACATTAAGAACGGTCGGCAACAAGGTGCGGTTAATTCGCCGACCCTATTCAACATTTACACAAGTGATCTGATAGGTTCACTTCACCATCGCAGACGATTTAATCTCGTACAGATCAGGTACAGAAATCGAGGTCGTAAACATTCTATTGCAACCTGACGCCGATCAAATTAACCGATATTGTGACGACTGGAAGTTGAAGATCAACTTTCAGAAGTCGGAAACCATTCTGTTAAGGACGCCTTTGTCTGGGGCCTCTGCGGATACCAGAAAGAATTGGTGAAAGTTTCAGATCGTTGGACAACATGGGCAGCCACTTGTTTTTCGAAATGTAGTCAGATACCTTGGGAAGGTGCTTTTGCCCTTACAAAGAGACTGTTTTTTAGCAGACAACTCGATGCGAGGGTAAAGGTGATCTGCTACATGGCCCTTATTCGGCCTATGCTTACATTTGGTTGTCCCGTGTGGTTCAACGTGAGAGCAAGTCTTTTGGAAAAGATTCGGGTGTTTGAGAGGGCTTGCCTTAGGGCTTGTCTTCACTAGAACACCAGAGTCTGAGTACATAAAATTCTATCCTTAAGAGGTCTTGTACAATAGGGCGAACCTAATAAGAGTGGGCAATTTTGTTATGAAGTTGACTCGAAGGCACATTGCAAGAGCAATGACCTCATCGAACAACCTGATCTCCGGGGCTAACTACCCCAACTATTTGTATCACGAGAGAGTTCGCTTTGACGGCTTTATTCCTCCAGAAGCGTTCCTCTGCCTCGACATGAAAGGTCTGATCCAGGATAGATTAGCGGTGCCGTTAATCTTCCATGTCGCTCGAACAGCTGCGGAGAGGCGACTTAACTACGATAGAGACGTCGCACACGGCAGTGCAGAGCATCTCCGGTTCAGTAGGGCGGTAGGGAGTCGCGACATGAGGGATGTTGCTCGGCATTACCAACAGTTTTGGTGGCTTGTCTGAAGGAGAGGAATCTACGTCGTCGAATTCCTCAAATACTAGTTAGCTTCGTTAGGAAGCAGAGTGGGTCTGCCTTATTTTTAGTCATGGCCGACTTACATAGGTTTGGATAGGGTTTAAGTAGTTTTAAGAATAAAAAAAAAAAATAAATAAATAAAAAAATAAAAAATTAAAAAAAAAAAAAATTAAAAAAAAATATAAAATAATAACTAAGAGATGGGTAGCCTTCTGGTGATTTCTCTTAAAAGAAAAAATAATACCTATGCATAAAATAGTTTAAGTAGGCTAAGTAACTGTATAATTTAGTTTGTAGGTAGCTATGTATAAGTTTTAGTCTCTAAGTTTTATAATAAGATTACAAACAAGTCCATGTACTAAGTTTTTAAAATAAAACTCATTTTCTTAGTTTTAGTTTTAATTAATGTAAAAAAAATAAAAAATAAAATACTGTAAGAAACGTCGAAAGGCATAGATTAAGTGTTATGTTTAACCTAGAGTGCCCGAATGGGGCCAGTAAGTTACAACAAGATAGTTTTAAGTTATTTAAGCTAATTTTTAAGCGTTTTTTTTGTCTAGCTTGTAAGAATTCCTGAATTGAATTAAATAAAAATGCATTAAAAATGAAAATGAAAATGTAGGCTAAGTAGGTTAAGTAGATTAAGATTTATATTTAGGTATTTTTTATGTTTAGTTTTAAGTTTTATTATAAGATTTAATAAAAAAAAAAAAATTTCTCCATTTACTAAGTTTTTTATTTAATGAAATTTATTTTCTTCGTTCTAGTTTAAAATAAACGTAATAGATTTAAAAACAGAAAACCTGTATGAAACGTCGAAAAACATAGATTAAGAATTATGTTTAACCTAGAGTGCCCGCATGGGGCCAGTAAATCACAGTAAGATAGTTTTAAGTTATTTAAGCTAATTTTTAAGCGTTTTTTTATATAGCATATAAGGATTACTGAATTGAATCAAATAAAAATGCATTTTAAATGAAAAATGAAGGGAAGAAAGATCCGCAGATATTGCTCTCCTTAAAATTGAAAATCCCACTAAGATATTGGTTGAAGCGATGCTCATAAATCGGAAGATTTCCACGTTTTCCATACTTACTTTACTTTAAGCGGTGCTACAGCGCAGAGTCGAGCTGGGCCTCTGCCAACAAGCGTGTCTAGCTAGCTTGAGACTTCGCCAACTGTCTACAGTTCCAAACTTTTGGTCATAATCATGAAGAGTTTACAACATAGACACATTTGCTATAAGATGCCTAAAGATAGTATATGAGTGGTGAGTTGGAGACAATCTCTCCTAATCAATCTTAGTAAAGGTATATCTGTTCCTTTCACTCGTAACGAAAATCTGAGCCTTGACCAGATCTCACTTAACGGGAAAGGTATTACGTACTCCAACGAAGTTTAATACCTGTGAATGGTTAGCGATAAAAAAAATATTAGGTTGATCAATAAATTCAGCAGTCTGTTTTTTATTAAAGTCAAACAGACATTTTTGGCATTAAAGCGTCTATATAGCCCATCAGATATTGTACGTCATTGTTTATTACTTTCTTCCAACGTCTTTAAAGAGACATAGTGCCTCTTTTTGTAAAAATTAGCAGAGTTATGGATAAAAAAATTTTCCAGCTACGTTTTAAACTCATATTCGGAATTGAATTGCTTTTCGTCCAAATTGTTTTAAATAGGGCGGAACAGATGGTAGTCAAAAGGTGAAAGGTCTGAAAAGTACTAAGGCTGGCGTTATCATGGTGGCAAGCAAAGCCCTTCTGACGCCGATTACCCGTTTTTCCTTTCTCGTTACCACTCTTTGTGGAAAAGCCTCAAGCGCGTTTCATTTGAACAAAGACACATAGACCATTATGCGATTCATAGTGTCTTTTTCACCGAGTTCGTGGGGAACCCAAACATTCATCTTTTTAACATTCCAAGCCTTTTCAGTGTCTGCAAAATGGTTGCATGGGCGTTGTTAAACCACAGAGCTATCTCTCGTATCATGAAATGTCTGTAAAACGGTACAGCAAGGTCTGTATTTCCAGAACGAAAGCGCATTAACCAGTTCTGACAAATATTAGCGCTTATAGCCGAATCACCATGAACGCTGCAAGTGTCCTGTTGGCGCCTTTGTCTAAATGCTGAAAATTCACATTCACATCACATCACATCAAAACGAATCCTTGTAACAATATAGGTATAAAGAATAACCCTTTCATTAGAATAAACAAAACAAATTTCATAATGGTATACATAGAAATTTTCTGAAAGATAAACACTATGTTTAGCAATAGCCTTCGACCAGCTGTACCATCCATGTCTACTAGATAATGCAAGTAACCATCTCGATGAGTAACTGCCCCGAACTTTCACTTGCACTCCTTGTTTTGATGGAAGCGGACTTGAACCAAGTCTCCAACTTCCAAACTGCGCTTGCACTCAGGGATTTCCTTCCCGTATTCCTAGATTTCCTTAAGTCCAGTCCAGTTCGAAAATTAGATTTCAGCATCAACTCGGCAGGGCTTCTTCCTGTGGTTGTAGATGGAGTCTTCATGTATTGCAAAAGTAGACGATGTAGTTTGGTATTGAAATCTCCGGAATCATGGACTGATGAATGTTATCCATTTCTAAGGATCTGTACAAAACGTTCCGCCTGTCCGTTTGTTGAAGGATGTGCTGGAGAATTAAGCTGAGTGAAAAATTAGAGCCATTGTCGGACACTACCGTATGTGAAACCCCAAATTTTGCAAATAATTCCCTTAATGCTCGGATGGTATAAGAGCTCGTATCTCAGCTATTAGATAATAACTCCAACCTCTTCGTCTTTGCATCGACAAGTACCGAAAAATAACATTCCATAAACGGGCCCACGATACCCCCAATTTCGGCCTATGTACTTGTTTCTTTTACCGTTTCTCGCCCATATACTTCGCTTTTTAACTTAACTTTGGCCAGCTTGGCTGTACTTTCTTACATACACACTACGAGAGCTCGACGCATTTTTGGGCATGTTGCTTTACTTAGCCGTTTTCAAATCTAACCATGAAGCCGTAGTATCACTATTTGCGACCGATGGAACAAGGCGAGATATATTTCGATAGTGCATGTCTTCAGTCCCATTTAACACGCTCTTAGTACGTCTTCGTTTCGATAATCCTGAATCCAGAAGTGAACGCAAAAAAAACTGATCCAGGATGCATTGTAACAGATTTAATTAATATTTTCAATAAGAGTTCTCAAAAACTAACTATTCCACCGGTGCTAATTGATGAAATGTTGGTTGCTTTTCGAGGGCGATGTGCTTTTAAAATGTACATCCCGAGTAAGCCCAACAAATATGGGTTGAAAATGCAATGTCTTGCGGATTTGAAGACGCGCTACGTGCTAAATACGTATCTTCTTCTTCTTCTTATCCTTTTATTAACGCTTTCCTCGTTATATGAACTTATGCGTAAAGAGTTTACCATTTTTACTGCATCGCTGCTGCTCCGCGTATGGGGTTGGCTAATGTCGCAGACCGCAGAACGCGTCTACATAATGCTCGGTCCCGGATCGCTTCAGGGGTAAGCCCCAGGCGTTGTTGCGCATTTGCCATCTGAGAAATCCAGGAATTCTTTTTCCGACCTCGTTTTCTTACAGTTGGAATGACCGTAGTTGATAATGCCTTTTTAACCGGATTTTCCGCAGATCTTCTTTGCACGTGGCAATACCAGCTTATTCTATTCACCTCAAGCTGTTCGGTTACCGAATTCTTCATATGTAGACTTCCTCTTATACGGATAGATCTTATACAATTGCGTTTAGTGAGTCCACTAGACATCCTTAACATTTTCATTTCCGCTGCCGTCATTTTGTTTTTAAACGCTTCCTACATTGTCCAGCACTGTCAACCGTATATAAGAGCTGGTCTAACAACCGTGGTGTAGAGTTTCCCCTTTAATTTAAGTGGAAATTTTCGGTCGCAAAAGATTCCCGAATTTTCCCGCCATTTCATCCATCCCACACTGACTCTGTGGCTTACGTCGTCGTCACATTTCACTTCCATGTTAATGATTGATCCTAAGTACTTAAAGATAGTGCTTTTCTGAAGAACTATTCCGTCTAACATTATATCCAGAACAGGTCGCAACGGATGCGCAAATGTGCATGTCAAATGCTCCGTCTTTGAACGACTTATTTTAAACCCGTTTCTCTCTAGCGCATTTCTCCATGAATCTAAGGCGTTCTGTAAATCTTCGACGTTATCGCTAAGTATAACTGCGTCGTCAGCGAAGAGAATTGGCGTTACATTTGCTTCGCGCATGCAGTATTTTAAAAGATAGTCGAATACTACGTTAAGGAGGAAAGGGCTAAGTACGCTTCCTTGATGCACTCCGACATTAACTGGAAATTCTCTCGTTAGTCCAGCAGAGCTTTAAACCGCAGTTTTCATGTTTCCGTACATGTCTTGTATTATTCTTACAAACGTTTCCGGTACGTTTTGAGACCTCAGCGCGGCCCATATGAGATCCCTAGGCACTCGATCGAATGCTTTCTCGAGGTCGATAAATACCATGTGTAAATCCATAGATGAATCTCGGTGCTTTTCCATTATTATTCGTAGGCTTGGATAGCGTCCACCGTCGATCTTCCTTCAACAAATCCACACTGGCTATTATCGAGCTTTATTATTTGCCGAAGACGTTTGTTTAAGACTCTTTCGACGATTTTCATTGTGCGTGACATAAGCTTGATTGAACGGTAGTTGTTGCATTCTCGAGTGTCGCCTTTTCCTTTGAATAATTGAACCAAGAAGCTACTTCTCCATTGATTCGCCATAGGTTGTCCACATTTTAATTTATTTAAAAGTTTCGATAGCCAAACGCTGCCGATACCTTCCATCTTCGACCAAAACTCTGATGGAATGCTGTTTGATCCCGCCGCTTTCCCCCGCTTCATTTTTCCAATTGCTATACTTATTTCTTCGATTGAAAAGTCCGAAACTTCCTCCTCGAATAGACCAGCTGTCGGCACGATATCACGTGGAAACTGTTTGTGAAGCAACTCTTTGCAGTATTCAAGCCACCGATCACAAATTTCCTTTTCATTTGTTAGTAAACGACCGTCTGCGTTTTTGATGTATTTCGGCGAGGTTGAATTTTTTCTCCTCTGTGCAGCGAGCTTAAAAATATTTTGCATTTTAGTATTGTACGACGTTTGAACTTCTTGGATAGCTTGTCTTCTATCCGCCGATCGTGAGGATATTTGTTCCAATTCCTGGTACAGGTTTTCCGCTGCTGCCGCTCGAGATCGAGCCAGGACTTTCTTTGCGATCTTCAAGAGCCAGTCGAGCTTTTTTGATATCGTCGCTCCGATCGCATTTTGTCCACGCTTGGAATGCACTCTTCTTGTCGGCCACAGCTCGTTTGGTTTCGTCATTCCACCACCATGTTTCTTTGGCGACGTAATGGTATTTCGATATAGTCCCCAGATGGGACTTTGCGAGTGTTATGCATTCCTCGTGCATGCTGTTCCACATTTCTTGCAGGCTAAGTGAGTCTGCTATACCATTTATATTTTGAAGTACTTATTTAGCCAGTGCCAGTGTGTAGCGTACGTGCTAACAATGTTCCACGTTTCATTGTGTGTGACAAGTTTAACACTCATCCAGCGGTCGCTTATTTTCGAGATACCAACGATGTTGTTTAGAAGATCCGGTGCAACAACGATTCCAACACCGTTTCGTCCATTGACCGTTCCATGGTAGAACATCTTAAATGCTTTAGTTTTTAAATCTAGAAAAGAAAAAGAAAAGAAAATCTATTTCCTGTATTACACCACTTCGTTTCCTGTACGCACAGGATTTGTAGAGTACTGCGACGCATAATCGCTTCCAGTTCTAAACTTTTTGAGGTCATCGATCCGACGTTCCAACTTGCAAACCGAAGTTTATAAAAATAATTTGGAAACTTCATTTTGCCAGCCCCCGGAATCCGTCGGGCTCTGACACAAGCACTTCTGCTTGCTCTGGGATCACCCGAGTGCGTTGCAAACGTGGTGCCCAGCGGGGTAGTGCTATTAATTGCGATCATTTCCATGAAGTGTATCTAAAGTTTGAGTGGTTTGACACTTGTATGCTTATTTCGAATTGATTGACTGTTCTTTTACCCCACCGGTAGTCTCCAGACGCGGGAACCCACTGATTACTTACAAACTTGTGGAAAGTTTTAAGGTGTTAAAGTGTCACAGGCTCATTTTTGGTGTCATAGTTGCCTGTATATGATTGGTGTCCCATTTAGTCGCCTCTTACGACAAGCTGGGACGCACTGCGGCACTATTCTTTATCCGACGCCGCACGGTATACGTGCTAAATACGTATCTATACTGTGTTAAGAGTACAGATGGTTCTAATTTCACAGATGAAGAGAGAAGGTATCCAATACCAACGCAAGTGTGTCTTCGATTATGCAAACCAATTTTAAACTCCAATCGAAATATAGTATAACAACTGACAACTGGTACACATCGATGGAACTTTTAAACGTCATCAAATCTAAATGTCTAACCGTCGTTGGGATTTTGAAGAAAACAAAAAGGAAATTCCATAAGAGATCTTAAAAAACAAGGACAGGCTTTTTGGATTCACGAAATACTATATACGACAATTATTAGTTATGTCCCAAAAGAGAACAAATCTGTGATTTTTTTTTGCATTTTTACTATTTCGATTTTATTATGCTTAAAATTAGCTCAATTTACTTAAATATACTTATTTTACTCGTACTTACCGGCCCTCTGCGGGCTCTCTAACCTACACCTATCACTTAATATAAGTCTTTCGACTAACTGACGTAATTTATTTATTTATTTTTTTAAATGAGTAATTCAGCTTGAGAACTAAGAAAGTATTACAAAAAAAAAATTAAATTTAGTAACTAGGCATTATTTTTTTGTTTTCTTAATACATACATATACAGGATGAGTTTTTAAATTTACACTTCCAAATTACTCGAAAAATACGCGATATCGCGAAAAATGTTTCAGACAAAAGTCACAAGGTTCTGAAGGGGACATAAGATGGTGACCACGAGTTTGACCTTGAGCCCCTTTTTCAAGGTCAAACGAAGGTCAATTTTGACTTTTTAATGGGAACCCCTATTTTTTTGACAGATTCGTTATCTGCGTGAACAATTACATTTCTTTTACATGAAACACTTTTTTCAAAAATGCGTCCTTTTCCCGTCGTTCTTTTTCGGCGCCATAAAACTTAAGATATCAAAATTACTAGAAAAGTACGAAATATCGCGAAATATGTTTCAGACAAAAGTCACAAAGTTCTGAAAGGGACATAAGATGGTGACCACGAGTTTGGCCTTGAGACCAATTTTCAAGGTCAACCGAAGGTCACTTTTGATTTTTCAAATGATAATTCCTGACTTTCATTGCTCAGTCGTATTCCTCAATGTGGCACACGACTTTGTCTCAAAGGTCTTATTCATTCAGTGCTAGATACCACTGCACTGGCACGCCTAAATCATTAATCGGTTCTAACGTTGTTAGGGTGTTAAAAGTTCGATATTTGTTTTGAGGAACTGATTATTATTAGTAACGTAACGTGCAGCCATGCGATGGGCCGGACAAAACGAAGATGCAAAACTACGATATCTACTACGGCAATCGCTATCTACGGCAATCGCTATCTACGGCAAAAGCAGCGCTTATTTGGATGCGGAATTGTTGTCGGAGGCAGACTAAGACAAGAAGTCTTAAGCGTCGGGCATGTGAACGAGCACCTCGTAGCAATCCGCATCAAGGCTAAGTTCGCCAACAATAGCCTTACATGCGCGCATGCCCCCACAGAGGAGAAAGATGACTACACCAAGGTTGCCTTCTATGAGCTCCTTAACAAGACCTACGAGCAATGCCCTAGCTACGACATTGAAATTGTCCTCGGTGACTTTAATGGAAAGCTAGAAAGAGAGGGTATCTTTCGTGGAACAATAGGAACATATAGCCAACACAACACCACCTCCCATAACGGATTCAGGCTAATCGACTTTACGGCGGGGCGAAACATTGTCGTAGCTAGCACGCGGTTCCCACATCTCGACATACACAAGGAGACTTGGAGAACTCCTGATCAATCAACAGTCAACCAGATTGATCACAGTGCGATCGACGCAAGACACTCCTCCAGTATTATGGATGTCCGCACGTTCCGAGGAGCCAACAACGACTCGGACCACTACCTTGTTGTAGCCAAGGTACGATTGCGGATATCCCAAACTACGTCAAGACAAACTAGTGCTGTGAGAAAATTCGACCTCAGACGGCTACAATCGCAAGAGATCGCGAAGTCCTTTTCCGATCGAGTGTCCCTTAATCTTAAGAGGAGAAATTCCGCCAGTATCAAACATCGAAGACCATTGGAAACACTGCCAATACGCCATCAGGGATGCCGCTTCTGGTTTTCACTCGTCCAACACAACGAAACCTCTGGTTCGAAGATGAATGCCGGCAAACACATGCAGCTAAGCAAGATGCATATAAAGCGGCGCTGCTTTGAAGGACCAGAGCTGCTCATGGGCTCTATGAGCGGAGGAGAAGAGAAGAACACCGGCTTTTCAGGAGGAAGAAGTAAGAGCAGGTGAAGCGCGCGATCGAGGAAATTGAGAGATGCTACTCCAGTAACGAGGTTCGGAAGTTTAACCAAAAGGTAAGAATAACATGCCACGGAAACAAACCCCGAACCGAAGGCTGTAGAGATGTAAAAGAGAACATCGTGGTAGAATCGCAGTCGATGCTGAGGATTTGGAAAGACCATTTCTGCAGACTATATAACGGCGCTGACGAACCAAATACCGCTGTAAGTCAGAATCAACCGAATCAACCTTTCAACCTGGACGGTGATGACGAACAATTCCATCCACCCGACCTGGATGAAGTGAAGATAGTTATAACTAAGATTAAGTCCAACAAAGCGCCTGGAGTGGACGACCTGCCTGAAGCAGCCAACAACCTTATAGGTCCATATCAATGTATCTTCAGGCCAGGAAAGTCCACCATCGACCAAATATTCACACTTCGGCTGAGCTTGGAGAAGACCCATGAGCTTCAGATCGATGCACACCACCTATTCATCGATTTTAAGGTCGCGTATGACAGCATCTATAGAGACGAGCTATACAGAGCAATGTCCGTCTGTGCAGGATGACGATGGAGAATGCACGCTGCTCCATCAAGGTCGGTAAAGATCTCACCGAGACCTTTTATGTCCAGAAAGGATTTAGACAGGGCGATGCGCTGTCATGCGATTTTTTCAACAACGTACTTGAAAGAATAGTGCAGAACTCACGAGCAAACACAAGCGGCACTTCTTTCAAAAGTCCGTCCAACTAAACGCATACGCCGACGATATTGACACAATCGGGAGAAAGTAGCGTGATGTCAGTGGCGCTTTCGCGAGTATTGAGACGGAAACGGCGAAAATGGGTTTAGCGGTCAATGAGGGCAAGACCAAGTATATGCTGTTAAGCAAAAAGTACAACCAACACCGACGTCTCGGGCAGAACCTCACCCTCGACAGATATAACTTTGAGGTAGTTAAGGACTTTGTCTACAGACAACGGCACCAGCGCTGAAATTAAATGAAGAATAAGTCTTGCCAACCCCTGTTTCTTTGGGTTAAGAAGGCAATTCAGTAGCGAAGCCCTCTCTCGGACAACAAAGACCTTAATAATCCCAGTCCTGCTTTATGCCGTAGAGGCATGGACATTATCAAAAATGGATGAGGATGTTCTTGGTTGCTTCGAGAGAAAAATTCTAGATCTCCATTGACGGTGAGTGGAAGAGGAGATACTACAATGAACTCTGGGGACTGTACAGCGACATCGACCTAGCCGGAAAAGTGAAAATCCAAAGACTGAGATGGCTGGGTCATGTAGAGCGCATGTACACCAATGCTCTGGTACGAAAAGTCTTCGAATCCGCTCCCGAGGGACGGTGCAGTAGAGGAAGGCCAAGCCTCAGGTGGCGCACGCAAGTGGATGAGGACCTCAGCCAACTAAGCGTGTCTTGACAAATGTTGCGGCGCTTTGTTGAACCAGGGGGGTTGCTATTTTAAATTAAAGTATCAAATTTTAAGTCGATTGTTGTTGAATTATTTAAAAATATTATTGTTTAATGAAGTATTATGTGTTGGGTTGCATTTTATTTTTCTATTTTAAGAGTTTTTATTTGAATTTTGAGTGTTGCTTTGTGTTGAGTTCAAATGCTGCCTGAAGAAATGAATATTGTATTGTAAAATTTCGTATACCTCAATATTTTGTTTAATTTCCTCGTCGAACGATTGCCTCCTCGAGCTCCTGCGATGCCGATGGCATGAGTACTGTCGAAGAGGGGCCAATTTGGCAGCACAATCGGTTTCCTTTTAAATGTACGGATAGTTAATACGTAGATTTATCTATGTAGTTTTTATGATTAGTGTATTGATGTGATGTTCTAATCACTCATCTTCAAATATTCACCAATAACACTTAAAGAAAATAAATCACACACATACAGTCCATTAACCATTCAATATCCTAGCTCAAAACTTTCAACAATTTAACAAAATAAATCAGTTTTTAAAATCCATGAAATCAAAAAAAAAATATCACACAACGGCACGAATACTATAACTTTGACGCCAAAAATTGATAATTGATAATTATAGAGGGGTCAAAAACAAGCATTTTTTACTACGGAAGGGGGGGTCTTTTCGCTCCGTTTAGGAGGTAAGGGCAATTTCTTTAAAAAATGACTTAAAATGAAAAAAAATTATCAAAAATTAACGGCAACACTTACAATAAAGTACTGTACCAGTTTCGAAAGTTAGAAACCTATTATTCAACCTTAAGTTGCAACTATATTATTTGTATCAATAGTTTTTAAGAAATTCGCGTGCAGGCCCAAAATTTTGATAAAAAAAAATTAAAAAATTAACCTGGACCAATTGTTTTCAAAATTGTGAAGTGAAGTGCTAAATTGGATTCCTGTGATCGATGCCTATATCCATTTTGAATCGAATGCAGAAACTGAATGGATTTATGTTGTCTAGTTTTTGAGAAAATTGAAAATTAAAATTCGCATTTACATGGTCTTCCCTTGAGGTAAGTAAATGAATATAATAAATTAAACATCTGGCAGACGCCTATATCAATAGTTTTCTTAATTAAGAGTACACGGGTGGCCTGCCTCGCGGGATTAAGTATTTTCAACTCTCTTTCCGCAGGCGGCAGGTCCCGCTCACACAACTTCGTTGCTCCGCTCGGGGTATGTGCTTTCCGTCAGGCAGGCGCCTATGTCATCAATACTTTTCACCTACAGTACTCATTCGAAAATTATAGTAAATTCACACGTTCAAATGTTGTAGCAAATTAATTACTTTACGTAGTATGTAAGTTTGTACTTTGCGTAATGTATAATGCACTCGATAACAATGCAAAATATAACCGAACAAGCGAGTGACTTTTGTACTGTTGTTTTGATTTTCATACACATGTGGTAAAGCGTGTAGTTATTGATATAAGTAAATTAATTAAATCCTAAGTTACAACTTTATGTTTTTTTTAAAATATTGTTGTATATCATTTTTTTAAAATTAGCATTGAATCGCTTGGCGCCATCATGAAAATAAAAATGAACTAAGCAAATCTCCTGTAATAAATTACTTTAACTATTGTCGTGAAATAGCCGAAATTATATCGTCTCACGTTGATGTTAACATTGGCGGCAAAGAAAAAACTCTACAAATCGACGAAACTTTTCTCATGAAAAAGATATACCACAGAGGCCGTATTACTGAAAAAATTACAATCGTGGTATCGGGGTTGTCTTGTAATGAAGATAAGGTCGGGCGATTCTTTAAAGTAAACTCCAAATTTAAGAAAAAATTGTGGGCTTATATCCATAAATACGTTGACCCCAACCCCAGTCATTTTTGCACCGACAGCGAGCGCCAGTTGAAAATTTATTCTTTAGTTCAATAACACATGAAATTACGAACCACAGCAAAGGTGAATATGTAAACAGGACTGATGCAACCAACACAATTTATGATCTGCAGAATCAGAAAAAGCTTCTGAAAAAAACAATTTTATACCGAAAAACAACAGACCACCTTCTTCAATATATGGCACTTTTTTTTAAAAATAACGACGACTCCCAAATTATGGAATTTTTGCTGGACATAAAAAAAGTATACCCAGGTTTTATCGATGGTAAAGAAAGTATAGGTTTGCAATTAAAGGACTTCGACCGTCCCACCGTTCACAGTGAGCACTTAGAAGGTATTTTACCGATAAAAAACCTCGACTCCTCACGATCAATGACGAACTCAACGAACTCGACAGAAACATCAGTACGGACGATGATTTTATTGACTAGACTTACATACCTTTTATAAAAGTACATTAAAAATCGACTTGACCATTTTCAAGTAACTACTGACTTACTGACAAACTGACTGACTGAGACGCGGAATGCAATGCAATTCTACCTCCTCGTGGTGCATTCTGGATAACGCTAAATGATTTGGAATACTTTACTTACAAAGATGATAGGTTCATCAACATAAATTCTCAAAGTGAGATCACGGTACATACCAAAAAAACAAAAATCATAAAAAATGTAGTTTTGGTAATTTTAAATTTTCTCAAAAATTAGATGACATAAATCCACAAATCCATCTGTGTTCGATTCAAAATTGATATAGGCATCGACCATAGGAATCCAATTTATCACTTCGTTTCACAATTTTGGAAAAAATTGGTCCAAAGTTAATTTTTTAATTTTTTCTTATCAAAATTTTGGGTTTGCATGCGAATTTCTTAAAAACTATTGCTGCGAATAATATAACTGCAACTTAGGGTTGAAGAATAGGTTTTTATCTTTCGAAACTGATACAGTAAGTAATATATCAGATATAGTAAGTGTTGCCGTCGATTTTTAATATTTTTTTTCCATTTTAAGTCATTTTTTAATAAAATTGCCAATACCTCCTTATACAGATCCCCCCCTCCATTAGTAAAACATGCTTGTTTTTGAGCCCTCTAAAAAAAAACCGTTATCAATTTTTGGCGCAAAAGTTATCGAACTCTCCCCCACACAACTCTTCTCGCATCAACACATTCGAATATAAACATATATCATCCACCATAAATATTTTCGCACTGCCAAATATACACACACACACCATATAGCAATCAATCAAAACCCAACTCCCAAAACAATATAATTATAATAATAAATAATATAATTGAAAATACAGATAATCTGTTCATATAAATCACAAACAAATAAATAAATAAAAAAAAATAAATAAATAAATAAATAAGTAAATAATTAAATTAATTAGTAAATTAATAAATAAATAAATAAACAAACAAATAAATAAATAAATTATTGAATAAATAAATAAATAAAAAAATAAATTAATTAATTAATAAATTAATAAATAAATAAATAAATAAAAAACAAACAAATAAATAAGTAAATAAAGTAAATAAAAAATATTGGGTATGAATAATTAAATAAATAAATAAAAAACAAATAAACAAATAAGCAAATAAATAAATAAAAAAAAAAAAAAATAAATAAATAAATAAATAAATAAATAAGTCAATAAATAAATTAATTAGTAAATTAATAAATAAATAAATAAATATATAAACAAAAACATAAAAATAAATAAAAATAAATAAATAAATTATTGAATAAATAAATAAATAAATAAATAAATAAATAAATAAATTAATTAATAAATTAATAAATTAATAAATTAATAAATTAATAAATTAATAAATTAATAAATTAATAAATTAATAAATTAATAAATTAATAAATTAATAAATTAATAAATTAATAAATAAATAAATAAATAAATAAAAAACAAACAAATAAATAAGTAAATAAAGTAAATAAAAAATATTGGGTATAAATAAATAAATAAAAAAAAAACAAATAAATAAATTAATAAATAAATAAAAAAATAAAAAAAAATTGGGTATATATTCGGACGATTATTTAAGAAAGACATGTACAATAGTATTATTCAAAGTATTGCCCATCTGAAGATATGACTTTTTCCCATCTTTTTGGCAATTTGTGGATCCCATCCCAAAAGAACTGCGCCGGCTTGGCAGCCAAGAATGAATCAAGCCAATTTTTGATATTCTGCTCTGATGTGAACCGTATTTCAGTGAGGGCGTTTTGCATCGACCGGAACAAATGGTAGTCAGATGGGGCAAGGTCTGGGCTATAAGGCGGGTGAGGTGAGATTCCCATCCACTGTTTTCCAAATAGTTTTTAACCGGAATAGCAACGTGGGGCCGAGCGTTGTCATGATGAAAAATTATTGCTTCGTGTCTGGTCGCATATTCTGGGCGTTTTTCGTCTACTGCTCTCTTCAAACGGATTAATTATGTACGGTAGCATTGTCCATTGATGGTTCACCCAGTTTTAGCAGCTCATAATACAGCACACCCATCTGATCCCACCAAATACAGAGCATTACCTTCGCGCCATGGATATTCGGCTTTGCAGTTGATTTGGCTGGTTGGCCGGGTTTCACATATGATTTTTTGCGCTTGGGGTTGTCGTAATGGATCCATTTTTCATCACCAGTAACAATCCGATGCAAAAATGACTTCCTTTTGTGGGGTTCCAGCAGCATTTCGGACATGCAAGCATTTCCGCCTTTCGACGTTTCTTGGCTTGAGTTCATGTGGAACCCAATTTCCTTGCTTTTGAATATATCCAGCTGCTTTTAAACGTTTTGAAATGGCTGCTTGAGTGACACCTAAAGATTCTGCGAGCGGTTCTTGTGTTTGGCTACAATCTTCATAGAATAATGCTTCCAGTTCTTCATCTTCAAACTTTTTTGGCTGCCCAGGACGTTCATCGTCTTCCAACCCAAAATTACCACTTTTAAATCGTGCAAACCTCTTTTGGCACGTTCGCTCAGCTAGCGCATGTTCACCATAAACTTCCAGCAAAATACGATGACTTTCGGCAGCAGTTTTCTTCATATTAAAGTAATGAAAGAGAACTCCCCACAAAAACACTTTTTCAGGCACAAAATTCGACATATTTGAGTAAAAAAAAATTATTGATGTTTACGCTTCAAATGAATGACATATACTGAAATGACGTACAATGACAGTAGCTTTCCAACGCATGTTCCAATGGTATAATACAAGATACGCCATCTCTTAGCAAACCGCACGAAGTTATAGTTATAGACCTAATAAATAAATAAATAAATAAATAAATAACTCAACAACTCAAAATGGAAGAAGGAGTCCTGAATCGGGTATGGGAAACGGGAGATAAATAAATCAAACTGCTGCCTGTGATACCAAGAAAACTGATTCCAGAAATACTTTCAAATCTTCACGATAGTCCCAGCGGAGAGCACTTGTGTTACAGAAAAACTATTGGTGAGGTAAAGGAGCGATACTTCTGGGTGGGACGAACAATTGATGTTAAGCTATGGTGCCAAAACTTTAAAACTTGTCAATCAAGGAGGATGGATTAATTTACCAAAGAGCAGAAGTGGTAATTGAGCAACTAATCAATAACATCTTTTGCATAATCCATTCGGACCAAGGAAGATCTTCGAACCGAAAATATTTAAGAAAACAATGGAGTTGTTAGGCAGTTAAGAAACGCGCACAACACCCTTACGCCCTCAGTCAGATGGAATGGTCGAACGCTTTAACCGCACGCTATTGGACTACTTAGCGGAATTCACAAATCATAATCAAACAGATTGGGACCTCTGTTTACAACCAGCCTTAATGGCGTATCGGGTAGCAAAACACGAGTCAACTGGATTTTCCCCAGCGATGCTGAATTTTGGACGAGAAATTCGACTGCCTATCGATCGTCGCCAACAAAAATGAATGGGCACGTAAAATGTTTCGTCTTTGCACGACTTATTTTAAACCCGTTTCTCTCTAGCGCATTTTTCCATGAATCTAAGTCGTTCTGCAAATCTTCGACGTTATCGCTTAGTGTTAACGCGTGTTGGCAACGCGATATTTCTTGTTGAATATTGGAACAAAAACCATTTGATCATTTTGGCATTAAATTCCAACTGTCAAATTTCCTTTCTTCCTTGATTCCTATACTTCTTTCCCTTTTAACTTGAATTCCTTATGGAGTAGACGTATAATAAATGGATTAAAAATAACATATAATGCTGTGTATTATTGAGTAGTTATTGCCTGTATCATATTTGATGTGTTCGCACAGGATCACAACACTGCGTCGTCAGCGAAGAGAATCGGCCTTACATTTGCCTCGCGCATGTAGTCTTTTGAAAGATAGTCGAATACTACGTTCAAGAGGAAAGAGCTAAGGACGCTTCCTTGGTGCACTTTGACATTAACTGGAAATTTTCTCGTTAGTCCTAACTTACTTATAGTACTTTAAGTGGCGCTACAGTTCGCGGTGGACCTGGGCCTCAGTCAACAAGCGTCTTCAGCCAGCTCGATCCCTGGCTAGCTGCCTCCAGTCTCGCATGCTAAGTTAGCTGAGGTCCTCTTCCACTTGCGTGCGCCACCTGAGCCTTGGCTTTCATCTACTACCCTGTCCGTCGGGAGCGGATTCGAAGACTTTTCGGAACGGAGCATTGGTGTCCATACGCTCCACATGACCCAGCCATCTCAATCTTTTGATCTTCACTCTTCTGGTTAGGTCGATGTCGCTATACAGTCCGTAAAGTTCATTGTTGTATCTCCTCCTCCATTCCCCTTCAATGCGGACGGGACCGAAGATCGCCCGAAGAATTTCTCTCTCGAAGCAACAAAGACCACCCTCATCCATTTTTGATAATGTCCATGCCTCTGCACCATAGAGTAGGACCGGGATTATTAAGGTCTTATAAAGGGTGACTTTCGTTGTCCGAGAGAGGGCTTTGCTACTCAATTGCCTTCTTAGCCCAAGGAAACAGTGGTTGGCAAGAGTTATTCTTCGTTTGATCTCAGCGCTGGTGTCGTTGTCTGTATTCAAAGCAGAGCCTAGGTAGACAGAGTCCTTAACTACCTCAAAGTTATATCTGTCGAGGGTGACGTTTTGACCGAAACGTCGCACATTGGGGCAAATACACAAAAAATTGCCGATAATTTATTTCTTTTGTTTTTGCGGGAAAGCTTTATATGCTACTTAGATAGAGAACTAACTAAGGCACAGTTGGACACTATTTAAAACAATCGCAACAAAACCGGTTCGTTACAACGGTAAATTATACTCTCGTCTTGCAGTTCAAAAAATTCTTATAATTGATTTACGTTAATTTTCAAATTAGTTTTTTCGGTAAAGTTAATTACTTCTTTGGTGTTACGAGTATTTAGCTTCGGAACCTTCTTCTTCAGGTATGAAAATGTGTTTCAGTGATTTGTTTTCTTTATTACATAAATAGTGTTTTTGCACACAACACAAAATTTGATCAATAGTCATTTCTTAAGAAAATTTATAAACAATAGACATTTCAATTAAGTTTTAGGTAATATTAAGCAATGAAAAATGCATGAACGTTATTATAAAAGTTCTTTAAAACTATTTAAATTTCCTGCTAATTTTTGCTACTTCAAGAAATAGATCAACTTTGAAGTACTTCGCGAAAAGAAAAAAAAATCCACTAAAGCGGTCATTAGTAATCAAAATTTATTATTTTGTTTTAGGAATGTCTTCTAATCATTTATGCCTTGTAATAGCAAGAACTCTTAAATATTATGCATTATTCTGGAGTGGATAACTTTGAAGGCCAATATATTAATTTGATAAAAGAGCTCAAAAAACGAACAAATTGTCATATTGAGGACTTAAAAAAGAAATTATGTAGTTTCAAATTCCAATACAGATCGAAATGGACGAAAACATGCAGAATAGATGCAAAACAAAGAGTGGCTTGAGACGTCACTTTCAATCCCATGTATTGCAAAACCGAAACGCGGTCGACAGGTTATTCCTTTTCAAAATTCTTCAGAAAACAGCAAACGTTTTAAGACCAAGAAACTCCGTGAATCAACTTCAATTAGTGTATGCTACTTGCATGAGCTTACGAGCTGCAGGCCTAGTAAAGGCTTCAAAAGTTTTAAAAGAAATGTCTGCTTCTCCAGAGCATGCCAAAATGTATGGAGAAGCAAAGGAGAGATCTTTAAAGCCAAACAGTCTTTTATCAGCTGAAGATGCACTTTTTGTTCTAGTGTAAGCTAAGCTACCTCGAGAACAGTATGATGTTATAAGAAGATGTGCTCCAAAAAAATTTCGATCATATAAAAGAGTTCAGTTACCTAAAAAGTTATGCTATTACTGTGACTGTACTAATTTTATCAATTGTTGACGGGAAGATGTGTAATGCGCTAACTGAAACCACCTCAACCACGAAATGCTTCTTTCGCCGTTTCCGTCTCAATACTCGCGAAAGCGCCATTGACATTGGACGGACTTTTGAAAGATAGTGCCTCTTGTGTTTGCTCGTGAGTTTTCCACTATTTTTTCAAGTACGATGTTGAAAAAATTGCATGACAGCGCATCGCCTTGTCTAAATCCTATCTAGACATCAAAGACCTCGGTGAGAGTTTTACCGACTTTGAAGGTGCATTCTCCCTCGTCATCCTGCACAGACGGCGAGTTTAAAAGGGATGCCGAAACTATACATTGCTCTATAAAGCTCGTCGCTATAGATGATGTCATACGCGTCTTTAAAATCGATGAATAGGTGGTGTATATCAATCTGAAGCTCATGGGTCTTCTTCAAGATCTACCGTAGTGTGAATATTTGGTCGATGGTGGACCTTCCTGGCCTGAAGTCACACTGATATGGACCTATCAGGTTGTTGACGAACGGCTTCAGGCGTGCACACAATACGGCGGATAAGATATAATATGCGATTTTAAGGAGACTGATGTCCCTGTAGTTGGCGCAGTTCAGAGGGTCTCCTTTCTTGAGAATCGGACAAATAATGCTGAGGTTCCATTCATCGGGCATACTTTCGTCCGACAATATTATACAGATGAGTTGGTGTATGCTCCTTACCAAGTCATCGCCTGCCGCTTTGAAGAGCTCGACAGGCAGGCCGTCCGCTCAAGCAGCTTTATTGAACTTAAGCTTAGATAAAGCTATTTTCACTTAATCCAGGTCAGGTGGACAGAATTGTTGGTCATCAACTTCAAGGTTGAAAGGTTGATTCGGTTCATTCTGCCTGACAGCGGTATTTGATTCGTCGTCGCCGTTATACAGTCTGCAGATATGGTCTTTCCAAATCCTTAGCATTGATTGCGATTCAACAACGATGTTCTCTGGTTCATCTGTACAGGTTTCGGTTCGGGGTTTGTTTTCATGGCATGTTATTTTTAACTTTTGGTATAACTTCTGAACCTCATATTTCCTCGACCGCGGACTTCTCATACTCTTACTTCTTGATCCTGAGAAGCCGGTGTTCGTCTCTCCTCTTCCGCTCATAGAGCTCATGAGTAGCTCTGGTCTTTCTAAGCAGCGCCGCGTTATATGCATCTTGCTTAGCTGCATGTGCTTGCCGGCATTCATCATCGAACCAGGGGTTCCGTCGTGGGGGACGAGTGAAACTCAGCACACCAGAAGCGGCATCTCTGATGGGATCAGTTTGTCTTGGCGTAGTTTGGGATATCCGCAGCCGTACCTTGGCTACAACAAGGTATTGGTGCGTGTCGATGTTGGCTCCTCGGTATGTACAGGCATCCATAATACTGGAGGGGTGTCTGGCGTCGATCGGAATGTAATCAATCTGGTCGACTGTTGATTGATCAGGAGTTTTCCAGGTCCCTTTGTGTATATCGAGATAGGGGAACCGCGTGCTAGCTACGACAATGTTTGGCCCCGCTGCAAAGTCGGCTAGCCTGAATCTGTTATCGGAGGTGGTGTTGTGCAGGCTATATTTTCCGATTGTTCCACCAAAGATACCGTCTCTTCCTAGCCTTGCATTAAAATCAACGAGGACAATTTCAGTATTAAGGAGCTCCTAGACGGCATCCTTGGTGTCGTCATCTTTCTCTTCGGTGGGGGCATGCGTGCATATAAGGCTAATATCAGCGAATTTAGCCTTGATGCGGATTGTTTCGAGGCGCTCGCTCACATGCCGGAAGCTCAGGACTTCTTGTCTAAGTCTGCCTCCAAAAACACATCCGCATCCAAATAAGCACTGCTTTTGCCGTCGATAGCAACTGTCGTATTAGATGTCGCGATTTTTCATCTTCTTTTTGTCCAGCAAATCCCATCGCATTTCTTGAATGGCTGTTATGTCTGCTTTGTAGCAGTCTAGGGCCTCCGCTAGTTGCTCGGCTGCACATGATCTATTAAGGGATCTGACATTCCACGTGCATATCCGAAGCTCATTGTCCTTAAATCGTTTGCGTGGGTTGTCAATAGTAAATCTGTCCATATCCGAGGCTTGTTGATGCTTCATAACTTCTTCCATTGCTACGGAATAGTTTGTTCACATTTTCATTTACTCAAAAGTTTCGATAGCCATTCGCTGCCGATTCCTTTCATTTTCGACTAAAACTCTGATGGAATGCTGTCTGGTCCCGCCGCTTTGCGCCGCTTTATTTTTCCGATTGCTATACTTATTTCTTCGATTGAAAAGTCCAAAACTTCCTCCTTTTGTCCACGCTTAGAATGCTTACTTCTTGTTGGCCACAACTCGTTTGGTTTCATCCATTCACCACCATGTTTCTTTGTCGACGTGATGACATGCCGATATAGTCCCCAGAAGGGGCTTTGCGAGTGTTTTGCATTCCTCGTGCATGCTGTTCTACATTTCTTGCGGGCCAAAAGGGGTCCGCGATACCGTTTATATGTCGAAGTGCTTCTTTAGCCAGTGCGATAAATCTTGCGCCTCATTCCTTCGATAGATTATACGACCAGATTTTTGGCTTTCCAAACGATGTCCGTGCTTTCGGTGGTTGCGAAGAATTCTGTAATGAGCAGTCGGTGTTGGATTACCAGCGATTCTCCAAGTATTACTTTACAGTCCTTAACACGGTTTCTCATCGCCATTTTGCAAAGTTGATCATTTATTTGCATTCCATGGGCTCCGCTGCTGTAGGTGATAAGATGCCGTTGATAAACATTGTATTAAAGATGGTTAAACCGTAAGCTCTGCACGCTAAAAGGATGTCTTCGCCAGCTGAATTTCTGGTTCCAAAGCTTTTACCGCCGTGGCAGTCCTCATAGTCAATATATGTTTCTACAACGTGGCCCTTTTCAATTTCCGCCTACGAAGAGCATCTCACCGATAAGTATTTTTACGCAAAATACCGAACTCTAACCAAAATTTATCTTTTTCCGATTGGTCGCATCCATTTTGTGGAGCATACGTGCTAAAAATGTTCCACGTTTCATTGTGTATGACAAGTTCAACACTCATTAAGCAGTCGCTTATTTTCAAAATGCCAACGATAATGCTAAGATCCGCTGCAACAACGATAGTAACACCGTTTCGTCCATTGACCGTTCCATGGTAGAACATATTAAATGCCTTAGTTTTTAAATCAAGAAAACGCGCTTTATTTCCGGTATAACACCACTTCGTTCCCCGATCGCACAGGATTTGAAGAGTTCTGCGACGCATAATCGCTTCCAATTCAAAGCTTTTTGAGGTCATCGATCCTAGGTTCTAACTTGCAAACCGAAGTTTAGGTAACAATTTTGGAATCTTCATTTTGTCCGCCCCCGGAATCCGTCGGGCTCTGACATAAGCACTTCTGCTTGCTCTGTGATCATCCGAGTGCGTTGGCGTTGCAAGCGCGGTGCCCAGCGGGGTAGTGCTATTAATTGTTATCATTTTTATAAAGTGTATCGTGAGTTAAAGTGGTTTGACACTTGTATGCCCATTTAAAATTGATTAACTGATCTTTTACTCCACCGTTAGTCTCCAGACGCGGAAACTCAATGATTGCATACAAACTTATGGGTAAGTTTTAAAGGTGTTAAAGTATCACAGACTCATTTTTGGTGTCATAGTTCCCTGTATATGATTAGTGTCCCATATAAGCTCTGACGCACTGCGGCACTATTCTTCATCCGATGCCGCACAGATGTAATAAATAGAATGAAAATAAATGAATAAATACACTTTAAACTCCCTTCTAAATCACTTTATTTTATTATTTTCTTTTTCCTTTTCTTTTCTTACAACTGGTTATCTTCTTAATATATGTCTCTTCAGTTTGACAGCACACTTTCGAACACACGCCATTGCCCAATTCTCTCAAAAGATGATGGCCTACATCGATATATTTGTGACGACGGATTCGGTTAGTTCTAATGGCTGACTTGACGTATCAGGCTGCTTTCACATTGTACAATGGGGCGCGTTCGAAAGGGCTTTACAACTCGGCCATCCTGATGTTTGATCGACCTCGATCACAATGAATCAATACATGTGTTATCTTAGAGACATAACAGAATTACGCTTATTGATAGGACTGAACTACTTGTACTGCTTTTATAATATGATCGCTTAAGAAGATCATATCTAGTCATCCCTTTCTTTCCAAAGTTTCATGTGTGATGATTCAATAACACCATTGTACGGAAGCTGTGTGACAATTCTCAATGTCTTTAATTACGTAACGGTCATTAGAAAGCAATTTGTGGACGACATACGGCAACTTGAAATACGGGATCAACTTTTTATTTACTCCTTGGCAGTAGTCAACTTATTGGTGTTAGTACGCGATTAACCCTCTCTACCTGACCATTGGCCTGGGGAGCACCCGTAGCGACCTTTATGTGGACTATGTTATTATCTAATAGAAATGTGCTGAACTGTAGGGATGTGAAGCACGCCCCTCGATCCGAAATTATTCTATTCGATCGATTATAGCACTGAACGTATTTTCTCAGACACTCAATAACCCCTTTCGCACTTGTCGAATTAACAGGATACAATTTAACATACTTCGAAAAGCATCTACTATCACTAACAAGTGTTTTCGTTTGATTTTCAAGGTTTGTAAAATTTGTGCTAAAAGATTTAGATATTCCGCAAAATTGACTGACGCAAGTTTTATATCATCCATATAAACAATTAACAAGCCTTTATCAATGAAATCTTTCAGTGTGAATGTTATGAACCTTTTAAAAACTGTCGATGCATTTTTCAAGCCAAAAGCCATTCGAACGTATTCGAATTGTCCTCTTGGGGTAACAAAAGCGGTTAGTTTCACTGAAAACTGTAGTGAAAATCGTTTTTTGGATACAGAAGCGTAAAATAACGGTTACCACCCAGGTATTCTAAGGAGTCTTAGATCAACGGTAATGGGTAACTGTCTCTATCCGCCTCTTGTTCAAATTCCTATGGTCTGGGCCAAATGGGGGGTGGCCGTGGTGGTGTGGTACTAGCCATCGCTTCTCACTCGGACATTCAAGGTTCGAATTCTACTCATGATAAGTTTTTCATTGTGTACTTGGAACTTAGTCAGAAAAATCTGCGTGTGAAGGCATAACACTGACATGTAGATTTGGCTGTTGTAGAGTTTCAAGCACAAAAACAACCGTTAAAATTCACAACCTGAATCATTCCGTGTGAAGAAAATCTCTCCGTCCTATTCGGACTCCCACCCCTGGAAAGTCAATATCGAAACCAAACACACCTGAGTTTCAAACCACTACATCACAACAACTTTCCTTTCTTCTCCTTCTATCTTTCCGCCCGCGCCCTGGTAACAGTAAAAGGGTATCATAAACCTCATGAGGCGCGCGTAAATTATAAAAAAAAATAATAATTCAGATTTTCGACTTTATAAATGTCGTCAAATGAATTAATTTTAATAGCTTCATCTCCTTCGTTTACCCTGATAAATATACAGCAATCCCTGACCCAAACAAATTTACATAATTGTTTGTCTTTAAGTTGTCTGGTCATCTTCACCAACATTCTAGAATACCTCGTGAGACAATCGTTAATGTAAATTTTGCTATTCATGATGTTGCTGCCAATGTTGTTGCTGCCGATATTGCTGATGCCGATGTTGTTGCTGCTGCTGTCGCCAATGGTGTTATGTTGAGAACGAGGAAGCTTTGTTTCTTCTCGCACGCATCTTCATTAAAGCTCTTTTTTGTGTTGCAGTTGAGACCTTTACTTACACGATGTCAGACGATCTCTTATTTGATGCACTAGGTTTGACTTTCTTCACGAAGCACGATACAATTTAATTTTCACTGATCTCTTCTCCAGTGACATTTGTTATTAGCTCTTTGACTCCTTCTTTCACATTAGCATTGTTTACATTGTCAATGCCAACAATGTCGACTGCACATCGATTCTCTCGCAGTTCCAAAGCATTTAATTTCATTTCTAAGAAATCAATTCTCTTCTTTGCATTCTTCGAGAGCGTTGGTTCTAGTGAGCATTGCATCCTTCAGCTGCACAAATTCACTGTACAGAATTTCCAATGTTATTGCTTTTGCCAACTTTGGGCGGGGAAGAGAAGTTGATGTTCTAGCTGTAGTTCTCATGATGCTAGTGCTCTTAGAAGAAGCAAGATGTACAGTGGAAATGGGAGCGTCAGCCAATATGGATTTTCTCCGTTGGGTAACACAACAATTACATTTAAAACCTTGATTCTCACTTTTCTCATAAAATTCTATTTCTCTCTTATCGATTTTCGCGCACTTAGCATCTATATTTTCATTACATATAATGCATTTAATATTAAGTTCGTGTTTTTCAATTTTTAAATGACATAAGCCGCACTTTAACATATTATTTCAATTAATTTCAAACTGGGTAATGTTATGAAATGAATTTAATATCCGTTTTTTAATTGTTCGTGCTTGGTTTATTTATAAATTACCTTTTTGGAGGAGTAGAATCCCTTTCGGTGAACCTCATCAACACTTCAAGAGTAATCTTTACCATCAACTCGAATTTGGCGATACATCTTCTCTATATCCGCGGTGAATGTGAAGCGGTGTTTTCTCCAACAAAGAATAACGTCTATCAGGTTTTTTTTTCACTTTTGGTCTCACCATTAAGTGGTCATTCAGTGAAGAGCCAGAATATATCTTGATGGCCGCATAAAAAACGACCCTCAGTTTTGTGGTGGAACTGCAATCTTTGAATACCGCATGACAGTGATAAAGTAATGGTATGGTGTTGACATACTCGTAATATCATGTGCGTTGAAGACTTCGCTCATATGACCGAGTGCATTGTACTCCTCCATGGATTTCTTGTAGTGTTCGTGTATAGTTGTTTTGACCTTCAGGCCCATATTTTTCCAAGGGTTGTGCTTCGATCTCCCAGAATTTTCTGATTTGGGAGTCAAGATCTAAAAAGTGGACGAAGCTCCTTATACTCCTTGGAATTTCTACCTGTGCCTTTCCAAACAAAATCCACCCAAGTTGTGTTTTTGAGCGGCTGGCACTGTAAAATTCTGCTCTCTTTTCATGTCTGGTATCTGAATTACAGCGTGGACATAACTTCCCAAAAAAGATCCAAAAGATAGATCTTAGTTATTGTGCTCCACTGCTCACCTTCCATCAACCCAGGTACTTCAATAAATGTGCATCAAATCAATTTTAATATAATAGAAAAAAAATTAGCGCAAAAAATTTGAACAAAAATTTAATGATCTCTTTTTTCATCTTTGTTAATTGATCCGATTCGGAGCAAAAAATTGAAATGAAATGAACTCTTAATATACCTGTATCGCTAATATTGATATTTTACTATTTTATAACTTGTCCACAAAGCAAGTAAAATTAAAAAAGGTTTTTAATGTCCCTAAAATTCAGATTCATTTTTGCCTGTGTAAAAACCTCTCAGCTTTTTGAATTGAATTCGGCATATAACAAAAGTAAAAAAAATAATAACGAGAGCACCACAAATCGATGCGTGAAGCTAGACCCTGGCTTGCACCGGGCTGCAGCACCAATATAGTTTTTTTTCTTATAATGTATTGAACGAGATGTACTCTGTTTTCATTTCTGACTCATACTAATTGTTGCTTAGAAAGAATTTAACGTTGCTTTATAATTTCTGATAAGTTGAATAGGAAAATTATAATATTTTAGATCAAGCTTGGTGGCCTTTGTTTTCATTAGTAGTTCAATTTCGGTCATAAAATTGCTAATTAAGAAAAGGAGCGTAGGTTTTTTCGAGAAATATTTTTTGTTCCGGGGTAGAGCAGTTTCTTACTCGAAGTAAATGAATTGTTTCTTTCGGATAAATATACAGAACGATAGAAATTGTTAGGAGCAAAATTATTTCCCTCTCCGTGTAATAGTTTTATGCAATAAATTAATACTTATATCCACAAAAACCAATCCTTTCGGAACTTTTCATTTTGATCTACATTTATTTCAAGCCCTACCTCCTAGGTCCCTTCATTTCATCTTAACTATAAACAATCTCGAACAATTTCGAAACACTGTCTCGTGTCCATTTAATCCGGCGACGCAAGTTGTTCACTACAATTTTTTCATCTATTCTTTAAATATGGATAAGTTGTCCACACCACACCACCAAGTGGTTGGTACTGTTGTATTGTATTGTATTGTATTGTATTCCAATCGGAAGGTTCGGCGTTAAGACCCAACCGCGCCCGATAGACATTCTTTTTTCAGGAACTATAGGTAAAATCAAGTGAGATGAATGGTTGCCTAGAACACAGCAACAAGTTAATTTACACTAAAAATTAGTCTCCCCATTAAAGGTTGGATGTAACCCATAGAGCGAAGTAACCACTGACCCTAAAGCTCTTTCTCTCTCTGCCTATCCCATTTTCCGAGAACTTAACTAGTGCTCAGGTATTTTAAGAGTAGTCGTACCTTCTTGAGTGTTAAGTAATTAAAAAAAAAAAAAACATGTTGCCTGAAAGATTGTTTAGATCTTTATATCTCCAAATGGGGAAATGTGAGAAACCTTGTGGCAATTCCTGTTGTTCACAAAGCTCACTTTGGAAGATTTTACCTTACTTACTGCCAGGTATTATAAGATGCAAAAAAGTGGAAAATGCATTTCTTAATGAAATTAAAAAGATTACTTATGAATGAATTTTGTTCTTTGAATGTTCTTTGAAGTAGTAGTAGTGGTAGTAGTATTTTTATTTTCGTCATAAAAAGCTTATACATTTAAGTCGCACAATTTACAATATAGAGATTCGTTATACCAAAATATCTTTCTGCTATTAAAAAATTTTACATTTTTCTTTAAAGATTATACTCGTAGTTCGAAAATATTTAGAAAAACAAAGGAAAAACGAATTAAACCTTTAAGTACAAAAAAACAAACAACAAATAGTAATTATAACAAATACATAATTAATTTTTATAGTAAATAAATAAATTAATAATATAAACAATAAATAAGTAAATAACTTAACAAATTAATGAATAATTAAATAAATAAATTAATTAATTAATTAATAAATAAAGAAATGAAATAGAGAAAAACGCAAAAGAAGCAAGGAACTAAACACCATCATGTTTCACTGATTGAGTTAACCTGTTAACATGTAAAACAACATTCCTAGCAAATGATGCTTTTAATTTGTAAGTTCTTTCGGAAATCATCTCAACATTTGATAACTTATGCAGAACTCTGGTGGAGGTTGAACGAAGTAGATTAAGCATCATCTTAAGAATTTTTTTTTGGTACACGTTGAAGATTTTTTTTATGACATATTGCACAGTCTCCCCAAACCTGACATCCATAAAACAGAATTGCTTGAAATATTAGTTGGTTTATTGTCATTTTATTTTCAAAATTGAAATTTGTAATCTGTTGATTATTCGTTTTTTTAAAAAAATAATAATTTGTTGTTTGGTCCGGGATACAGTACGCAAACTCAATTTTAGCAGGTTATTGTCTGGTCCGGCCAACCGTACACAAACTTGAGCTTTTCTAACGAAAATTTTAATTTCGAGGCGAAAAACTGACGGACTTTATTTTCTTAAACTTTGACTTTAACAGTATTTTTCTTCATCAAGAGACTGTGAATTACAAAGGTAAATTAAATTTGCAGCCTAACATATTACATACAGTTATTTTTACAGTTTACAAAACTATTAGCTACCTTTTAGAAGACTTATGATTTTTTTTTAACAAAATTAGTATACTCTTAGTGTATTTTGTTATCTACGTACTTCGCCTTTGTTATAGTCCCCCCTCTGCTTCCGGGTTGGGTGGTCGTCCTCTTCTTCTCAATGGGTTGACTGGTTTCGTCTTCGTAACATCATTGGGTGAGTTGAATGGGGTGAGTGCTGAAGTATGGTAACTGAAAACTGAAAACTGTAGTGAAAATCGTTTTTTGGATACAGAAGCGTAAAATAACGGTTACCACCCAGGTATTCTAAGGAGTCTTAGATCAACGGTAATGGGTAACTGTCTCTATCTGCCTCTTGTTCAAATTCCTATGGTCTGGGCCAAATTGGGGGTGGCCGTGGTGGTGTGGTACTAGCCATCGCTTCTCACTCGGACATTCAAGGTTCGAATTCTACTCATGATAAATTTTTCATTGTGTACTTGGAACTTAGTCAGAAAAATCTGCGTGTGAAGGCATAACACTGACATGTAGATTTGGCTGTTGTAGAGTTTCAAGCACAAAAACAACCGTTAAAATTCACAACCTGAATCATTCCGTGTGAAGAAAATCTCTCCGTCCTATTCGGACTCCCACCCCTGGAAAGTCAATATCGAAACCAAACACACCTGAGTTTCAAACCACTACATCACAACAACTTTCCTTTCTTCTCCTTCTATCTTTCCGCCCGCGCCCTGGTAACAGTAAAAGGGTATCATAAACCTCATGAGGCGCGCGTAAATTATAAAAAAAAATAATAAATCAGATTTTCGACTTTATAAATGTCGTCAAATGAATTAATTTTAATAGCTTCATCTCCTTCGTTTACCCTGATAAATATACAGCAATCCCTGACCCAAACAAATTTACATAATTGTTTGTCTTTAAGTTGTCTGGTCATCTTCACCAACATTCTAGAATACCTCGTGAGACAATCGTTAATGTAAATTTTGCTATTCATGATGTTGCTGCCAATGTTGTTGCTGCCGATATTGCTGATGCCGATGTTGTTGCTGCTGCTGTCGCCAATGGTGTTATGTTGAGAACGAGGAAGCTTTGTTTCTTCTCGCACGCATCTTCATTAAAGCTCTTTTTTGTGTTGCAGTTGAGACCTTTACTTACACGATGTCAGACGATCTCTTATTTGATGCACTAGGTTTGACTTTCTTCACGAAGCACGATACAATTTAATTTTCACTGATCTCTTCTCCAGTGACATTTGTTATTAGCTCCTTGACTCCTTCTTTCACATTAGCATTGTTTACATTGTCAATGCCAACAGTGTCGACTGCACATCGATCCTCTCGCAGTTCCAAAGCATTTAATTTCATTTCTAAGAAATCAATTCTCTTCTTTGCATTCTTCGAGAGCGTTGGTTCTAGTGAGCATTGCATCCTTCAGCTGCACAAATTCACTGTACAGAATTTCCAATGTTATTGCTTTTGCCAACTTTGGGCGGGGAAGAGAAGTTGATGTTCTAGCTGTAGTTCTCATGATGCTAGTGCTCTTAGAAGAAGCAAGATGTACAGTGGAAATGGGAGCGTCACCCAATATGGATTTTCTCCGTTGGGTAACACAACAATTACATTTAAAACCTTGATTCTCACTTTTCTCATAAAATTCTATTTCTCTCTTATCGATTTTCGCGCACTTAGCATCTATATTTTCATTACATAAAATGCATTTAATATTAAGTTCGTGTTTTTCAATTTTTAAATGACATAAGCCGCACTTTAACATATTATTTCAATTAATTTCAAACTGGGTAATGTTATGAAATGAATTTAATATCCGTTTTTTAATTGTTCGTGCTTGGTTTATTTATAAATTACCTTTTTGGAGGAGTAGAATCCCTTTCGGTGAACCTCATCAACACTTCAAGAGTAATCTTTACCATCAACTCGAATTTGGCGATACATCTTCTCTATATCCGCGGTGAATGTGAAGCGGTGTTTTCTCCAACAAAGAATAACGTCTATCAGGTTTTTTTTTCACTTTTGGTCTCACCATTAAGTGGTCATTCAGTGAAGGTCCAGAATATATCTTGATGGCCGCATAAAAAACGACCCTCAGTTTTGTGGTGGAACTGCAATCTTTGAATACCGCATGACAGTGATAAAGTAATGGTATGGTGTTGACATACTCGTAATATCATGTGCGTTGAAGACTTCGCTCATATGACCGAGTGTATTGTACTCCTCCATGGATTTCTTGTAGTGTTTGTGTATAGTTGTTTTGACCTTCAGGCCCATATTTTTCCAAGGGTTGTGCTTCGATCTCCCAGAATTTTCTGATTTGGGAGTCAAGATCTAAAAAGTGGACGAAGCTCCTTATACTCCTTGGAATTTCTACCTGTGCCTTTCCAAACAAAATCCACCCAAGTTGTGTTTTTGAGCGGCTGGCACTGTAAAATTCTGCTCTCTTATCATGTCTGGTATCTGAATTACAGCGTGGACATAACTTCCCAAAAAAGATCCAAAAGATAGATCTTAGTTATTGTGCTCCACTGCTCACCTTCCATCAACCCAGGTACTTCAATAAATGTGCGTCAAATCAATTTTAATATAATAGAAAAAAAATTAGCGCAAAAAATTTGAACAAAAATTTAATGATCTCTTTTTTCATCTTTGTTAATTGATCCGATTCGGAGCAAAAAATTGAAATGAAATGAACTCTTAATATACCTGTATCGCTAATATTGATATTTTACTATTTTATAACTTGTCCACAAAGCAAGTAAAATTAAAAAAGGTTTTTAATGTCCCTAAAATTCAGATTCATTTTTGCCTGTGTAAAAACCTCTCAGCTTTTTGAATTGAATTCGGCATATAACAAAAGTAAAAAAAATAATAACGAGAGCACCACAAATCGATGCGTGAAGCTAGACCCTGGCTTACACCGGGCTGCAGCACCAATATAGTTTTTTTTCTTATAATGTATTGAACGAGATGTACTCTGTTTTCATTTCTGACTCATATTAATTGTTGCTTAGAAAGAATTTAACGTTGCTTTATAATTTCTGATAAGTTGAATAGGAAAATTATAATATTTTAGATCAAGCTTGGTGGCCTTTGTTTTCATTAGTAGTTCAATTTCGGTCATAAAATTGCTAATTAAGAAAAGGAGCGAAAGTTTTTTCGAGAAATATTTTTTGTTCCGGGGTAGAGCAGTTTCTTACTCGAAGTAAATGAATTGTTTCGTTCGGATAAATATACAGAACGATAGAAATTGTTAGGAGCAAAATTATTTCCCTCTCCGTGTAATAGTTTTATGCAATAAATTAATACTTATATCCACAAAAACCAATCCTTTCGGAACTTTTCATTTTGATCTACATTTATTTCAAGCCCTACCTCCTAGGTCCCTTCATTTCATCTTAACTATAAACAATCTCGAACAATTTCGAAACACTGTCTCGTGTCCATTTAATCCGGCGACGCAAGTTGTTCACTACAATTTTTTCATCTATTCTTCTTTAAATATGGATAAGTTGTCCACACCACACCACCAAGTGGTTGGTACTGTTGTATTGTATTGTATTGTATTCCAATCGGAAGGTTCGGCGTTAAGACCCAACCGCGCCCGATAGACATTCTTTTTTCAGGAACTATAGGTAAAATCAAGTGAGATGAATGGTTGCCTAGAACACAGCAACAAGTTAATTTACACTAAAAATTAGTCTCCCCATTAAAGGTTGGATGTAACCCATAGAGCGAAGTAACCACTGACCCTAAAGCTCTTTCTCTCTCTGCCTATCCCATTTTCCGAGAACTTAACTAGTGCTCAGGTATTTTAAGAGTAGTCGTACCTTCTTGAGTGTAAAGTAATTAAAAAAAAAAAAACATGTTGCCTGAAAGATTGTTTAGATCTTTATATCTCCAAATGGGGAAATGTGAGAAACCTTGTGGCAATTCCTGTTGTTCACAAAGCTCACTTTGGAAGATTTTACCTTACTTACTGCCAGGTATTATAAGATGCAAAAAAGTGGAAAATGCATTTCTTAATGAAATTAAAAAGATTACTTATGAATGAATTTTGTTCTTTGAATGTTCTTTGTAGTAGTAGTGGTAGTAGTATTTTTATTTTCGTCATAAAAAGCTTATACATTTAAGTCGCACAATTTACAATATAGAGATTCGTTATACCAAAATATCTTTCTGCTATTAAAAAATTTTACATTTTTCTTTAAAGATTATACTCGTAGTTCGAAAATATTTAGAAAAACAAAGGAAAAACGAATTAAACCTTTAAGTACAAAAAAACAAACAACAAATAGTAATTATAACAAATACATAATTAATTTTTATAGTAAATAAATAAATTAATAATATAAACAATAAATAAGTAAATAACTTAACAAATTAATGAATAATTAAATAAATAATAAATAAATTAATTAATTAATTAATAAATAAAGAAATGAAATAGAGAAAAACGCAAAAGAAGCAAGGAACTAAACACCATCATGTTTCACTGATTGAGTTAACCTGTTAACATGTAAAACAACATTCCTAGCAAATGATGCTTTTAATTTGTAAGTTCTTTCGGAAATCATCTCAACATTTGATAACTTATGCAGAACTCTGGTGGAGGTTGAACGAAGTAGATTAAGCATCATCTTAAGAATTTTTTTTTTGGTACACGTTGAAGATTTTTTTTATGACATATTGCACAGTCTCCCCAAACCTGACATCCATAAAACAGAATTGCTTGAAATATTACTTGGTTTATTGTCATTTTATTTTCAAAATTGAAATTTGTAATCTGTTGATTATTCGTTTTTTTTAAAAAATAATAATTTGTTGTTTGGTCCGGGATACAGTACGCAAACTCAATTTTAGCAGGTTATTGTCTGGTCCGGCCAACCGTACACAAACTTGAGCTTTTCTAACGAAAATTTTAATTTCGAGGCGAAAAACTGACGGACTTTATTTTCTTAAACTTTGACTTTAACAGTATTTTTCTTCATCAAGAGACTGTGAATTACAAAGGTAAATTAAATTTGCAGCCTAACATATTACATACAGTTATTTTTACAGTTTACAAAACTATTAGCTACCTTTTAGAAGACTTATGATTTTTTTTTAACAAAATTAGTATACTCTTAGTGTATTTTGTTATCTACGTACTTCGCCTTTGTTATAGTCCCCCCTCTGCTTCCGGGTTGGGTGGTCGTCCTCTTCTTCTCAATGGGTTGACTGGTTTCGTCTTCGTAACATCATTGGGTGGTTGAATGGGGTGAGTGCTGAAGTATGGTAAGTTCCAAGAGGGACATCGGTAGCCTCCGGGCTTGCAACTTAGTAAATTGTTTTTTTTTTCATTCGTTTAACGATAATATACGGTCCGTCACGCCTAGGAATAAACTTCGAAGTAAAATTCTTCCCCATTTTACTCAATACGTGGGTGGTGACTAATACGGCATCCCCAATTTCGTAACTGGGACCTTCTTGTCTTTTCTTGTTGGACTGCTGTAGGCGCATGCCCTTGTTGGCTTCATCTAACTCACTAGCTTCCTCGAATACCTTCGTCAGCAAGTGGAGTCTAGGGGTGACTTCTGAAGCGAAGTTGTGATTGGTGACTATCTTACTGAGGTCGTGCGTGATGTGGATTGGGGTTCGTAGCTCTCGTCCAAATGTCCGGTAGGCTGCACTTTGTCCAGTTGCAGAGCTTACGACGGTATTCATGGCAAACCGTATTGTGGACAAGTGTCGGGACCACGTGTCGTGCTCTTTCTCTACAAGGATGGCATGCTGGATTTTCAAGTCGCGATTCCTCCTCTCTACCATATTAGGCTGTGGATGATACACCGGAGCCAATACTTGCTCTTTAGTAGCTGAGTAACAAGCATAATAATTTTTATTCGAAATTGAACTGAGTATTTATACAAAAAATATTGCTTATTCTACATAAATGACAAAATGCACAATGGAAATATGATATCTTATTGACTTCAAATGTGGCAAAATTAATGTTCAAGGTTACTAATTGCTGACAAAGGAATTTATTTCAAATATTGAACTAAGTTGCAGTCTGGCTAACAAGTAATTATTGATTAACTTAAAACTACAGTGAGATTCACAAGTTGAATATCATCTTATTACAAAACCATCTGCTTAAAAGTTAACATCCTGACCCCCCGTTGCTGATCCATGGTTTCATCAGAGTTATGTTTTAAATGTTGGTCATGACACTGACGGGTTGCCTTATTCTGGGTACTGGTATTGGTATTGACATGGTAGCCGTCTTTCTGCAACTACTCGGACGATATTTCCAGAATATATACATGATAACTGTGGCTGCTAGGAATAGTCCACAAGAACTCGTGACGGTATGTCGGATGTTATGATGTTGAAGCTGGTTAGGAAGCTCTATTTATTGGGCTTTAATTTGCTTACGAAGCTCCTGAAGTTACATAATTTGAGTGCTGATATTGATCGCATTATGACGAAGTGCTGCCAGGTGTGTCACATTGGGTAGGGTTATAGCTTGAAAAAATTTGGTTTATGATAGCCGCATACTGCTTGTGTATATATGATGAGTTTGCAAGCCAGTTCTGTAATTGTGAGATGCGATGGTTGATTGTCATATACTATGTTCAAAAGTGTTTCGTTGACTACGGCGTAGATCCATTTGTTTGTGTTTGGAATTTTTGACCAGACTGGACTCGTTTCAGCTGCCCTAATTGATATGTTGATAGCGGCGGTCTATTATTAAGTAGATTGACTTCACACGAGCTGATGGTTGATCCCCGGCGATAGATTGGGTGGGTTTGAGTGCATAGATACCTTTAATTTTTTATAATGGTGCATGCATTTGCTGCAAGATATTTAGATGACGGTTGTATTGTGATAAGCGTATTGTTTGTAATTGCTGGAATCGGGATGATCTTATACATTGCAAATTCTTCGCATTCGATCAGTGGTAAACTGATTTGAAATATGACATGGTTGGTCGTGATTCGCCCTTCTACTGCCATACAGTTGTATAGTCCCAGCATATCGTTCAGCTCAACAGGAAAATGAAGTTCTGGTGGAAGGTGATTTTTAATTTTGATAGCTTCTTCCCTCAATTGGTGTTGTGAAATCAGTAAATAATTGGTTCTTCCACGATTAGTGTCTGCTAGCACGCTGAAAATAGATGTTTGCGTCCGCTGAATGTTGGTAATAAGCAATGTCGTGTAGGTAGACCATGATGAAAATAGCTGCTGAACCTGTATCTGATATTCGTACTCGGTAATGTTATGCACACGAGTGATTATTAGATCCAATTGTTTTACAAGTTGGTTATGCTGTTGGTTCATGGGTGCTTGGTTTTTTGTCATTATATTTACAGTGGAATCTAATATTGCCGTGTGATTTTTTAATAATGCCAGCAGATGGTTTTCATTGACGTACACCTTGTCAATATCAGCGGACATTTGCTCAGCGTATCGAGAATCAAGCACTCCAAAGAGTATATTCGCAATGTTACCAACAGCGTCGACAGCTCCTCTTTTAACCCTTCGTGATTTAGATTGAAGTTGAGTCCCAAGTAATTCGTTTGATCTGTTAGCTGTTGGTTGATGTACTGAACTTCTTGAACAACTTGAGCGCATATGCTTTTTGACGTGATTTGGTTGCAAATATGCTACATTATCGTGGTACTGTTTCTAAAGGCTTGAAACTCTCTTCGGTATAGGTCAAGATTGTAAGAGCTGACTAAATTCCATTGGTTAGTGACTAAGTTTACTGTTCCTTGATTAAAGAAGTGTATTCCTGGAGTTGACCCAAATTTCGTGATTTCCACAGTTCTACTTCCCATCATGATTGGGACAAGTAAGTATACCAGAAGCATAGTTAGCAATGGTGACCTCAACTTACTTATGCGATAATTCAATTATTTTATCTGAAAGTCCGTCGGAATTTTTCGATTGATTCTCTCGTTTGCGATGTTGAGCGGTTACCGATGGCTGGTTCTTATCTCCAGATTTTGTACGAACATCTGCTACTCTTATGTGACCGTCAGCCCCGGCATATACCTTAACAATTCCGCCAAGTGACCACTACATGATCAGAACATTGTCTTTGATGATGACCACCGTGCCGATTTCAACGTTTGTCGATGAAGTCATCCATTTATTCCGGTGCTGTAGATCGTTTAGGTACTCCTGCGATCAGTGTTTCCAGAATTCTTCTTTGATGTGGGATACTAACTTCCATCTGCTACTAAGACATCCTCGGAGTGATTCCTCATGAGGATCAGCTAAAGTCCGTAGCGGTTCCGCTATAAAAAAATGACCTGGAGTTAACGCAGTCAGGTCATTCAGATCGGTGTACATAGCGGTTAATGGCCTTGAGTTTAGAATGGCTTCTGCATCTACACTTAAAGTACACAATTCCTCATATTTTAACGAAGCTGATGCGATCTTTTGCTGGAGCAGATGCTTTGCCAATTTAACAGACCTCCGAAATGAGGAGCTCTTGGGGGAATAAAATGAAACCCAATTCCCTACGAGTTACAAGTGGATGATATCTGGTCATGAGCCCGGGCTGAATATATGGTTGATTGTAGTTTAGTCAACTGATTCCTTGCGCCAACGAAGTTGGTGGCATTATCACAACAAAGATTCTTACAGTGCCCTCGGCGATCAATAAACCTCTTCAGCGCACCAATAAACGCGTCTGTGGATAAGTCGCTCACAACTACAATGTGTACAGACTTCGTACTGAAACAGCAGAATATTGAGAGACATCTCTTTTGTGAACGACGTCCTATCGAGCGGTAATGAATCCAGATTGGGCACAGAAATCTACTCCGCAATTGATGAACGGACGTGCTGGTTGCACCCTGTGTGGTGGTAAGTTACCCATCATCTGAGAGTACAGTTTAGGCTTAGCCTTGATGCGGTGTGTGCATTGCTGGAAGATCGAACGTGCTATATTCTTTCCCTTGTTTGGCCAGAAACGTTGTCTAGTTATAGCTAATAAGGCTTGAGGTCCAACGTGCAAATTGTCGGTGTGTATATCCATCACCAACATTTTTGCATAGGGGTGGGTATAAGGTAACAATATTGGATGCTTTGCGTCATATGATAAATTGGCTGCTTGTAATCTGCCTCCCACACGTAACAGTCCCCCTTCATCCAGAAATACCGCAAGTCCAAGTAATGCGCTTTTTTTGTCCAGTTCCTGATATTTCTTAAGGCTATTGATGTCCGTTTTGAATTCACATTCTTGAACATATTTAAGTATAGTTTGAAGAGCATTGTCCAGTTCTGTTACTTTCAGTGGCCATGAATGACGGCAAGGCTGCCGGTTTCTGCCACAATGTGACTAGTATAACCCACTTTTAATTAAATCAACAAATCTTAGGCAGTAAGCTGTTATATGCTGAAGTTTACGAAAATAATTTAAATGGTTAATTCCTTCAATAAAGCTCAACGGTTTGGCGGTCGCAAATAATAAAGATGTCTTTTTTTTCTCAATGTCGGTTGAATGTGGCTGTTTGAATGGTGGCCATATGGATTCCTTATAATGTAAGAAGGTGGGCCCGTAGAACCATAAATTATGATTCCGAAGCTTTTCTTGGCTAGTTCCCCTTGACAATACATCTGCTGGCTTCTCGAATGATTTGACGTGTCTCCATTATTTGCTGCAAGAAAGACGCTCAATTGCTGTTACCCCGCTGACCAACGAATGTTAGAAATGATTCTGGACTTAAATTTATCCAGCTAAGTACAATTTGGGAATCTGTCCAAAAATGACGAATTGCTCCGTTAATTTTAAGATCTGAATGTACCCTGTTAGAAAGTTCCGCGGCCAACACGGCTGCGCATAACTCGATAAGAGGTATTGTTAACGAATTTATTCCAGATGATGTTTTACTCGCTGGTGCCACACGTGACTTCGAACACAATAATGGGACTATTACCCTTCCATCTTTAGTGGTCGATCGAAGGAATACCGCTGCGCAATAGCCTTTTCTGATGCGTCCGCAAATGTATGAATTTGTACTGACACTGGTACGCATTGTGCCAACACATGACGTTAAACTCGAATTTTGTCCAGATGTTGTAAGCTTTCGCGATACTTGCTTCATCTTGTAGACATTTCCATTGGCTAAGCCGCATCCCAATCATATTTCAATTCCCACAGTTCTTGCAAGACTAACTTAGCAACGACTACTACCGGGGCCACAATTCCGAGAGGATCGAAGATTTTTGCTATTTCGGACGCTATCAATCTTTTAGTGTACCTTCTTTGTGGTGCACAATTTGTCTTCATGGAGAATACATCTGATTTTGGTAGCCACGTTAAACCAAAGGTTTTAACGGATCTTTCCATGCTTCCTTCTTCAAGTGGGATCTCTTGGTGCTCTTAAGCGATACTCGTCAGTAACTGTTGATGATTGGAGCACCATTTTCTTAGCTTGAATCCTCCCTCTTGAAGGGTTGCTGTTAGTTGAGTTTGAATTTCCTTTGCCATTGTCAAATTATCCACCCCTGTCATAATATCGTCTACGTAGAAGTCTCTGCGTAACACCAAGGACTCGATGGAATATTTTATGGCATGATCCTAAGCCAATTTTTGCAGACATCTTATTGCTAAATACAGAGCTGGCTTTGTTCCATAAGTAACCGTGTTGAGCTGGTAACATTTGATGGGTAGGTTTGAATCAGCTCTCCACCAAATTAAATGGTGTCGTCCATCATCTTCCTTCAGGTTTATCTGGCGATACATTTTTTGAATGTCGGCCTTGATAACATATTTCGGCAACCTGAATCGTAAAAGATGGGTAATCAATTCGGCTTGTATTGTTGTCCCCGCGTACATGATGTCATTCAAAGAGATGTTAGATGATGATTTTGTTGATGAATCGAAAACTATACGTAGCTTTGTGCTGCTACTGTCTGGCTTTATCACACAATGATGTGGTAAAAAGTAATGCGGTGATGGAACGGAGTTGTAATCGACTTCTTTCATATGTCCCAGCTCAATATACTCGCTCATGAATTTGACGTATTGATTACATAAATCGGGATTTTTCACAAATTTCCGTTCTAATGCGTAGAACCTAATTAACGCAATGTCCATAATCGCACCTAACCTTTCTGGATCTTCTGCAAACGGTAATTTTACAACGAATCTTCCGGTCATATCTCGTTCAACGGTAGAATTGAATAGTTCTTCGCATCGTTGTTCTGCCAATGTGTGGTTCGACTGAACTTCCGGTAGTTTTTCTACCTCCCAAAACTTTTCCATGGATTGCTCAAGAGACTCATCTTCCGTGTAGATGCACAACGTTGCGGCTGAAAGAGATGTTCCACTAATCCTTCCAGTGACAATCCATCCAAGAACGGTGTTTTGCAGTAATGGCAGGCTCTCTCCTAACCTTATTTGCCCGATACTCAGAAGCTGGTGGTAGTATTCTGCTGCAATAAGTAAGTCAATTTGACTTGGCTTGTTGAATTGTGGATCTGCTAATTTGATGTCTTCTGGTATTCCCCATGTGGATACGTCGAACATTTGTGATGGTTGGGGACACACTATTTGTGACATAATGATTGTCTCCATTCTTGTTGAGAAATGTGTTGCTTCAGAGGCTATCTTGATGTTAGCTCTACGATGTGAATTTCGCCATAATTGTCCAATACCATTTACCATCGTTGGGTTATGTGCAGATGGAATTTCCAAATTGCGCATCATTCTTTCTGTTATTATATTCACCTGTGAGCTGGAGTCAAGTATGCCCTTGCACTTAATGGTTTTGCCGTGATGATTTGTAAGGCAGTTGATAGAAAAACATACCCTTGACTTACACAGTCCCCTTGAGTTGCCAAGGAAGTTTTCTGATCCTTTATCAGAACGTCGGATGCTGCTGAAGAATTACTGGCTTTAAGTACATCATTTGGTATAGGTCTTGTACTCTGCTCTAGGTGCAACAGCGTGTTGTGCTTCTTGTTGCATTTTTTGTCACCTCCAGAGGAGCATTTGGATGCGAAGTGCCCCTCCTTGAGACAGTTTATGCAGTTGTTTACAGATCTTACTACATTTAGTCGATCCCTTGGACTTAGTGTAAGAAACTGCTGGCAATTTAACAGCTGATGAGCGCCCTTGCAGGATATGCACGTTTCTTTTCCTGGTGTAGTTACTGTCAATGCCTTTGACAAGGGGTGCCGTTCACGTGGCACTTTTGAGTGGATCTTGCCATACTTCCCTTCTAATGCCTCTTATGACTGAAAGCCGGTTTAGAGAAATAACATGAAGTTGTTCAATGTGGGCAATGATTTCGGCTCTTTCAAAGACTGTTCCCACAGGATATGTGTGTTCCGGTCCAACCTGTGTAATAGTATGTGTAACAAAAGTGGATCCCAGTTTGTTGTGTCCACGTCAAGAGCTTGTAAACTTAGTAGACATTCCTGTGTTGTGTCGTGAAGTCCCTTAATCTGAAACGGACCTTCGGTTTGAATTATTGGCTATGACATCAATTTATTAAGGAGAGCCGTTACAAGTAGTCGCTTATTTTCATAACGATCTGTTATGATCTTCCATGCAGCACTGTAATTGCTGTCAGATGTTGTGAAATAACGTATGAGCTGCTCGGCCTTTCCTGTAAGGGTTGTCTTCAAATAAAACATTTCCTGGGACTGTGAAATATGTTGCTTATGAATCAATTCCGTAAAGAAATCCCGAAAGTGACGCCACTCGAGATAATTTCCGTTGAATCTCGGCAATGTAAATCTTGGCAAATTAAAATGAACTCGCTGCGGTTGTCAATGTAGCCGGCTGAGCCCTTAATTCGTCTTTTTTGCTGGACAATTCGATTAAGCATTCTTGAGTCCATTTCTTCAAATCTATGTATTCTGTCATATTGTATGGGATCACCCCACGATTCTCCTATCCGCTTGTGAAGATCTTCTAACTGGAGCGAATAATTGTGTATGCTCTCTATCTTCAGTTCGTAGAATGCCTTTGAGCGATCTGCGGTTTAACATCTAAGTTAGTAATCAGACGTTGAAGAGTGCAGGCAATCATTTTCTGTCTTTTATGGATTCATGACTATCCTTGAATTGCTTCCAAATGACGCTACCTTGTTCTAGTATCTCCTGTTGATAACGCCTCGTTTTTCTTAAAGCGCTATCCTTTGAGACATTTACCCTGTGCTTAGCTAGCTCATCTGCCAAGGCCTTTGGCCTAGCAACGATGATTTGGTCTATCTCGGCCCTTTGATGCCTCTTATTGTGTCTGAATGTTGTTCGGTGGCTATTATACGATTATTGACGATATGTAAGCCCTGGCAAACGCTATGTTTCTTATCAAATTTGTGCTTGTATCACGTCGGGGTTACCAAAAATGTAACGATTCTTTTATCATCTGTTGGCCAGATCACGGTTCTTGTACCATGACTGACAGGAGTATTGCTAGTGAAACACTGGAACACCCACATACGAAGAAGACTGTGATTGGCTCAGCCCTTCACGCAGCCTCACGTGAAGAAAATAAGTCTTTAGTAGCTGAGTAACAAGCATAATACTTTTTGTTCGAAATTGGACTGGATATTTATACAAAAATTATTGCTACATTCTACATAAATGACAAAATCAACAATGGAAATATGATATCTTATTGACTACATATGTGGCAAAATTAATGGTCGGGGTGGCTAATTGCTGACAAAGCAATTTATTTCAAATATTGAACTAAGTTACAGTCTGGCTAACAAGTTATTATTGATTAACTTAAAATTACAGAGAGATTCACAAGTTGAATATCATTTTATTACTGAATTATTTGCTTAAAAGTAAACAGATATTATAAAGAATCTGGTCAAGAACTGAACCTTTTGATACGCCTGAGAAAATTGTTTGAATTCACATGGACAATTATTTACATGGAAAATAAAACTTCTGTTATGTAAAAAATTTTGTACAATTTTGACGAGATATACAGGAAAACCAAACGAAAGCATTTCTTATATTACTGCATCGTGCCAGACTGAATCGAATGCCTTTTCGATGTCCAAAACGACTAACCCAATTGATTCACCAGTAAGACTATTTCCAGAATTTGCTTATACTGCTAAGCAAGCTTATCGGCCTGTAGCTAAGCGGATCTTCCAATGGCTTACACGGTTTTGAAATAGGAATCACTTTAGCCATTTTCCAACAATACGGAAAGTATTGTAATTATAGGCACGAGCTTATAACAAAAGTAAAAAATTTTATTGCTGAAATCGGAAATTTTTTAGATAAATATTTTTTATACCGCCAATGCCATCGCTTTTCTTAAGTTTCGAGCTTTTTAAAACATCTTTAACATTTCCAGAGAAACATACTCTACATCAGACAAACACACATTTTGTTGGGACAGACTAATAGACGAAGTATTCACTAAGGCACTTGTTATTGCATTACCGATATTTTGAGACACATTGTGGTTTTTAATAAAATTAGAAGCATGGGTATTGGCTTTTTCTTTGTCCATGTGGTAAGCTTGACCATCACTTATAAGACTGGGAATAGGGTTATTTTTATTTTTAACTACACGCAATATATATTTCAAAAAGGTTTGGCAATTTTTTCTGGAGTGCTAAGAGTTTTCCCCCGTTTTTTGTCTCTGTAGCATTGAATTTCATCAGAGATCATTTTATTAAAATACTTCATCATTGCATATTGAAAATGCTGGCGATTTCTCTGCCACAAAAGTCTATGAGAATTTCTGATGCGAATATATGGAAGAATATAGTCTGGAATTAAGTATGCGCTATTCTTTTTATTATTAACCCTAGATATACTTAGATTTGCAGAATGCAAGACCCTTTTTGAGAACACCTTAATATATGTGTCTATATTTTTTTTATACAAAGTATTTTCTAAATCAACAGGTGCATTGTTAAATTTAATATTTTATTCTCTTTTGAACATTTTCCAGCTGGCTTTTAAAGAAAATAACATTTATTTTTAAAGCAAGGCAGCGATAGCTTAAAAGCAACTGGATTATGATCAGAGCTTAATTCTTGAAAGGCGGTTGGATCAGAGAGTAAATTCGCTACATTTGTTATAAACAAATCAAGAACAGATGGGACACCACTCGAAATACATGAAACATAAGATGGACTTGATAGAAACAAAACGGAAAATAGTTCGAAAGCTCCTTGAGAATATTTCCCCAGGCATTTGCCCTATTGCACCCCATGCTTCTATGCTTACAATTGAGATCATTTTTTTTTTCTTTAGAAATCAAGAAGATTTGTAAATATATTGTATCCCATATATGTGAATGAATGTAAGTGAATGACAATAAAATAAATAAATAAAAATAATATGTCAATCTATAACCGTGTCACAAATTCGAAAGCGCAAACATTCTACACTACATAAATATACCCCAGTTTCCCTTCGTGACTATTGGATTAAAACTTAGGGTTTTACAACGCTTTATTTTAAGAATTTAAATTATGTTTTAATGAGGAGGATATAACCTGGTTAGCACGAGCGCCCCAAAGAGATTGAAGAAGCGGTCAAAAGCTGCCATCTTTGTGTTACTTGACAATATATGTATTCGCTACCAGGGCGGCACCGCGATGGTCAAGGAGTTGCACCAAAGCTGCGTTTACATCATGGTGACGTCGTCGTGATCTTACAAAATTTCATTTAACTTTTATTCATTAAGTTACACAAATTTGAGCTTCAAATTACTAGAAAGCGAAATAGTATTTTTCATAAGCTTCAAATTAATTTAAGAGAAGAAAACAGGAATTAGAAATAAAAACACTTTAACATACTACAAATATTTAATATTTAATCATCAGCATAAGTACTAATATGAAACGGCTAGTGCCGTGAACAGCCTAGTCCTTTCGATATTGCACTTGGCGACGCAACAATTGTTCTATTAAGGCGCTCGTCTTGACCGATGGCTCGAGGCGTTGCTGTCGCAGCCTCTATATATTGTATGCTATGTTCTCTGCAAAATTTTTCAAAATTTGTCGAACAGGTTTTCCGTTGTGTGGAATAAAATCATTTCAACACAGTAAGGTTTCATTGGCATCTACGCCAAGTGTAGATCGTAAAAAACAGTATTTACCGAAACCATCTATCAACACGAAAACATATTTGTTCTTAACTTTAGTTTTCTCAAAAGGCCCTTAGTGGTCAGCATGAACTGTTTAAAATCGATAGTAACCCTAAACTATAGGATGCAAAAATCCCATCTGTTTTCCTGTATATATAGGTATGAAGTGACTTTGTCACGCATCCTAGGAAAGTAATACGTTTTTTTTCAATTTATGCAAAGTTTTCTCCACACCTTAATGAGATATGTTTTAATGCGCTTCTGCGACTAAATCGTTTTGTTATCGCACATATAATCTCCATCTGTTTTTAGTTACCTTGTATTAACCAACGTCAACTTATCGTGAGTTAGTTGGTCTCCCTCTTCTAATTTGTCCCGAACAGCTAATATTTCTGTACTCTGGGGCTGCAAAGCAGCTACCCAATTAGTGGTTGTATTCATCCCATATTCGCAGACCTGCGACATCTTCCTCCCTCGATCCATCTACTGGGTTTCGGCTTAAGCAATCCGCGGCAACCTTCTGGCTACCCTCATAGTACTCGATTTCGTAATCGGACTCACTAAGCTCCATTATTCACCTAGCTATTGGTCTGATTGCTGTTAGGCTAAGACAGCTCCGAAACCCACAGAACTCGCATAAGTGCGCAATATAATACACAAAATATAATAACGGGTTATTCATGCTAAGCACTGGGAATTCACTTTACAATTTCTTTGTTTTCTTAAATGATAGCTCCTATTCCACTTCCCAATAAAAAAATAACTCATTTTTGTCAAAGATCTCTTACAGGTTTAATAACAATAGAAAAATTCTTGACAAACCGCCTGTAATAGCTAGCTAGACCGATAAAACTCCTCAACTGACTGACATTTTTCGGTGTATTTAACTGCGAATACTTCTCTTTTGCCTGGCCCAATCGTATTTGCTGAAATTTCAAATCCTAGGTAATCTAGTTTTTTTTACACAAAAAGCAACAAAGATGTGATTCTATACTAACTAGCAGCTGGTAATAACCTAGAAATAAATCTAAGCCTGTGAAATAATATTTGCCATCCAACGCATCTAGCTGGTCGTCTATATGCGGAAGCGGGGATTTTTCTTTGATCGTAGTTTTGTTTATCGCGCGGTAAGCAACGCATAGCCGCAACTCACCAGTTTTTTTTTTCACTAACACAACAGGGCTAGCATAAGAGGAGAAGCTATCCTTGACGATATCGCCATTTTACATGTCTGGTATCATCTTTTGCAATTGCTTCCTTTCAAATAAGACATTCTATGCAGCTGGTTAAAGACTCACAGTCGTGAGTTCGATTTGCATTTCTGTTTCTTTTCACAAATTAAATCATTGAAATTTTCTACTTTACTAAGGACTTCGTCATTGTCACTTCCCTGCAAATCTGTTTTGATTTTTACTCCCGTAGCCGTAGTACTCGTATTTTCCGACGATATATTTTTCGACGTCTTTACCTCAGCCAACATTTGCTCTAGTTAAAACTTAGCCTTTTCTGATATTAAAATCTTTTTCTGATAAATTTAGAACTGGAACAGACGTTAGACCTTGTGCTTCCGATTGCTTTACCACTACATGGCCGTAGCCCATAAATTAGACAAACAATTATCTTGATAATAGGTATGTAAGACTGAATTTATCTGCGACATCATGACACAGAGTAACACAGCTAACACCCAGATCTATATACAATAGCAGTCCAATTCGTGTCCGTTAACTCTCACTTTTTTTCATATATTATTGATGACTCCCATTCTGGATATGTAGATCCTATGGTGGGTCGATTGTTGCAGTATTTTGGTGCGGTTTTGTGGTTTTTCCACAATTACGACCAAAATGTCCCACTAAGCCACATTTAAAGCAGTTTACCTTTCTTTTTATATTGGATTCTTCCTTGACCTCCACATTTTTACTTAAGGCAAAAAGAGAGCTTGAAATTGACGGATGCGACTCGCTCAGATAATAATTGGCGGAAAAAAGGTCGGGTAAAAGTTCTACTGGTTTCGCGTACCTATTTAAAGGAACCAAGAAGTCGTGAAACCTACTGCGAAGTCCATTAACTAACCATTCGACTGTTTTAGGATTATCGTTCCCGGCCTTGAGACACCATGATAGCTTCTATAAGAAATATTCGGTTATACTTTGATGCATCTAATCGTAGTCTTATTTTACCTGTTTGCACGGGAAATGTTTCTGTCAGCAGCTCTTTCCAGTTAGCCCACATACGATCGGCTGGATTAACACAGTCGTACCATAGTTTTGCCATTCCGATGCGACAGGGCATCACAGTCATACACAGTCCCGAACTCTTCCATCCGTTCTAGCAACAATGTGATGTCTAGGTTTTCTCCAGCGACTGGATCCAAATCTGGCAGAACATCACTATAATTGAAATACCTGTTTTGCTGAATCTCATGATCTCCTGACTCCGCCATCGATGCAATATTGAGAGAAAAAATCTTTTTATGCACACGGAATCCACTACCATCCACATCAGCAATGCTCGGAAGGTAAATCCCACTTCTGAGATTGTTGGATTAAAACTCAGGGTTTTACAACACATTGTTTTAAAAATTTAAATTATGTTTTAATGAGGAGGATATAACTTGATTAGCATGAGCGCGCGAGACGAGAGCCAAACCCCAAAAAGATCGAAAAATCGGATGACAGTCAAAAGGTGTCATCTTTGTGTTCCTTAATAATTTATTCGACACTCAAGGGGAAAACCTTTTTATATTTTCAATAACTGTTTTTGGGTAAATGTTATAACTTAACATAGTAAATACATATTCGATTTTAAGGCAACAGTTTTTTCAAATAATGCTTAAAGATACTGATATTTATAACAAATCAGTAATGCTAAACAAAAGACGAAAATATGAAGAAAAGGTGCCATTATCGCTACTTACTAAATAATACCTAGTTACACATTTGAATCTTTGAAATGGCATTATAAATATTTGCTTAGTAATGTAACTCGATACATACCATCCTACGAAACCGGGGACGGAAAAAGGACATGTTGCTGATGTATTGAGCATTTTGCAGGTGTTCGTGTTGCTAGTTTAGTGTGTTGCTTGCATATTAAATGGGTTCAATTAAAATTCAAGTGCACATAAATCAATATTTTCGTCAAAGCAAACGGAATCAATACGAATTTCTGTAACGTAGCATCGTTTTTTTGACAAGATTTTGCATTTTTGAGAATTCGGTTATCTAGAACTAGAAAGCGATAAAACTAAAAACAAATTTTTAAGCCTTATTCACAAAGAGTTCCAAAAATTTCAACACCCACTTCGCTTAATATTGATTATTACTTATAGAAATTGGAAATGACATCAGAAAAGGTCCAGACAAAATGAAAAAAAAAATAGAGCTAATCTAAAATGTTTAATACATTTCTACATACCCAGAGGCTCGCGATTGTAGTATTAACAGATTCATCACATTTTCCTTCGTCTCAGGAATTTTGAAATGATTCTAGAAACCAATCTGAAAGCTGAAGGATAACAATGAAACTAAAACGTGTCCTTTTCAATTACAGTCGCATCTTTTCTCGCTGACTCTGCTCGGCTGGAAAACTATTGTGAGCATGAAATTGTTACTTCCAAATGCAAAAATATGTCTCATGCCAATGTGTTTAGAAATACTTTCATTAGACATAGCATTACACTTAACTATAAGTGAGTGTTCATCGAATTTTTCTTTGATGTTCTCATACTGAGCATTTCTTTGATTAACAAATAATGCACAATGAGTCGGCAAGGTAAAAGTAGAAACAAGAAATTATTATAAAGCTCAAAAATACTAATCTTGATCTTAGTTTTCTTCTGTTTCCGATCAGTCATGTTATTTCTTAACTCAAACTACATCCAAGCAAAAAAATCCTCGGCTCCTACGTGAAAAATAACTTGATTTGTTGTATCAAATTTTACCAAAACTTCGTCCGATCTCACACACTTATTCCTAGCCTAGCCCAAGCTCATAAAACACGCATTGCATCTAAAATCTATTAGTCTCCTCTCATTCATCCTGTGGATTCCGTAATGGTCAAACTTGAATATCGTCTCTAGAAGGGCACAGAAAACGATCAATAGCTCGGTTACGCTAGTGAGTCAAATGAAAATAAACACAGTGCATGTTATAATTTGTTAAAAAGATAGAACCGAGTACCGAGTTGACCTCCGACGAGTGCACACACATTATCAGTGCTCTCGTAATAACTCGCCAACTGCCTCTGTGCACAAACAAAAAAAAAATCAAATACTCCCTTCCCCCTCAAATCCGCGAGTGAGTGCAACAATGGTGTAAGGATAAACAAAAAAAAACCGTACAAATGCAAGTGAAGTACAGCAAAAAATAAATCATAGCGCGGGCATCCCCCATTTCCAGCCCCAGGCCAAAATGCTGTTGGTTGCACTCGGCCACTACTGTTATACCTGTTATATGGTAAAAGCAATGGTTAAGTGTATGTAACAACTGATGTATAGCGGGTTGTGTCGATTCGGTGAACCAATGACAAACAATTTTTACTTCAAGGCCTTGCTTAGTATCGTCGGTGTTTGTGTTCTTTGTGTTTGTTTATTGTTATGACTCGGGAATTTAGAGTGGATGTAGCCAAAATAAGTGGGCTGAAAAGTAATAACTTTTCTCCGTACGTACACGTCTGTAAATACAGACCAGCTGTTTTGGCCCGCACACAATTCTCAGATCACTCTGATCTGAAACTACCTGGTCTCGCCATCTACGTGCGTAGTGATGTTGCTTACCAAACCCCACCACAATGTAGTCCTTGTTCAAATCTGGAATTCAATTTCATGTGGGTAAAATTCCATCTCCGCAGAGAAATTATCCACTACTTCTTCATTTACAGAAGCCCCAAACTAAACAGCAACTCTAAATTTAACGAGTTTGATGCTCTGTCTGACTCCATACAAAGAATTGTATCCCTGTATCCTTATACTAAAATTGTTATTACGGGCGATTTCAATATACACAATTCTGGGTGGCTTCGACATTCTAGAAAGACAACACTCGAAGGACGCTGTGTTGAGATCTTGAGATCTTGGACTTGTTTCTAACCTCTCACCCTGAAAAGTACTGTGTTGATGTACTCTCACCTCTAGGCTCGTCGAACCATTACGTCATATCAGCTAAATTCTCGTACATTTATTACACAGTTAGAGAAAAAATTCCTAAAAGAACAGTATGGCAATACGAGAAAGCCAATTGGAGCGGACTCAACACCTTTTTTCGGAATTTAAACTGGTCGTCATGTTTTCTCGATAACGACGTGGATGCCGCTGCTGATATGATCTCAGACACTATTCTCTTTGGAATGAGATCGTTTATCCCTCACCGGATAAAGAGTATCAGACCAAAGGAAAAGGCGTGGTACGACTCGAGCTGTAAAGAGGCTGTCAGGTTGAGAGAAATGTTTTTGTCGGTCCTACAAGACCAACCCCACAGAGGAAAGCCGGAAAAAATTCAAACGAGCCAGGAATGGCTGCAACGCCTTTCTTAAGCGTGTGAAATTTATATGTGACCAAAAACTGAGGCAAAAAATACTTCAATGTCCCAAAGGTAGTAAAAATTTTGGTCGTTCCTCGAAAACTATAGAATTTCTGCCTCATCCTCCATCCCAGCGCTCATTTACAATTACATTCCAGCTGTCAGCTCTTTGGACAAAGCCAATCTGCTTACTGCACTCTTTGTAGTCAGCTCAACGCTTCCAGATTGTGCTTGTCTCCTCCTACACTTGAGTGCGATGAATCTTCAAGGGGACTTTCGCACTCGTATAGTAGCAAGAGTACTTAAAAATCTTAACGCTCACATATCCGCTGGTCCACATGGCATATCTCCCCTTCTTCTGAAGAGGTGTCGTTTTACGCTGGCAAAACCTCTGCGTAAGTTTTTCCATCAATCCTACTCTAAGAAATATTTCATCCCCTCTGAACTGGCTATATAAGGCTTCCATCCGCCCAAAATTGGAGAACAATGCTTACATCTGGTCAGGTGCTACCAAGACTTCCTTGCACTTGCTAGATAAGTTCATTACCTTGCAATAAGACTTATAGGTGATGCCAATATTACACAGTCGATTGACACCCTCGACCACCAACGTAATATCTCCTGTCTCACTCTGTTCTATCGATATTTTCACAACCAGTGCTCCTCAAAAATTGCCTGCAGCATTCCACCCAATCAAACCTAAAACCGTAACACCCGTCTCGTTATGAACGCTCATCAGTACACCCTCAAGCCCACTTTCGGACGTACCCTAAAATATCGTGATTCTTTCCTAAGCCGAACAACTCACTCATGGAATGTCCTGCCGAGCTGTTTATTTCCTTATAACCTCCAAACATTCAAGACCATTGTACATCGGTACCTCTCTTTCTTTCCACCCTAACTTCTTATCGCCCGCGCTGTGTGCAATCATTTTAAGCATACAAATAACCCCTCGAGCGCGCTTAATATAGTAAAAACAAAGCGAAGATTGAGTAAATGGAACAACAGTTAAATAGCAATTTCAATTCAATTTTAAAATTTACTGATGCATATCATCATCAGAACATAACACGTACTGCAATTTGCATGTTTAAAACACTATTGCTAGTTTACACATATCATTACATTGCTTACTAGTGACGTTGGATATGTTTGTTCATCTCTTCGGAGCGACCGTAAAATTGTTCTTACTTGACTGACCTCATGAATCACAAACATGAACATCATTGGAAAGGTAGACATCACACACTTTTTGATATATTTCAAATGAAATGGTGAGTAGTGTCTCTTCATATGCTGCCTAATTTTGAAAACTACTTTTATTCCTTACCTAATCAATATTTTTAAATGTTTTTCTGAATCTGTTTATCTGTAAAAAGAGAAATGAACTGTGTCACGCTTATATAAGATTTTCTCACTCATGTGTAGTATACTGAAATTGCCCTCAAATAATCTATTTCGTTACTCCCTTACGCAGTTGCTAACTTATTGCTCAGACGATAAGCTGAACTTAAGTTAGTATTTAAAAACATCGTTGATTTTGTTCTATAATTTCTTAAATTAATAAAAATATGAATGGAAAACTTTAAGACGAGTATTCGGTTGGTTTCATGCGGTCATTTTAAAAGAAATATGAATTACTTTTTACAATCCCTTACAACTCTGTTCAGCTCTCCATTTCACAAGGAATTTTCCTCAATTCTTGGGAAAATGCTAACATCTCTCCACAAAAAGGTAAAAAGACAAAATTCTAAATACTCGGTCCATAACAAAAATTTTCCAGAGTTGCAGGATAATAGCCGAAGTTTGTTCACTAATCTTCTAAAGTTATAATGGTCATTTTATACTGGCAGCATAGGAGTTGTTGAAATATTTGAATAGATAAAATTTTGAAACAATGAATCCTTTTCGGGCAATGAGTGAAAGCAACCAGGTTGCTATACGAGTACATTTTTCTGAATTATTCGGAGAAATATTAGGAAAAAAACGAGCAACAGTGAAAATGATATGCGAAAGGTGAAGAAAGACAAAGAGATTACAAATGTAGTTAAGGGTCTCTTCCTGTCGGCTGTAGCTGTGAAGTTTTGGGGTGAAGTAAAGAAGAGTTTATCCATATCAGCAGCAGCAGTAAAAATAAAACCTGTCCAGTAGAAAATTTCCAAGCTTAAATTGGAAGTAAACTAACAAGTTGAGAAGAACGAGAGGGGTATCGTTCCACAGGCGTTTTGTGAACTTATCAGATATTATAAATTACTGGTCGGAAGTGTATTGCACGTTCACGGTTGTGAAATATATGGAGTGCAGTGATTTTGGAGTTCAAGCACGCGATAGCACAAGCACGCGACTAATCAAGTCGTGGGCCTAAAAACTTAACTTAGACAAGAGAACCCCATCCACCCGACCTGGATGAAGTGAAAATAGCAATATCTAAGCTGGAATCCAAAAAAGCTGCCGGAGCGGACGGCCTGACTACCGAGCTCTTCTAAGCGGCAGGTGATGACTTGCATATACAAACTCATCTCTAAAATATGGTCAGAAGAAAGAATGCCCAATGAATGGAATCTCAGCATAGTTTGTCCGATCCTCAAGAAAGGAGACTCTCTGAACTGCGCCAATTTCAATTCTTGACATCGCATACAAGATTATATCTGCCGAATTGTGTGAATGCCTGAACAACCTGATAAGTCAATATCAGATTGGTTTGAGGCCAGAAAAGTCCACCATCGACCAAATATTCACACTACGACAGATCTTGGAGAAAACGCATGAGCTTCGGATAGGTAGAAACCACCCGTTCATCGATTTCGCCTGTTCAGGACGACGATGGAGAATGCATGCTGTTCCATCAAGGTGGGTAAAGATCTCACCGAGACCTTTGATGTCAAAAAAGGATTTAGACAAAGCGATGCGCTGTCATGCGAGTTCTTTAACATTATACCTGAAAGAGTAGTGCAAAACTCATTCGCAAACATAAGAGGCACAATCTTTCATTTCTCATAATCGGTGGAAAGCAATGTGCTGTCAGTGGTGGTTTTGCCAGTATTGAGATGGAAACGGCAAAAAAGGGTTCAGCGGTCAATGAGGGAAAGACCAAGTATAGTTAAGGACTTTATTTACCTAGGTTCCGTTATAAATTCAGACAAAGACACCAGCGCTGAGATCAAACGAAGATTAACTTTTCCTAATCGCTACTTCTTTGCGCTTAGAAGGCAGTTGAGTAGGCATTATCAAAAATGTATTAGGGTGCTCTTGGCTGCTTCGGGAGGATTCTTCGAGTGATTTTCGGTCCCATGATAGAGGAACAATCCTAGCAAAAGGCTTAGTACCTGAATTCGCATCTAGATATACACCTGAAGCTACAGCAATCCTACGAGCCACAAAACATACTCACAATAAACAAGCTCTTATCTGCACAGACAGACATTCCAAAATTTATGCAATTCAAAATATTAATAATAAGAATAAAATCATAAAACTCATACGGGATAAACTCATATAAAAGAAAAGCAAGCTCAAACTCAGCTGGGTTCCTGGTCATGCAGGTATCCTTGGTAATGAACTCGCAGATAACGCAGCAAAGAATGCCTCAACAGAACCTCTCGTTACCTTCTTTATCAACAACAAAGAGGAATCGAAAGGAAAATAAAATATCTGGTGCAAACAAAACGAATGGAAATGGAAGGAATTTATTCACCATTATTCAGCCATCAACAGTAGAGGACTACGAACCACATACCCAAAATCCACATCAAAACGAATGATTAAATGTTTTCTTCCACTTAGACTTGGTCACACGTTTATCACAAACAGCCACCTCATCAGCAAGGAAATCAAACCAAACTGCCATATCTGCCGTAAGGATGTCCAACTCACAATCAAACATCAAATACATGATTGTTCAAAAATAAAAGAAAGCCTGGAACTGGAGCCATGCCCCCCTTTTTTGTAAAAATTGATATTTAATTTTGTATGTGTTAAATAATAATAATACAATAAAATACAATAAAAAGAAAACCTCTTGCCAATCGATGCTTCTTTGTGATAAGAAGGCAATTGACTATCATAGCACTCTCTCGAACAACTTAAGTTACTTTATGTAAAACCTTAATAATGCTGCTGGTCCCATCTGCATTGACGGTGAGTGGAGTAGGAGATACAACTGTATGGCCTGTGCGGTCACATCGCCCAAGCCACAAGATTGATTGATTGAGATGTCATGTAGAGCGGACGAACACCAATGCCCCGGTCTGAAAAGTCTTCACATCCGCCCCCGAGGGACAGCGCAGTAGGGAAAGACCGAGACTCAGGTGGCGCATGCAAGTGGAATGGGACCTCAGCCAACTTAGCGTGCGAAACTTGATGCGGCTACAAAGAGATCGAGCAAGCTGTGAGGTCCAAGTCCACCGCGGACTGTAGTGCCACCTAAAGTGAAGTAAGTAATAACACTTTTAATATAATATAAAAAATGCGAGGAATTTGAGAAAATGCGAGAGTATCGAAGGTCGGTACGCAATCAACTTTGGATGCGGAAGAGGCCTTCTTACAGTATTAGTGCTTTCTCAAGCGACCTGTTCCCAACATCTATTTTTTTTTTAGCTATTTGGAAATTTCAATTCAAAAAATTTAAATGGTAGTTAAGAGTTTTAAAAATAAAGCGTGTGTCCTAACTAAAATAAACAATGCATTCTTAAATCTAGAAGATTATACGAGTAATGACATCCAAAAAAGATACAATTTTTGTTCTTATTCTTTCCAAATCAGAACTGATAACCTCACCATACATTCAGGTTGTGTTATCTTAACACAATTCTTTTTGTATTGTATTTTTTTTATGTTAACATTAAGTTCGTGTGTAAAAGGTTATTAATGTTCGCACAAAGCGCGGACGAAGGAAACTTAGGAGAAAGAAAAGAACGATACTAATGTATGTATGTATTTCTGGAATATTTACAAGTTACTCGTATGTACAACAACAAGGAAATAGTGAACTCACCAGTGCATTCCATAAGCCATTTGTGAACTAAGGAAAAAATTACGATACCTAAAACTTTTTCGAAAACGAGGATACACATGATATATATGAGCATTTTCAGCAGAACTGGTGTTACGGTAAAAAGTTTGAAGGGATGGAATGTTACTGCTGATTTCAGCGGAATATTGGTGGACTATAGTAAGCATGTTTGGCTTCACTACTTAAATGGATGTCCTATTTTATTTGGATATTAATTTTATAGACGCATTGATTCATATTTTCGTTTAGCTATGATACCGTTGTTTTTGTGACGACGCAGAAAAAGCATACTAAGTTTGTCTTGTTCTTGGATATTATTTTTACTTTTTGTAGGTCAGTTATACGCTTATCGATCATAATTTGGTAGTCTGGTTTGATCTATTTGCCAGAAACGACCAATATTAAATCAAAATATACCCTTAGTAATGACAAATCTTATTCGTTAGTTCATATCGCTATGCCATTGACGAGGACCAAAATTTGTTAACCTTTCCAGTTAGACCAGTTATTGACAATTGTCTCCAGTTGCAGAATTTGCTATAATATATCTTGCTCCAAAGCCCGACAGACCCAAAAAACATGAAAAAAAGCACAGAAACTACACTCGAAATTGGCGGAACTCAGTCCTCCGTCTGTTAAAATTTCCTTCAATCACCAGTTACCGTAATCACCAATTGCGCACTTAGCATATGTGTGGTCTTGCATTTAAAAACGACCAAAGTTATCTTTAACCGCCAATGCTAATATCCACCTTCTGCGCCATAGAGACGGGCTGAAATGATATAGAATTTAAAAAGGATCTCCTTGGCCTTTCCTAGCGAGGCTTTTTTGCTTTCCTAGGTAAGAGAAGCTTTTGTTTTACATCTATAAAGCAAAGTGTTACAATTTTGATAATTTATTTATAACTAAGCCGTTATAGGCAAAATTCTTAGTTGACTGGAGATTCTCGGCAGTCAGATCAATTAAGAGATTATAAGACCTTACCTCTGTGTACGCAAATGACAAAAAAATAAAACAGTGAATTAAAAAAGTAGTCCACTAATCCATACTGTACAGTTACGTCAATCTTTTTTTAAATTAATACGAAAACAAGAATTGCTGTTATTTTTTGTGAGTAGTGATTAGTAGTAGCACAAACAAATTCATTTAACGGTGAAAAAATTACTTGCAATGATTTACTTCGTAACTGAAATTGTACGCAAACGAAGAGTAAATAGATTCATGCAAAGATGAGTGATCTTGTTTGTATACATCATGTTTATCAAGATTGGATAAATTGGAATAGAAAGATATGAAACATGCCAAAGTTTTAGAATAAAATATTCGTACAATTATAAGTATTTACAATATGAAACTTGTTTTCGAATATTTTAGAAATCTGAACATACCACCTTGATCAACAACCGAAATAACCACCGTGAGGCGCTCCCATTGTTCCGATTTGAGTTCTGTCTTTTTGTTAAGAACTGTTGTTGATATTCCCTCTACATCTTAGCGTCATAGCTTGACGTTTGCAAAAGTTACGTAGGCAAGAGTACATCTCTGTGTGTGTTGGCGGTTTTTTTTTTTAAATTTTAGAAATGAATTTAATTTTGCGTAAAAAAACGGATTTAATGCTGCGCGAACGTTGGAAATGTTGGACAAGTGTTTCGGCAACGATTCTCTAAAGAAAACGGTCGTTTACCAGTGATGAACGTAGTGGCAGACCATCGACATCGAAAACAGACGAAAACATTGATGAAGTAAAAGAAATGTTGGTCAATAACCGCAAATTAACCATCAAAAAGACAGCAGAGAACTTAAACATTGCCTATGGATCCGTCCAAGACATTTTGGTTAATGATTTGGGTTTCCGTCGTATAGCAGCAAAGTTGGTGCCAAAAGACCTCAATTTCATGCAAAAAAGAAACCGTGTTGACGACGCAAAAGAGATGATTTGCGAGGCTGAATCCGATCCCACATTCATCAAAAGGATCATTACTGGAGACGAAACGTGGGTTTATGAGTACGACACGCAATCCAGACATCATGAAAGTGAATAGCGTTCACCAAATGAGCCGAGACAAAAAAAACACGTCATTTTCAATCAAATAAAGAAGGCAATGCTCACGGTTTTCATGGATTACAACGGTGTATTGCATCATGAATTTTTGCCAGAAGGCCAGACAGTAAACAAAGAGTATTATTTGGGCGTTATGGGACGTTTGCGTGAAGCAATTCGCCGAGAGAGACCAGAATTGTGGGCAGAAAACTCATGGATTTTGCACCATGATAACGCACCGTCGCACAGTACTATCATTATTCGTAATTTGTTGACGAAAAATGCAACAAATACCATCCAACAGCCACCGAATTCACCTGATTTGGCTCCCTGTGACTTCTTTCTGTTCAATCGAGTTAAAAAAAAAAACCACTACGGGAACGCGTTTTAGTAGCCGAGAAGAAGTAATGGAAAAATCGCAAGAGGCACTGATGGACATACCGAAAACCGAATATAAAAAATGTTTCGAGGATTGGATCAAGCGCTGGTAAGTGTGTTGCAGTCGATGGGGATTACTTTGAAGGGGACAATATAGATTTAGATGAATAAACTTGTATTTTTAATTTTCTGAATAAATTTTGGGAACTTTTTGATGGTATTAAGCGAGTCTTAACCGGAGATTGATTTTTCGTCAATTACCCCTTTGCTCAAACAAAAAAGAAATTCCAATTAAATACGTTTATTTCTTTTCAAAACCTGTTCTTTTTTCAAGAATAGAATCACTATTTATGATAATATACATATGTACATAAATGTTAGACTAAGCTTAGTATAAGTAAAAGCACTAACTTCTTGTGAAGATGTAGTTGATGTTGTACAGGTAAAACACTTGGCATAAGAGCGCTAAATACTGATGAGATAAACTCAAGCATTCATACAATTCTTATTCAAAATTTTTCATAAAAGTGTTCTACAGTATATATCAATACAGGTCCCAAAATATGTTTCTAGAGCTTATGTACAATACATGTTTGATAAATTGTACTAATTTGCAGATATTCATCAGTTGTATTTCAGCAAATTCACATATAATTTAGAAACAATTTTAAAAGAATAGTACGAGGCTTTCATAACTAAATTGTTTTTTTAAGTATAAACTAAATTCTAAAACAAAGTGAAATCTGCAAAAACAACACTCCGTCACGAATCTTAAAAATACGAGTATACATATTATTAATGCAAACTTAAATGAATTTTTTCTACTAGACAATGTGTTAATTTCTATTTCACGATTTCGTAAATTACAAAAATTATCAGCGTTTGAATATTTGTTGACATTTGATCACGCGCTTTGATTCTTATTAAAATAATAAAGCATTCGCGTAAATTTCCACAATTTCAGAAAACGAGATCACTGTTTTTAGTACCTTAAAGGTTAAAAAATTGGCATATCAATATTATAATAAATTTAATATAATAATAATAATAATTTGTGAGCACCAGAAACAGTAAAAATGATTTCTAAAAACAACATTATTTCTATCGATATAAAACATATTATGGGTCATATAACTTTATTTTAACCAAATACTCACAGGATTGTTTGATATTCACAAACTTAAAACAAGCAAAAATCAAATTGCAATATTTCACAGAAAATATTTAGTGTTATAACCGCTTAGTAACTGATAATATTTTGCACTGAACTAATTGTATGTATTTGAAAGCAAAATAGGCTCTTCGCCGTAACTTGTCTGTTGCCAATATGGTTTCAATCATATGCAGACACAGATCGTTCTATGTATTGGGCGCTAAAGATCACTTTTTATCGATTCGTTTATTATCTTATAAACATTTTATTTGTAGTTGAAAGAGGAACATCTTCATTTCTTTTCCCCAAATTGTTGTTTTTATAAGACTATGATGTATACATACATATGTGCTTACACAGTTGGTATGTTGTTTGAATAATAAAAATTAATTTGAGAGTAAAAGCTTCTTATTTGCTTATATACACATATGTAAAAACTTATTTCCATTGATTATTATTATTAATTGTTGTTATAATTATTATAATTTATTGATTATTAATATTAATTTTTTTTATTAAAGTAAAAACTTCATAGAATAATGGTTGAATATGTAATAAACATGTATATGCTCTTTCATACATACAAAGATTAATTGAACAAAACAATGTGACTGCAAATTCATAAATTTATAAAAACAAACATTTCTTACACACATACTTTTCTTTTCGTTATTTAAAATCATATTTATCCGAATACGTGCGTACATGCATTTCTATTTATAAAATATATATTAAATACATCCTTACTTGGATATACTGTATATATGTTATGTGCGTCTCCAAATAACGTTTAATATATGTACATACAATTTTGTTATAATATAATAAATCTCTTCGCATAAGCCCTGCAAACAAATAGCATATAAACTATTATTAAAAAATGAGTTGAACAATATTTAATCTTGTCATTAGTAAAAATGAAAAAAATGCTGTTATTCTTGAGGCGATTGACTATGAGAAAATGCGAAACTAGTTTTAAAAACAAAGGGAAATTACAGATTTAATTAGCAAAAACATAATCGCTAGGTGAACAAATGTGGCTATTATATTTATGAGGTCCCAGAAAATAGCTTTATATAACATTGATTCTCTCCTTAATATGAAACTATTGAATGATGATTTGCATCATTTGTGCTAAGCTTAAAAAAAATGTTATCACAAACAAAATAAATCTTATTTCTTATAAATAAATAGACTTTGGTTTCGCAAAACTAAAGTCGTGTATTTTAGGCCTCTTAACAAGACAAACAAAATCGATAAAACTGGAATTGAGTGTATGTTTTTTTCTGTAGAGAAAATACGAGTACAAAAGCAAAAATTAAAAATAAAATGCTTTTATTAAATTATTTTGAAATTAAATGTTATGATTAAAACATTTCCTAGATTTTTGGATTTTCTAGTAAAATACCGATAGAACTGAGAACAATAATTTTAATTTAGAATATGTTTTTTGCACTTCAAATTTCTTTGATTTAGAAATGTTCGCTGGTAGAACATCAAGTTAATCCATACTTAAATTACTTTAACCTTCATCTAAATTACATATAAATTTGAAAGGTTGATTTCCGACCCTTACGCGAACGCTCAACAACAAGATAACAGATGCCAGACGTATGGCGTGTAGATGGCGGGAGGTTGTATGTACTGATCTGGACCTAACTGGTTTTTTGTTGGGTTACACATATTCAATAGGCTGAGAATTTTGTTAATTATGGATGGCTAAAAAAGCACTTATAAGGGTCAATCAAATCGTTTCGCGTGTTGGCACAAAAAGGAAGAGAAGATGTTATGAGTCTCCGTAGGTGGCGCCGTTTAGAGGGTTAGCTTTTTTGTGGAATTGGCAAACGATACTAGGATGCAATCCTATACAACATACTGCTACAAATTCTAGAAAAGAAAAACAGAAAACCGAAAATTTGATAAAATCAACAAATAAGCAATTAGAATAAACAATTAGAATAAGAAGAATATTTCTTTCGTAGATGTTTTATTATTTGCTCTACTTTTCCATATGGAGGTATTTTATCTCCCAATAGTTCTCACTGCCAATACGCTATCAGAGATGCCGCTTCTGATGCGCTGGGTTTCACTTGTCCACCACAACGAAACCCCTGGTTGATGACGAATGCCGGCAAGCACATGCAGCTAAGCAAAAAGCACGCAATGCAGCACTGCAAAAAAAAAGACTTGAGCCGCCAACGAGCTTTATGAGCAGAAGAGAAGAGACGACCACCGGCTTCTCAGGAGCAAAAGGAAAGAGCATTAGCAGCGCAAGGTCGGGGAAACTGAGAGATGCTACTTCAGAAATGAGATTAGAAAGTTTTACCAAAAGGAAAAATAACATACCACGGAGACAAACCCCGAACCGAAGCCTTTAGATATGAACAAAGGAACATCGTGGTAGAATCGCAGTCGATGCCCAGGATTTGGAAAGACCACTTTTATAGACTGTATAGCGGCGATGACGAACCAAATACCGTTGTCAGGCAGAATCAATCTTTCAACCTGAACTTTGATGACCAACAATTCGGTCTGCCCGACCTGGATGAAGTGAAGATAGCTATACCTCAGCTTATGTCCCTCAAGGCTGCTGGAGCGCACGGCCTAACTGCCGAGCTTTTTAAAGCGGCAGGCGATGACTTGGAAAGGAGCATATATCAATTCATCTGTAAAATATGTTTGGACGAAAGTATGCCCGATGAATGGAACCTAAGCCCTGTGTGGCCGATCCTCAAGTACGGAGACCCTGTGAACTGCGCCACCTACAGAGCCATCAGTCTCCTTAACATCGCATACAAGATCTTATCTATCCCTGAGGTCCATATCAGTGTGACTTCAGGCCAGGAAAGTCCACCATCGACCAAATATTCACATTACGGCAGATCTTGGAGAAGACCGATGAGCTTCAGATCGATACACACCACCAATTCATCGGTTCTAAGGACATATATGACAGCATCTATAGAGAAGAGCTATACAGAGCAATGTCCGTCTGTGCAGGATGACGATGGAGAATGCATTCTTGAGAATGGGACAAACAATGCTGAAGTTCCATACTTTCGTCCAACCATATTTTACAGATGAGTTGATGTGTGCTCCTTTCCAAGTCATCGCCTGCCGCTTTAAAAAGCTCGGCAGTCAGGCCCCGCGCTCCAGCAGCTTTGTTGAACTTAAGCTTAGGTATAGCTATCTTCACTTTATCCAGGTCGGGTGCACGGTATTGTTGGTCATCATCGTGCAGATTGAAAGGTTGATTCTGCCTGACAGCGGTATTTGGTCCGTCGTCGCCGTTATACAGTCTGCAGGAATGGTCTTTCCAAATCCGCAGCAAAGACTGCGATTCTACTACGATGTTCCCTTGTTCAACTCTACAGGCTTCGGTTCGGGGTTTGTTTCTGTGACATGATATTTTCATCTTTTGGTAAAACTTCCGAACCTCATTCTTGGAGTAGCCTCTCATTTTCCTCGACCACGCGCTTCTCATGCTCTTTTTTGTTCCTCTTCCGCTCATAGAGCTCATGTGCAGCTAGAGCTTCTAAGCAGCGCCACTTTGTATGCATCTTGATTAGCCGCATATGCTTGTCGGTAATCGTCATGAAATCAGGGGTTTCTTAGTGGCTGTCGATTTAAACCTTGTTCATCAGTAGTGGCGTCTGTGATGACTTTTTGGCAGTGTTGCCAGTGGTCTTCGATGATGGATGCGGGCGGCAAGGGACCTCTTAAGAGATTAAAAAGCATCGATCGGAAAAGGATTTGGCAATCTGTTGTGATTGTATCCGTCTGACGTCGAAATTCCCCACAGTTTTAGCTTATCTTGGCGTTGTTCGAGATATCCGCAATCGTACCTTTGTCGTCGATGATGGCTCCTCAGAACGTACGGACATCCATAATACTGGAGGAGTGTCTTGAGTCGATCGCAATGTGATCAATCTAGTTGACTGTTGATTGATCAGGAGTTCTCCAAGTCCCCTTATGTATGTCGAGATGCGGGAACCGCGGGCTAGCGACGACAATGTTCCGTATAATCACCGAGGACTATTTTAATGTCATAGCTAGGTCATTGCTCGTAGCTCTTGTTAAGGAGCTCACAGAAGGCATCCTTGGTGTCGTCATCTTTCTCCTCTGTGGGGGTTCGCGCGCATATAAGGCTAATATTAGCGAATTTAACCTTGATGCGAATTGCTACGAGGCGGTCGCTCACATGCCGGAAGCTCAGGACTTCGTGTCTAAGTCTGCCTCCGACAACAAATCCGCATCCAAATAAGCGCTTTTGCCGTCAATAGTAATTGCCGCAGTAGATGTCGCAGTTTTTCATCTTCTTTTTGTCCGGTCCATCCCATTGCTGCTTGATGTCCGCTTTGTAGCAGTCTAGGGCCTCCGCAAGTTGCTCGGTTGCACGTGGTCTATTGAGGGATCTAACATTCCAGGTTCATATCCGAAGCTCATTGTCCTTTAATCGTTTGCGTAGGTGGCCAACAGTAGATCCCTCCATATCGGTGGCTCGTTGATGCTTCGCAAGGTCTTGTTTTTTTAAATGGTCGAGCAGTTACCCTGGCGGCACAGCCCCGAACCTGGAGGACTACGTCCATTTTTATACCCCTGGGATGTTCCTTGATGTAAGCGCTGCCGTTGGCCCATTTTTGTTTGAGTATTTCCCTAGATTGGTGAAGGGAGTGGTGTGATGACTGGTACTTAGTTTTTAGTACATGATCTACATCATCATTATCTTTTTTTCCAATAAAGCCGTTTAACTTAAAAGTTTTTTTTTACTTAATATATTTTGAAGTTTTATTTTCTATATTTCTCATTCTATTTAATTCATTTAGTGCCTCATTCTTACAAGGTTTCTTTCCTGACAATTTGTTGCAATCTAATTCCTCAATACAAAATCCTTTCAAAGACTCTACTCGACTCAGGGCCAAGGTATGCTTGTTCTTCTACAAACAATTTCGTGCCTAAATACACAACTGCGTAGTCTACTGTGCTGCCTTGCATTTTATGGACAGTGGAAGCCCAAGAAAAAATTAAGGGCAACATCCTACTTTCAGCTGGTCTATATTTGAACTTTGCGCCATGCACTGTGTTCTACTTGTAAAGCCCTTTCATTTGATACACATATTCAGGAGGTGTGAGAAAATATGTAATCCGCCATTTTGTAGAGGCGTCCATCTTGCATTTACAATGATACTGATTATATTAAATTGCATTGTCATCAGAACTTAAGATGTGTACCAAATTTCAGATCAATCTGTCAACAGAAAAGGGGTTATATTTAAACTACTAAATTTGACCCAAACAAACAAACAAACACGACAAGCGAAATAAAACCGTTTAAGAATCTCTATTTATTTAGCAAAATAATGAAAAAAAAAACATTTAAGCACAAAAAAGCAAAAAATAAGTATTGTAACTAAATAAATAAATAATAAAGTTAATTTAAATAAAAAATGTTGCGATTCAGATTTCGATCAAATCTGTATCATATATAAGTATATTGTTTGGATCTTGCCACTATAAATGGAATATATTTTTATTTGAAGCAATCTGATTCACCAACTGCGATCTAAAAGATTTTATTCACCACAGAGCCAGTATAAGGCCAAGAACGGTTCACGGTTCTTTAATAAAATTAAAAATCTCTCTGATGATTTCGACAAGTTCTGCAGGGATTAGGATTTCTCTAATGAAGTACGAGTATCTTTTCCCGAAATCACTAAGAGGAGTGCATTCATATAAGATGTGTTCCGCAGTTTCGTGTTCTTCCACACAAAACGACATTCAGTTTCTTGAACAAAACTTATAGGTGTAGGTGATATTGAAGATGACAGTGCCCGGTAAAAAATCCAAGGAATTTTTTTGATTTGTATTTAATGGGTTTGTCAAAGCTACTGAAGTGTTTTCCCAAAGAAAATTAAAAATTTTGTTCTGCCAACTCTTTATTGCTGAGCTTATAACTGAATTCATATTCGACAATACCTTTATGACCAGTCACTCACGAAAATCGTTCGTATTTGAATGTATGTGTATCATAGTACTCGTATAAGAGTGAGTTTAGTTTGTAAAGGTATATTATGGTGTAAACTCCGGCAATAAGAAACAAAGTGAAAGATTTCGTTAGCGTTTCATTCTAATACTCGTATATAACATGGCGCAGCCGTAAAAAAAATTAAAATTATTAATTCAATTAGTGTTATTGACACCAATGTGAACAATGGGTGGATAAAATTTAAAAAGCTTGCTGCTATATATGTGCAAGTATCGACAAAAGGTTAAGACATACAAGATGAAGTCAAAATCGCTATGCTATTAAATTTAATGGGTGAAAAAGTTATTCAAATTTATGTAACCCTTAATATGCTGATGATATTGCTATACTTTCTTTGCATGAGTTCAGTCTCAAAATTGAAATGAACTTAGAAAATACGATTGGAATATTGCAAAGCTACTATTTTCCAAAAGGAAAATAAAACTGAACGTGGAAAAAACCCAAGCTATCTTTTTCACCCGAAAAAGAAGGTCTTGTTTTCTTCCAGCCATTCAGTTAAGAATCAATGACTACCTAACAGCATGGAAGCCATTTGTAAAGTACCTGGGGTTTTTTCTTGATCAAAAATTTACATTTAAAAAACACGTTTTTGAAAAAAATAACAAAGTTAATAAAGCAATACAAATGTTATATCCCTTTATTAATAGAAAATCAACACTTTCAAATGATAACAAAAGGAAAATTTACAGAACGATTTTCCAACCTATATTATTGTACGGTTGTATCGTGTGGGGTAATTGCGCTAAGTGCTACATTAGAAAGCTTCAAATATCTCAAAATAAAGTTTTGAAGATGATGATTAATCTCCCTTGGCATTACTCCACAACAGATTTACACGACAGAGCTAATGTTGAATTGATCTCTTATAGAATATGCAAGCTAAGTTACTCGTTCAGGCTAAGATGTTATATTTGCGAAAATCCTCTTGTAAATCAACTCAATTAATCATGACACAATTCTTTTTGTGTTTATTAAATATCGATATATGTTTATTACGACTTCCCATTCATTTACATGTTTGTATTTTGCTTATTATATATATTTAATTGATTGTAATGCTACTGTTACATTTATTTGCTTATGAATTATGTGATTATATATCTGTATATATCTATGTCTGTACATAACGTAATTTATAACTTATTTATTTATCCATTGTATACTATTTATTTATTGACATGTAATGTCCTATTTATATTGTTTCTTTGCTATTTTGTTTATTTATTTATTTATACATTTTTCATTTACTTATTTATTTATTTATTTATCTATTTATTTTGTTAGTTTTTACATTTTATATATATTTATTTATTATTATTATTATTTTTTTTTTTTTTTTTTGATTTGAGGTTATTTTTCATGATTTTCCTCAATATTTATTAATTATTTTTGCATATTGTTTATACGTTAAATAAGTTTATACATAATGATACAGTTGAAAGCCAAAAATATGTCGAATCTCTGAAAATTTTACAATGTTAATTGGGCGATGGCGATGGCGCGATACTTAGCTCATTGGACTATCACGCAGACAGTCTGGGTTCGATTTCTGGCTGGGTTACCAACAGTTTTTCAAATCGCCATCACCCTTTCGCTGGGCAATGGCAAACTCCCGAAAGTAAAATTGCCTACGAAAAAGCTTCTAAGGAGTGCCGTTCGGACTCGGCGATAAAACTCAGATGTGACTAAAATGACAACATGAGCAACACAAATGAGTGTCTAGAAGCTAGGCCATGGCCCATACCGGGCTGTCAGCGCCACAGTGTTTTTTTTTTTTTTAAATTGAGCGACCACATACTGTTATTTCATGAAACAATAAAATTTAAATTTAAAATACCGGAAGCTGTTGGAAAAGTGTTTTCGAAAGTAGTTGATATTTTGGTTCATATTGCCAGCCAAAAAATTACGTAATATATGAACGCTTTAAATTTTACTCTAGAGTTGGGGAACATTTTGATAGTTTTCTTACTGATATCGTCAATCAGGCAAAAACATGTGGCTTTAGCAGTACTGCAGAAAATACTACCGATCAAATGATACGTGACCGCATTGTTTTGGATATAAGAGATGGGGATGCACAAGAAAAGCTTTTGAGGATGGAAAGGCTAACATTAAAAACAGCAATCGAGTTCTGCAGAGAAATTTTCCATCAATACGCGAAAGATGTAGAACAGTCATAATCAACCGTAAGCGAAGTCAGCAGAAAGTTTTCACATAAACAGGTAAGGATAAAAACAGATGGAGGAGGAGGAAGAGGTGAAATCGACAGCAAGAGTAATAACAAAAACAGCGGGCTTGCAAGAAATCAAATTGGAAAATTCAGCAACGACAACAGAAGGGGTGATCAACCAGAGCATGTGATAGATTGCAAAAAGTGTTCTTATCATCATAAGTCTACGATTTGTCCAGCGAGGGGAAAGCGGTGCAACAATTGTGGATTATTTTTCTCGTGTTTGTTTGAATAGAAAAGTTTATAATACAGAAAATAATAATTTATCGAGTAGTTCTGAAAGCACAAATGAATATCCCAATTTAAATCATCTTTCTATTGAATCCCTACTTGTTAGTTCTGTAGAAAACAAACAGTCAAGTTGGTTCCAAAATGTTAATTTTGGTGGCGTTATTGTGAATCTTAAAATTTCTGAAGTTAATATTCTACCAGTTGAATTGTTTAAAAAACGCTTTAAAGAAGTTGAATCACATGTGACAGGTACGAGGTTGGAGGCTTATGGAGGATTTAATATCGATATGCTGAGAATGGTAATTTTATTAATAAGTTTTAAGAAACTATGCTTGAAGTCCACGGTTATTATTGGTAATGTTAAATCAGCACCAATTTTAGGTTTTGAGTCATGTTTAAAATTAGGTAGAACTTCTACTTTTCATCTTTGTCTACTACTTTTTTTATAAATAACGGCTGAACTATTCACCACTTTCTGCAAAGAATACTGTTTCTTTTGCAAATCGTTATTCCATTAAAACAAAAGATTGTCACGGACCACACACACTCGATCAATAAAAGAACATGTTCAAAGAAGACAATAGATGTTTTCGATGCACGTACCGGGGCCACTCGGCGATTTGAAACATGCAAAAAGTATGTGATCCAGGCGCCAAGACAATTTTAATAGTTCGGCGCATCCAACAACCGACAGCAGTAAACATCCATTTATTGTGTGTAAAACTAATGTATGTACTAGAAGGCATATTGATTTAGGGGATGGTTTCTTGCAAAATGCTTCAGTATTCTCAAAAAATCCAAATTCTAATAAAAGTTCATATGTACAATACATTTCAATTTAGATGAATGCAGCCAAATGTCGTTTCTCAAAGAAATTTTGTTTGCCAGGCATGCGGAGCCGAAAAATCAGCATCATACTGTTTGGAAGTGGAAAGCAACGTGCACAAGAGAGCCCTATTATTCATGTTTTATGAATAAACGAACGTCAAAACGAACAGCGAGCGGTAGAAATCGAAGGAGCAGTGGTTCCTAAAATTTGCCTGATGTCTTGGCGATTCCCCCCGCAAATATTACGGCGTCCTTCAAACTAACCGGATGACGGCATTTTAATTTTAATTGGTGCAGACTGTTATCGGTGATTTTGGTCGGGAAATGTGAAGCACATTTCATATCGTCTCGCTGCTGTATGATATGATGATGCTGGATGATAATGAAGTAGGCGCTAGGATTCGATTAAAATTGTTTACCCGTAAGCTCTAAAGGTCACCAGAAGAACTCTTCCGATACGACAAAGCCATTCAAGAACTTGTGGATACCAGAGTTGCTGAAAAGGTTGTTGAAGAATGTGAAATTACCCGAATATGCCACATCGGGCACTACACCGAAATGACAAGACCACATCAAAATTCGTCTTCGATGCCTCAGCACATGCTCAACATTGTCCTTCATTAAACGATCTTTTGCCTCTCGGAACGAATCTACTTCCAGATATCTTCAAAATTTTGTTGAATTTTCGATTAGGTTCTATTGGAATAGTTTCTGATATCGAGAAAGCTTTCCCCTAAGTATCGCTTGACCCAAGACATGAATTATAAGTATGTATTATATATTGAATTGTATCATAAAATCATAAGAAAATAATAAAAATCAATCAATCAATCAAGACCGTGATGTGCATAGATTTTTTTGGTACTGAAAGGAATTGAAGTCAGTTTATAGTTTGCCAGACTTTTAAATTAACAGGTTGACGAGAGTAACTTTTAGAGTAACATCTAATCCTTTCCTCTTAGGTGCTATACATACAAGACATTTCGAAGACGAATGTAAAGAGTTTCCACAAAAGTGTGAGATTTTGAATAGCAGCTTGTATGTGGACGATGTCGTTTGCAGCTTAGATGAAGAAAGTGCTGCCATCGAATTTCATTAACAGGCTACAACTTTATTTAAATGCACTGCAATTAATCTAAGAAAATGATATTGCAATAGCGCTGTTGTGAGATCAAATTTTTTGGTTGCTGCTACGGATAATCAGATAGTGTTGAGTTTAATTTGGTATGCGCACACGGATGAACTAGAAGTTGATATGCCATTGAGAGTTACTAAACATTTTGTGCTTCAGGTAATTTCACTTTTCTTTCACCCCTTGGGCTTTCTTGCCCCTTTCATTATAAATTTCAAAATTCTATTTCAAAAAATTTGGAAGATTGAACTCGAATCACAACAGTTCGCATCAATTCCACGAGAAAGGATGTTGACTTTGAGACCTTTTGAGATGACTGAGATTGATTTTGCAGGACCATTATATGTTAAAGAAGCGAAAGACGTATTTGTGGTTCAATAAGAGCTATTCACCTAGAACTGGTGACGGATAAGAAAAGTGTACATAAAATGAGACTGAAAGTTACTACATATTACATGAAAAAATTATTCAAAATTAATAAGTTAATAAATTAAACATAAAGAAAATCAAAATTAAGAAAAGATGCCATAAAAAGGATAAACATTAATCGCTACAATTGGAAAAGTATGAGTGCAAACTTTTTATAAAAATTTGCATGTTGCCGATTTCTCTTAAATGAAGTGATGATCTGATACCAAATATGAAACGCGTGGTTGGAAATTGTAGCTTGTCATATAAGTACTCGTATGATGGTTGACGCGTTTCAAGTACATTAAAAAATGGCTTTATTGTGCGATATTTAACAAAATTTTCAAATGACATGTTTAGCAGGATACTCGATAAATACGTGGTCATATCGGCGAAGTAAATAGATATATCGTATTATACTATTTAAAGCTACTTTTAGCTTTCTTTTATTTTCGGCGTTATAATTAGAAAAAAATTTCAAATCCAATAAAGAGTGTCGGAATTTGGCTAACATCATTCTAGTTGGGAGGGGCGTATACGTTTGGGCTGTCCAAAGCGATCGCAGAACTCCGTAGGTGCTTGTGAATCTATTTTCAAATTATTAATGTAAAATAAATAAATAAGCTTAGAATTGTCAACTCTATTTATTTAGTCGAACAAACTTAAACAAATGTCAATTAAAATCTATTACATGTTTAGCAACATTCAAAATATTAAGCAACATTTTAAACAGATATACAAACTGTTATGAAAAACTGAAAATAAAACTGAAATATTATAACGTATTACAACACAGAAAAGAGTGGTTTTCATTTCTATTATATCTAACATTTTTTATACTTATATACATATAGAAACAGAATCTCTACAATCTACCCAAGTCTTATTACATACAAATGTTTGGTCCAATCGAGCCGTGTAAAAAAAAAAACAAAGAAAGAAAAATTGTGACATTGAATCTGATCTGCAAAAAAAAATAATTAAAGACCTTTTAAAGAAAATTTTAAATTTGAATACCTTCTCCGAGTGTGTAGTGTGTAGTGTGTAGTGTGTAGTGTGTAGTGTGTAGTGTCGAGGATCAAAGGAGTCCCCACAAGAAGTCTTCAAACAGGTAATCAACATATACCAAGCTGCTGCCAGTTTCCCCAATAAATCGATAATCGAACGCAGGTGAGTGCTGCACAAGCTCTTCTTCTGTGACTGTTTTATTAAATTTATTTGCATATCATAAAATGTCGTACGGCAAGCTTCAACTTAATATACTTCCTGGAATTAAACAAGATAGGGCAAATTTTAATAAAGAAGATAGAGTTAGGATAGGAAAACTTAATTACCTCAAAATGCGTCTGGAAATGATGGAGAAGCAAATGACGACTGCCGAGCACTACCATCAGCAAATTCTTGGAACAGGTAAAATCGAAGCTGAGTTAAAGTTGCGGATTTGGAGGCAGCGTATAAGAGCATTCTTGAAGTATATGCGGACTACAAGATGGAGGTCCTGGACACCATGGATAAATTAAAATCCGAGGAAGTACCGAAAGTTTGCGAAACGACATCAACCGCAATTGAAAGCTGTGATGGCAGAACAACCGAACTCAGGTTACCCGTTATCACGTTACCAACCTTTTCAGGTAGTTATGAGACATGGAGATCATTTCACGACATGTTTGTTTCTTTAGTCCATACCAATTCAACTCTGTCGGAAATTCATAAGTTACATTATTTAAAGTGCAACGTTCGTGGTGAGGCCGAAAGGCTGCTGCAGCACTTAGCCATTGACAAGGTTAGGAAATCCTAACAGACCGCTATGATCACAAAAGAGTTTTAGTCAACACGCAGTTAAAATTATTTTTCGGTCAGGTTACCATGAGCAGTGATTCAGCAGTCAACATATAAAACATTTTAGACACCTCGCAGGAAATCATACATTCGTTGGAGAATTTAGGGGTACCAGTTCGTAATTGGGATACGATTTTAATTTTTGTTATCCTGCAGAAATTGTCCAATACGACCCAACAGCTGTGGGAAGAAAAATTAGGTAGCAATAAGGAGTTATCAAAAATAAAAGAATTTTTTGAGTTCTTGCAGTGTAGATTTAGAACACTGGAAGCAGTTGAGCAGCAGTCTACAGTAAAGACTGTTACAAAACAAAAAACTACAACTCAGGTTCTGCACACCCGGCAAATACAAAAACGTCAATTAAATTGCAAGGTTTGTCAAAAGGGACAACATACATTGAGAGAGTGTAAAAAAATTTTGGAGATAGATGTAGGCCAACGAAAACAAACTGTCCATATCAAATATCAAAGTCTGCGAAAACTGTTTGGCCTACAGCCATTTTAAAAATAAATGTCCAAGCCCAAAATGTTGTTATCACTGCAAACAACGACACAATTCCTTGTTACATCCAATCCCACAAACTCACTCAACCCAAAACAATAATTACCCATCTTTCAACCCAAATACATCTCAATCTGTTCCACACAATCCAAATTTTTCTCAATTCCAACAGCAAGCACAAACTAAATGGTCTACGGCTCCAAGCAACTATCATATTCAAACCAACACACACGGAGGCGATCTGAATATACCTGGAAATCAACTCTACAATCCCAGTCATACTCAAGAACAAACACCGAAGGAAGTTGAATGGCCATCAACCAGTCACAACTATAGGGTCCATCACACATACACCAACTCGCAAGTCTTGCTGTCAACAGCTTTGGTTAAAGTGAAGGCAGCTGATGGAAACCTGATAACACTCAGAGCCCTCATAGATACAGGTTCCGAGGCCTCCTTCATAACAGAAGCAGCTGTACAATGCCTAAATCTAATGACGAGATGGACACTTAGCCAAATTAGTGGGTTGGGGGAGGTCAGCAGTGGGGCGTCGAAAAAAATAGTCGATCTAAACTTTGGTTCTCTCACATCGAATTTTACAGGTCGAGTACAAGCTCTTGTATTAAAAACACTGACTGGCCTCCTTCCGGCCCAATATACTGATACAGGAAAGTGGTCTTACCTCAATGGATTGCAGTTGGCAGATCCGACATTTAACGTTCCAGCGATGGTTGATATGCTACTGGGCAGTGACATCTATGCAGAGATAGTTTTAGGGGAAGTGGTGAAGGCTAGTGGGTGCACAGGTCCAATAGGACAACGGACGCAGTTGAGCTGGATCTTATTAGGCAAGGTCCCTTCGTCCAAACCACAAAAAATCCGTGCCTTCTTCAACCAAATCGATCCCAACACAACAATGAAGAAGTTTTGGGAGATCGAGGAAGAACCTTGTGGAATCTACAAAACAAAAGAAGATCAAAAGTGTGAGGAACATTTTAAAAAGAATACAAAACATTTACCTGATGGCCGTTACCAAGTCCGTCTGCCTTTTAAGTGTGGAGAGTACCCAAGTATGGGCCCAACAAGACAAGGTGCGGTCAGGCGCTTCTTGCAGTTGGAGAGACGACTGCAAACCAACACAGCCCAACACAAAGAATATGCCAAATGCATGGCTGAGTACATCGAACTCGGGCACATGACTCCAGTGGAAGAGTCCAATGAGGTGCTTAAGTCTCCATTTCATTGTTTCATTCCCCATCACGCTGTCATAAAGGAATCCAGTACCACTACAAGGTTGCGGGTGGTGTTTGACGCAACATTTAAACCATTTTTTGGCTCTTCCTTGAATGACAAGTTGATGGTGGGACATAAAATGCAAATTAATGCTATCGACATTATTTTAAGGTGGAGAAAATATAGGTTTACCTTTACTGGTGACGTAGAGAAAATGAACCGTCAAATCCGTGTCAACACAGCAGATGCAAACTACCAATTGATTGTATGGAGAGAAAGTCCCAAACAGGATTTAACGGTATATCGACTGAATACAGTAACTTTTGGTACAGCATCAGCCCCATATCTTGCAATTAGGGTACTTCTACAGCTAGCAGAAGACGAACAACACAAGTATCCTCTGGCCACTACTGTCATCAGAGAGGAAACCTATGTGGACGATATTATCAGTGGAGCCGATACTGTTGCTGAAACTATACACAAACTCCAAGAAGTAAGGAACCTTTTGGAAACTGGAGGTTTCCACCTACGGAAACAAGTCAGCAACTCAAAAGAGGTTTTGCAGAACATTCCAGCAGAACAGCGAGCAGTAGACTTCTCATTACCGTTTGTAGAAACAAGTGAAGTAAAGACTCTTGGCATTAAGTGGTTGCCCATTCCAGATGTCTTCTCCTTCCAAGTCAGTCAATTGAAGGAGGTCGAAGTCACAAAGCGATCCATCTGTACCATCCATACCTTCGTGTTTTGGATGAAAACAACAAAGCACACATGCATCTAGTCATCGCAAAAACGAAAGTGGCGCCCTTAAAAAAATCACGCTACCAAGGTTGGAACTATGCGGAGCGGTACTGATGGGTAAACTTCTTCATGAAACGGCAAAAATTTAGGAGTTAGAAGCAGCCAAAGTCTATGCGTGGACTAACTCAGTCATCACTTTATGCTGGATAAGGGCTTCCCCATCAAAATGGAAAACTTTCATTACCAACCGCGTCGCGCAGATACAAAAATTGACCAACAATGCCATCTGGAAACACATTCCATCAGAACACAACCCGGCAGATATTGCATCCCGCGGAGTCCTTCCCTCGATGATCATCGACAACAAACTGTGGTGGGAAGGGCCAGAATTTCTGCGACAACATTGGGACGCAATCCATCCTGAACAATCATCTTGCTTGAATACTTCTCAAGAAGCTCGTTCGATAACCGTTCATCACTGCATAGAAAACAAAAGCATTACATTTATTATAAAATTTTATCTAAATTTTCAACACTTCAAAAGGCGTTACGAGTTTTCGATACCGAAACAAACAATCCCAACACTTTTCAAATATTTTGATACCTCTGGAACTAGAAAAGATGCTGACAAGAGTCATTTATTAAGTTCAAAAGGAAATGTTTGCCGAAAAGGAAGAAAATGACAAAACCAAGGGATATACGTCCCTCAATCTGTTTCGAGACGCAGAAGGAATATTACGAGTTGGTGGGAGACTTTCCAACTAAACTTTACACTACAATAAAAAGCACCCGATTCTTCTCAAAAACCACATCTTAACGAAACTCATCATATCCGATGCCCACGAAAAAACACTTCACGGCGGTAATCAAAAAATGATTGCCTACATACGCCAACGATTTTGGATTTTTAATCTAAAAAGTGCAGTCAATAAGCACGTCCACGACTGCAACATCTGTTTTAAATTTATAGCCAAACCGTTAGTGCAATTGAGAACAATCATCTTGAAGCCATTTACGTTTACCGGAGTGGACTATGCGGGACCCATTGATGTGAAAACTTGGAGAGGACGAAACGCGAAGATTTTAAAGGGCTTTTTCGCGATATTTGTGTGCATGGCAACAAAAGCCGAACATATCGAACTTGTCAACGATATGACGACTCAAGCATTCATAGCTGCTTTCAGAAGATTGGTCGCTCGAAGAGGAAATTGCAAGGAATTGTATATCGATTGCGGTAGAAATTTTGTGGGAAGCAACAACGGGCTACAACGTCAACTCAAAGAAGCAAGGTTGGATTGGAGAAATGTGGTAGACGTGTTGGTCAACGAAGGCACTAAGTGGAAGCTTATTCGCCCGGCTTCTCCGCACTTTGGAGGTCTATGGGAAGCTCGGGTGAAATCTGTGAAATTTCACCTTAAGCGTGTAGCTGGAAACCAGGTTCTGACCTTTGAAGAACTCACCACGCTTCTCGCAAAGGTAGAAGCGTGTCTGAACCGTGTCTAGACCGCTATGTCCGCAGTCAGACTATATAAATGATCTCAACGCCTTGACACCGGGCCTCTTTCTCGTTTGAGAACTGCAAACGGAAACAACACAAATAAAACAACCTATAACAAAAATATGCCCACTACCAAGCAATTCGTTTAATACAGGATCACAATAAAATCAAAATAAATATAAAAAACATCACATCAATACACTAATCATAAAAACTACATAGATAAATCTACGTATTAACTATCCGTACATTTAAAAGGAAACCGATTGTGCAACACGGAACATACAGTCCACAAGTCTGCAACACAAATAATCAATTATGTTGCAGAGGAAATCACTAACATAATCCTTAATAAAACCACTTAATTGAAGATATAATTTACAAACACAACAGAAACCTAAAACCCAATTCAAAACACTTAATTTGCTTAAATAATAACTTAAAATGAAGTAAAATAAAAAAAAATCAAAACAAAACAACCCATATGCGATCCACAATCATACACACACCCACTTTGACTAAAACGATCGCAACAATAAATAAATAAATAATTCAATTTAAAAATAAAATCTTATAACTAAAGGAAGAACATACAAAATATAATAACACAACTCACCTGAAATTCTTTATCTATATTAGAATTATATTAAATTTTAAACACTATCCACAAATTAGATTCGATTTCGGATGTCACACCATTCATTAACATATTAAACTGCGCGACATAACCCGGGAAAAGCAATAAAATAATAAATAACACTCACTGTAATATAATAAATACCGACAGAAATGCGAACACAAATAATAAAAGTTACTCGGATACAAAACAATAACACCGACGCGCGACACATTAAATGCAAATTTCAACTAAACACGAATTACTGCACTTATCGTAACACAATGTGCGAAAAGGATGCTGTGAGCCACATTTGTCATTATGAGTGCGAACAGCGTAGCTGATATATCAATTTCTATTATATCTAACATTTTTTATACTTATATACATATAGAAACAGAATCTCTACAATCTACCCAAGTCTTATTACATACAGTAGGTATTACCAACATTGCTATTGATCCAAGTAAGGGTCCGGTTGAACACTATACCCAAATTCTTAGCTGACTCGACGTATTGAATATGTCAATTATTTAAGTTAATAAATGGGAAGTACGAAAGATCTAATTTGTTTCGGGATAAAACGAAAAACATTTACGGGGATTTTGTGTTAAATTGTTCTGCGAAGACCATTCAGAGATGTTTTTTAGGTCTTGGTTTGAAAAATCTTAGCGACGCCCGAAACTACGCAGCAAATCATACAGGCATTAACAACGACAATTCAGAATTTAAAATTTGCATCCAAAGCACCAAATTTACATTTCGAGCAGAACAACGATATTGGAGAACTATTTCCCAACTATATCAGGAGATTGAAGAACTATGTTGCCTTTAAAAATATTTCGGAACCTACAAAAAAGGGGCAAGTTTTAATAAATTGAATCGGTGCTTAATACTACATTGTATTATGAGACTTGACAGCTTCAGATGAACCGGACGCCAAGTCCTACGACGATTTAATCAAGCTCTTGATAGATCATCTCAGCCAGAAGCCGAATGAAATCACCGAACAGCATTAATTTCTTTTGAGATCACAACATGAAGGACGATCAGTGTCCAGCTATTTAGCAGGGCTGAAGAAGTTGAGTGCACACTGATATTTTACATACGAGGCGTGTTAAAACTCAACTTCAACCGCACGCTTGCGCTCACAGTTTATACGGGAACTGAGGGATTCTGATATCAAAGGAAGGCTGCTACTAGAAACCAGGATGATGCTTGACAAGACAATTGAAAATGTACTTGCAATGGAAACATCAAAATCCGAAAGCCGCAATATGCAGAACATCACCAAGTACAGACAAAAGGATAAGTACAAAATTCACGAATAAAGAAAGCTACAACTAATTTCAACAGCTCTAAAAGCACAAAAATGTCACCGAAAAATAAAAAATATATATGTTTAAGATGTGGAATGCATAACCACACTGGCAAATAAATCCAGAGCAACCAAAATTGGAAAAAGTGTCATAAGAGTGTCAATGTGCATTCTTACTTACTTACTTTATGTGGCACTGCAGTCCGGGGTCGACCTGGGCCTCAGTCAACAAGCTTCTCCAGCCAGCTCGATCCCTGGCTAGCTGCCTCCAGTTTCGCACGCTTAGTTGGCTGAGGTCCTCATCCACTTGCGTGCGCCACCTGAGGCTTGGCCTTCCTCTACTGCACCGTCCCTCGGGAGCGGATTCGAAGACTTTTCGTACCAGAGCATTGGTGTACATGCGCTCATCATGACCCAGCCATCTCAGTCTTTGGATCTTCACTTTTCCGGCTAGGTCGATGTCGCTGTACAGTCCCCAGAGTTCATTGTAGTATCTCCTCTTCCACTCACCGTCAATGGAGATCTAGAATTTTTCTCTCGAAGCAACCAAGAACATCCTCATCCATTTTTGATAATGTCCATGCCTCTACGGCATAAAGCAGGACTGGGATTATTAAGGTCTTTGTTGTCCAAGAGAGGGCTTCGCTACTGAATTGCCTTCTTAACCCAAAGAAACAGCGGTTGGCAAGACTTATTCTTCATTTAATTTCAGCGCTGGTGCCGTTGTCTGTAGACAAAGTCCTTAACTACCTCAAAGTTATATCTGTCGAGGGTGAGGTTCTGCCCGAGACGTCGGTGTTGGTTGTACTTTTTGCTTAACAGCATATACTTGGTCTTGCCCTCATTGACCGCTAAACCCATTTTCGCCGTTTCCGTCTCAATACTCGCGAAAGCGCCACTGACATCACGCTACTTTCTCCCGATTGTGTCAATATCGTCGGCGTATGCGTTTAGTTGGACGGACTTTTGAAAGAAGTGCCGCTTGTGTTTGCTCGTGAGTTCTGCACTATTCTTTCAAGTACGTTGTTGAAAAAATCGCATGACAGCGCATCGCCCTGTCTAAATCCTTTCTGGACATAAAAGGTCTCGGTGAGATCTTTACCGACCTTGATGGAGCAGCGTGCATTCTCCATCGTCATCCTGCACAGACGGACATTGCTCTGTATAGCTCGTCTCTATAGATGCTGTCATACGCGACCTTAAAATCGATGAATAGGTGGTGTGCATCGATCTGAAGCTCATGTGTCTTCTTCAAGCTCAGCCGAAGTGTGAATATTTGGTCGATGGTGGACTTTCCTGGCCTGAAGATACATTGATATGGACCTATAAGGTTGTTGGCTGCTTCAGGCAGGTCGTCCACTCCAGGCGCTTTGTTGGACTTAATCTTAGTTATAACTATCTTCACTTCATCCAGGTCGGGTGGATGGAATTGTTCGTCATCACCGTCCAGGTTGAAAGGTTGATTCGGTTGATTCTGACTTACAGCGGTATTTGGTTCGTCAGCGCCGTTATATAGTCTGCAGAAATGGTCTTTCCAAATCCTCAGCATCGACTGCGATTCTACCACGATGTTCTCTTTTACATCTCTACAGCCTTCGGTTCGGGGTTTGTTTCCGTGGCATGTTATTCTTACCTTTTGGTTAAACTTCCGAACCTCGTTACTGGAGTAGCATCTCTCAATTTCCTCGATCGCGCGCTTCACCTGCTCTTACTTCTTCCTCCTGAAAAGCCGGTGTTCTTCTCTTCTCCTCCGCTCATAGAGCCCATGAGCAGCTCTGGTCCTTCAAAGCAGCGCCGCTTTATATGCATCTTGCTTAGCTGCATGTGTTTGCCGGCATTCATCTTCGAACCAGAGGTTTCGTTGTGTTGGACGAGTGAAAACCAGAAGCGGCATCCCTGATGGCGTATTGGCAGTGTTTCCAATGGTCTTCGATGTTTGATACTGGCGGAATTTCTCCTCTTAAGATTAAGGGACACTCGATCGGAAAAGGACTTCGCGATCTCTTGCGATTGTAGCCGTCTGAGGTCGAATTTTCTCACAGCACTAGTTTGTCTTGACGCAGTTTGGGATATCCGCAACCGTACCTTGGCTACAACAAGGTAGTGGTCCGAGTCGTTGTTGGCTCCTCGGAACGTGCGGACATCCATAATACTGGAGGAGTGTCTTGCGTCGATCTCACTGTGATCAATCTGGTTGACTGTTGATTGATCAGGAGTTCTCCAAGTCTCCTTGTGTATGTCGAGATGTGGGAACCGCGTGCTAGCTACGACAATGTTTCGCCCCGCCGTAAAGTCGATTAGCCTGAATCCGTTATGGGAGGTGGTGTTGTGCAGGCTATATGTTCCTATTGTTCCACGAAAGATACACTCTCTTTCTAGCTTTCCATTAAAGTCACCGAGGACAATTTCAATGTCGTAGCTAGGGCATTGCTCGTAGGTCTTGTTAAGGAGCTCATAGAAGGCAACCTTGGTGTAGTCATCTTTCTCCTCTGTGGGGGCATGCGCGCATATAAGGCTATTGTTGGCGAACTTAGCCTTGATGCGGATTGCTACGAGGTGCTCGTTCACATGCCCGACGCTTAGGACTTCTTGTCTTAGTCTGCCTCCGACAACAATTCCGCATCCAAATAAGCGCTGCTTTTGCCGTAGATAGCGATTGCCGTAGTAGATATCGTAGTTTTGCATCTTCGTTTTGTCCGGCCCATCGCATGGCTGCACGTTACGTTACTAATAATAATCAGTTCCTCAAAACAAATATCGAACTTTTAACACCCTAACAACGTTAGAACCGATTAATGATTTAGGCGTGCCAGTGCAGTGGTATCTAGCACTGAATGAATAAGACCTTTGAGACAAAGTCGTGTGCCACATTGAGGAATACGACTGAGCAATGAAAGTCAGGAATTATCATTTGAAAAATCAAAAGTGACCTTCGGTTGACCTTGAAAATTGGTCTCAAGGTCAAACTCGTGGTCACCATCTTATGTCCCTTTCAGAACTTTGTGACTTTTGTCTGAAACATATTTCGCGATATTTCGTACTTTTCTAGTAATTTTGATGTCTTAAGTTTTATGGCGCCGAAAAAGAACGACGGGAAAAGGACGCATTTTTGAAAAAAGTGTTTCATGTAAAAGAAATGTAATTGTTCACGCAGATAACGAATCTGTCAAAAAAATAGGGGTTCCCATTAAAAAGTCAAAAGTGACCTTCGTTTGACCTTGAAAAAGGGGCTCAAGGTCAAACTCGTGGTCACCATCTTATGTCCCCTTCAGAACCTTGTGACTTTTGTCTGAAACATTTTTCGCGATATCGCGTATTTTTCGAGTAATTTGGATGTCTAAATTTAAAAACTCATCCTGTATATGTATGTATTAAGAAAACAAAAAAATAATGCCTAGTTACTAAATTTAATTTTTTTTTTGTAATACTTTCTTAGTTCTCAAGCTGAATTACTCATTTAAAAAAATAAATAAATAAATTACGTCAGTTAGTCGAAAGACTTATATTAAGTGATAGGTGTAGGTTAGAGAGCCCGCAGAGGGCCGGTAAATACGAGTAAAATAAGTATATTTAAGTAAATTGAGCTAATTTTAAGCATAATAAAATCGAAATAGTAAAAATGCAAAAAAAAATCACAGATCTGTTCTCTTTTGGGACATAACTAATAATTGTCGTATATAGTATTTCGTGAATCCAAAAAGCCTGTCCTTGTTTTTTAAGATCTCTTATGGAATTTCCTTTTTGTTTTCTTCAAAATCCCAACGACGGTTAGACATTTAGATTTGATGACGTTTAAAAGTTCCATCGATGTGTACCAGTTGTCAGTTGTTATACTATATTTCGATTGGAGTTTAAAATTGGTTTGCATAATCGAAGACACACTTGCGTTGGTATTGGATACCTTCTCTCTTCATCTGTGAAATTAGAACCATCTGTACTCTTAACACAGTATAGATACGTATTTAGCACGTATACCGTGCGGCGTCGGATAAAGAATAGTGCCGCAGTGCGTCCCAGCTTGTCGTAAGAGGCGACTAAATGGGACACCAATCATATACAGGCAACTATGACACCAAAAATGAGCCTGTGACACTTTAACACCTTAAAACTTTCCACAAGTTTGTAAGTAATCAGTGGGTTCCCGCGTCTGGAGACTACCGGTGGGGTAAAAGAACAGTCAATCAATTCGAAATAAGCATACAAGTGTCAAACCACTCAAACTTTAGATACACTTCATGGAAATGATCGCAATTAATAGCACTACCCCGCTGGGCACCACGATTGCAACGCACTCGGGTGATCCCAGAGCAAGCAGAAGTGCTTGTGTCAGAGCCCGACGGATTCCGGGGGCTGGCAAAATGAAGTTTCCAAATTATTTTTATAAACTTCGGTTTGCAAGTTGGAACGTCGGATCGATGACCTCAAAAAGTTTAGAACTTGAAGCGATTATGCGTCGCAGAACTCTACAAATCCTGTGCGTACAGGAAACGAAGTGGTGTAATACAGGAAATAGATTTTCTTTTCTTTTTCTTTTCTAGATTTAAAAACTAAGGCATTTAAGATGTTCTACCATGGAACGGTCAATGGACGAAACGGTGTTGGAATCGTTGTTGCACCGGATCTTCTAAACAACATCGTTGGTATCTCGAAAATAAGCGACCGCTTGATGAGTGTTAAACTTGTCATACACAATGAAACGTGGAACATTGTTCAAGTACTTCAAAATATAAATGGTATAGCAGACTCACTTAGCCTGCAAGAAATGTGGAACAGCATGCACGAGGAATGCATAACACTCGCAAAGTCCCATCTGGGGACTATATCGAAATACCATTACGTCGCCAAAGAAACATGGTGGTGGAATGACGAAACCAAACGAGCTGTGGCCGACAAGAAGAGTGCATTCCAAGCGTGGACAAAATGCGATCGGAGCGACGATATCAAAAAAGCTCGACTGGCTCTTGAAGATCGCAAAGAAAGTCCTGGCTCGATCTCGAGCGGCAGCAGCGGAAAACCTGTACCAGGAATTGGAACAAATATCCTCACGATCGGCGTATAGAAGACAAGCTATCCAAGAAGTTCAAACGTCGTACAATACTAAAATGCCAAATATTTTTAAGCTCGCTGCACAGAGGAGAAAAAATTCAACCTCGCCGAAATACATCAAAAACGCAGACGGTCGTTTACTGACAAATGAAAAGGAAATTTGTGATCGGTGGCTTGAATACTGCAAGGAGTTGCTTCACAAACAGTTTCCACGTGATATCGTGCCGACAGCTGGTCTATTCGAGGAGGAAGTTTCGGACTTTTCAATCGAAGAAATAAGTATAGCAATTGGAAAAATGAAGCGGGGGAAAGCGGCGGAATCAAACAGCATTCCATCAGAGTTTTGGTCGAAGATGGAAGGTATCGGCAGCGTTTGGCTATCGAAACTTTTAAATAAATTAAAATGTGGACAACCTATGCCGAATCAATGGAGAAGTAGCTTCTTGGTTCAATTATTCAAAGGAAAAGGCGACACTCGAGAATGCAACAACTACCGTTCAATCAAGCTTATGTCACGCACAATGAAAATCGTCGAAAGAGTCTTAAACAAACGTCTTCGGTAAATAATAAAGCTCGATAATAGCCAGTGTGGATTTGTTGAAGGAAGATCGACGGTGGACGCTATCCAAAGCCTACGAATAATAATGGAAAAGCACCGAGATTCATCTATGGATTTACACATGGTATTTATCGACCTCGAGAAAGCATTCGATCGAGTGCCTAGGGATCTCATAACGGCCGCGCTGAGGTCTCAAAACGTACCGGAAACGTATGTTAGAATAATACAAGACATGTACGGAAACGTGAAAACTGCGGTTAAAAACTCTGCTGGATTAACGAGAGAATTTCCAGTTAATGTCGGAGTGCATCAAGGAAGAAACTTAGCCCTTTCCTCCTTAACGTAGTATTCGACTATCTTTTAAAAGACTGCATGCGCGAAGCAAATGTAACGCCAATTCTCTTCGCTGAGACGCAGTTATACTCAGCGATAACGTCGAAGATTTACAGAACGCCTTAGATTCATGGAGAAATGCGCTAGAGAGAAACGGGTTTAAAATAAGTCGTTCAAAGACGGAGCATTTGACGTGCACATTTGCGCATCCGTTGCAACCTGTTCCGGATATAATGTTAGACGGAATAGTTCTTCAGAAAAGCACTATCTTTAAGTACTTAGGATCAATCGTTAACATGGAAGTGAAATGTGACGACGACGTAAGCCACAGAGTGAGTGTGGGATGGATGAAATGGCGGGAAAATTCGGGAATCTTTTGCGACCGAAAATTTCCACTTAAATTAAAGGGGAAACTCTACACCACGGTTGTTAGACCAGCTCTTATATACGGTTGACAGTGCTGGACAATGTAGGAAGCGTTTAAAAACAAAATGACGGCAGCGGAAATGAAAATGTTAAGGATGTCTAGTGGACTCACTAAACGCAATTGTATAAGATCTATCCGTATAAGAGGAAGTCTACATATAAAGAATTCGGTAACCGAACAGCTTGAGGTGAATAGAATAAGCTGGTATTGCCACGTGCAAAGAAGATCTGCGGAAAATCCGGTTAAAAAGGCATTATCAACTACGGTCATTCCAACTGTAAGAAAACGAGGTCGGAAAAAGAATTCCTGGATTTCTCAGATGGCAAATGCGCAACAACGCCTGGGGCTTACCCCTGAAGCGATCCGGGACCGAGCATTATGTAGACGCGTTCTGCGGTCTGCGACATTAGCCAACCCCATACGCGGAGCAGCAGCGATGCAGTAAAAATGGTAAACTCTTTACGCATAAGTTCATATAACGAGGAAAGCGTTAATAAAAGGATAAGAAGAAGAAGAAGATACGTATTTAGCACGTAGCGCGTCTTCAAATCCGCAAGACATTGCATTTTCAACCCATATTTGTTGGGCTTACTCGGGATGTACATTTTAAAAGCACATCGCCCTCGAAAAGCAACCAACATTTCATCAATTAGCACCGGTGGAATAGTTAGTTTTTGAGAACTCTTATTGAAAATATTAATTAAATCTGTTACAATGCATCCTGGATCAGTTTTTTTTGCGTTCACTTCTGGATTCAGGATTATCGAAACGAAGACGTACTAAGAGCGTGTTAAATGGGACTGAAGACATGCATTATCGAAATATATCTCGCCTTGTTCCATCGGTCGCAAATAGTGATACTACGGCTTCATGGTTAGATTTGAAAACGGCTAAGTAAAGCAACATGCCCAAAAATGCGTCGAGCTCTCGTAGTGTGTATGTAAGAAAGTACAGCCAAGCTGGCCAAAGTTAAGTTAAAAAGCGAAGTATATGGGCGAGAAACGGTAAAAGAAACAAGTACATAGGCCGAAATTGGGGGTATCGTGGGCCCGTTTATGGAATGTTATTTTTCGGTACTTGTCGATGCAAAGACGAAGAGGTTGGAGTTATTATCTAATAGCTGAGATACGAGCTCTTATACCATCCGAGCATTAAGGGAATTATTTGCAAAATTTAGGGTTTCACATACGGTAGTGTCCGACAATGGCTCTAATTTTTCACTCAGCTTAATTCTCCAGCACATCCTTCAACAAACGGACAGGCGGAACGTTTTGTACAGATCCTTAGAAATGGATAACATTCATCAGTCCATGATTCCGGAGATTTCAATACCAAGCTACATCGTCTACTTTTGCAATACATGAAGACTCCATCTACAACCACAGGAAGAAGCCCTGCCGAGTTGATGCTGAAATCTAATTTTCGAACTGGACTGGACTTAAGGAAATCTAGGAATACGGGAAGGAAATCCCTGAGTGCAAGCGGAGTTTGGAAGTTGGAGACTTGGTTCAAGTCCGCTTCCATGAAAACAAGGAGTGCAAGTGAAAGTTCGGGGCAGTTACTCATCGAGATGGTTACTTGCATTATCTAGTAGACATGGATGGTACAGCTGGTCGAAGGCTATTGCTAAACATAGTGTTTATCTTTCAGAAAATTTCTATGTATACCATTATGAAATTTGTTTTGTTTATTCTAATGAAAGGGTTATTCTTTATACCTATATTGTTACAAGGATTCGTTTTGATGTGATGTGATGTGAATGTGAATTTTCAGCATTTAGACAAAGGCGCCAACAGGACACTTGCAGCGTTCATGGTGATTCGGCTATAAGCGCTAATATGTGTCAGAACTGGTTAATGCGCTTTCGTTCTGGAAATACAGACCTTGCTGTACCGTTTTACAGACATTTCATGATACGAGAGATAGCTCTGTGGTTTAACAACGCCCATGCAACCATTTTGCAGACACTGAAAAGGCTTGGAATGTTAAAAAGATGAATGTTTGGGTTCCCCACGAACTCGGTGAAAAAGACACTATGAATCGCATAATGGTCTATGTGTCTTTGTTCAAATGAAAAGCGCTTGAGGCTTTTCCACAAAGAGTGGTAACGAGAAAGGAAAAACGGGTAATCGGCGTCAGAAGGGCTTTGCTTGCCACCATGATAACGCCAGCCTTAGTACTTTTCAGACCTTTCACCTTTTGACTACCATCTGTTCCGCCCTATTTAAAACAATTTGGACGGAAAGCAATTCAATTCCGAATATGAGTTTAAAACGTAGCTGGAAAACTTTTTTATCCATAACTCTGCTAACTTTTACAAAAAGAGGCACTATGTCTCTTTAAAGACGTTGGAAGAAAGTAATAAACAATGACGTACAATATCTGATGGGCTATATAGACGCTTTAATGCCAAAAATGTCTGTTTGACTTTAATAAAAAACAGACTGCTGAATTTATTGATCAACCTAATATTTTTTTTATCGCTAACCATTCACAGGTATTAAACTTCGTTGGAGTACGTAATACCTTTCCCGTTAAGTGAGATCTGGTCAAGGCTCAGATTTTCGTTACGAGTGAAAGGAACAGATATACCTTTACTAAGATTGATTAGGAGAGATTGTCTCCAACTCACCACTCATATACTATCTTTAGGCATCTTATAGCAAATGTGTCTATGTTGTAAACTCTTCATGATTATGACCAAAAGTTTGGAACTGTAGACTGTTGGCGAAGTCTCAAGCTCGACTCTGCGCTGTAGCACCGCTTAAAGTAAAGTAAGTATGGAAAACGTGGAAATCTTCCGATTTATGAGCATCGCTTCAACCAATATCTTAGTGGGATTTTCAATTTTAAGGAGAGCAATATCTGCGGATCTTTCTTCCCTTCATTTTTCATTTAAAATGCATTTTTATTTGATTCAATTCAGTAATCCTTATATGCTATATAAAAAAACGCTTAAAAATTAGCTTAAATAACTTAAAACTATCTTACTGTGACTTACTGGCCCCATGCGGGCACTCTAGGTTAAACATAATTCTTAATCTATGTTTTTCGACGTTTCATACAGGTTTTCTTTTTTTAAATCTATTACGTTTATTTGAAACTAGAACGAAGAAAATAAATTTCATTAAATAAAAAACTTAGTAAATGGAGAAATTTTTTTTTTTATTAAATCTTATAATAAAACTTAAAACTAAACTTAAAAAATACCTAAATATAAATCTTAATCTACTTAACCTACTTAGCCTACAAACTGTTGGTAATGCCGAGCAACATCCCTCATGTCGCGACTCCCTACCGCCCTACTGAACCGGAGATGCTCTGCACTGCCGTGTGCGACGTCTCTATCGTAGTTAAGTCGCCTCTCCGCAGCTGTTCGAGCGACATGGAAGATTAACGGCACCGCTAATCTATCCTGGATCAGACCTTTCATGTCGAGGCAGAGGAACGCTTCTGGAGGAATAAAGCCGTCAAAGCGAACTCTCTCGTGATACAAATAGTTGGGGTAGTTAGCCCCGGAGATCAGGTTGTTCGATGAGGTCATTGCTCTTGCAATGTGCCTTCGAGTCAACTTCATAACAAAATTGCCCACTCTTATTAGGTTCGCCCTATTGTACAAGACTTCTTAAGGATAGAATTTTATGTACTCAGACTCTGGTGTTCTAGTGAAGACAAGCCCTAAGGCAAGCCCTCTCAAACACCCGAATCTTTTCCAAAAGACTTGCTCTCACGTTGAACCACACGGGACAACCAAATGTAAGCATAGGCCGAATAAGGGCCATGTAGCAGATCACCTTTACCCTCGCATCGAGTTGTCTGCTATAAAACAGTCTCTTTGTAAGGGCAAAAGCACCTTCCCAAGGTATCTGACTACATTTCGAAAAACAAGTGGCTGCCCATGTTGTCCAACGATCTGAAACTTTCACCAATTCTTTCTGGTATCCGCAGAGGCCCCAGACAAAGGCGTCCTAAACAGAATGGTTTCCGACTTCTGAAAGTTGATCTTCAACTTCCAGTCGTCACAATATCGGTTAATTTGATCGGCGTCAGGTTGCAATAGAATGTTTACGACCTCGATTTCTGTACCTGATCTGTACGAGATTAAATCGTCTGCGATGGTGAAGTGAACCTATCAGATCACTTGTGTAAATGTTGAATAGGGTCGGCGAATTAACCGCACCTTGTTGCCGACCGTTCTTAATGTGAAATGTTCCAGTAGAAGTCACATCGCCATTCTTCGCGATGAACTGTCTATCGGTGAGCATATTGAAAAGAATATACAGCAGGGATTTACTAATTCCTAGCCTGTTTAGCTTGTAGAAGAGTCCATCTAACCATACGGTATCGAAGGCCTTCTTCAAGTCAATCAGGCAGGCACCCGTGCACTGTTTCTTGGCTTTGTTAGATTTGATATCAAAAACCAGTTTAGACGCGCATGAATAACATCATGTCCCGCCTTGAAACCGAATTGATTATCCGGAAATATATTTCTGTCCTCAACCCACATAGTCAGGACTCTATTGATAACTTTTTCGAAAACCTTACTGATATTTGGAAGGAGACTGATCGACCGGAGATTCGTCGGATTGGAGGTGTCCTTATCCCTTTTGGGGATGAGATGTACCACCGCAGTTTTCCAATGCGCTGGATAATGTGCATTACTCATTGCATTCGGTATTCCATCGGTTCCCACTGATTTCTTACTTCTAATTGTGTCGAAGATCGTGTGAAGGTCTTCCTTCGAAATGAATGGGGGTTGTTCCCTTTCATTGGCGATGACATTATTTGCCATATTCTCGTCACTGAACTGGGTGAAACCCGAGTTCTCGATTCGCCAGTTCATTATTTCATTTCGAAGGTAGAAATTGTGCACAAGGACTCGATTTTCCAGGTCGTAGTTCGGGCCAATGGAGTCATTCGCCTTGTACAATTCCTGGAATGTCGCTCCTATAGCCTCGACCTTCTCCTGCGAATCCTCGATCACAAAGAAGTTTTCATCATCAACAGCCTCACTCGGATCCATACCTGCTGTTGAAAGTATGCGTTCATTGTCTGTTGTTCGGGCGATTTTAAGACATGAAAGGTCGTTTTGATCTTTCCTCCGAAATATCTTATTTATTTGCGGGAACATATTAGGGTTGCTGGTGTTTACAGCCCGAATTTTGTTGTTCCAATACAAACTTACAGAAGCCCTATAATTTTCTTTTATTAATGTTTGGAGGTTTTTGATCGACGACTTTAATGTCATAATCTCCGGGTTATGTCTGTCGGTAAACTGTCAAGGTTTTTAGTCTTGAGAGGAGTCTACTTTTATGTCGATGAAGTGGGTTAATAGTTGCGTTGCAGAATAAGTCTTCGTTGTCAGTGTGTTGACACCCAGGTATCGTTTTGTCCATAGTCCGTTTAATTGTCTGGTCCGTTAGTTTTAGATACCTGTCAAGTTCCTCGTTTGACAGATTTCTGTTGGACGGTGGGTAGAGCGAATTCGAGGAAAGTGCTCTAGTCAGCGTCCCGGAGAAGTGTGTCCAACGCACCCTACTGTTGTTGTAGGAATGCCTTTGAACAAATTCATCCAATTCCGCATTTTCGTTCGGAACGGTTATTTCGGTACTTAGATCACTGTCAATCTTTCTTCCCTCTAAGCATATTTATGAGGGTGCAGAGTTAAACTTGTGTTTACAAATTCTCTGATGTGTATGTCGATATGTCCTTCAATTGATTTGAAAATAAATGATAAGAGACTTATGGGTCAACACGATTTCGGTTCTTCACTGGGCCTATCAAGTTTTGTGATAAAGGCTACTTTTATCTCCTACACCTACTTCCACCTATATAAAGCGATTAGAGTGGGAAGAAACTAGTTCAGACCTTCTGGAACCAATGCTGAGAAGATTCCGCGTGTTTCATTTTTCAATTGAATTTAAAATGCAGATAATGGCTTCAAGCCGAAGCCTTTTTGTCATTCCTTAGTGTTGCATGTTATTTGATGTCTATATTTTATTTCATCTTTCGTAAGCATTGCGTAACCCGAAATCAGCACACTAGTAAGCTCTTTTCGTCCATTTCACTTTGTCCGCCGTAAAGAATATACTACGCTCACAACGCCAGATGAAGAGGTAATGAAGCAAATTCGAATAATAAAAAAATAAGGAGAAAATAGGATGTCAAAAAGATGCAAGGATAAATGTTTTTTTTTTGTTTCATTATCCCTCTCGTTTGCACCCATTCTCGAAACATGCGCCGTATAATAGCGGACATTAATTTAATAAATAATAATAATTTATAATTTAATTTAATAATAATAAAATAAAATTTATTGATAATCGGTGCTTCTTTGGGCTAAAAAGGCAGTTGACTAGTAAAGTTCTCTCTCGAATAACTAAAGTTACCTAATATGAGACGTTGGCGCACGCAAGTGGAGGGGGTCCTGAGCCAACGTAGAGTGCGAAATTTGATGCAGCCACCAAAAGATCGAGCTAGCAGGACACGCTTGTTGACTGAGGCCCAGGTCCACACCGGGCCGTAGCACCACCTAAAGTAAGAACGTATATATTAAATTATTCAGTTACTTGTTACTTTATTTATTAAATCTACGTGTTGTAAAGCCCCTTCGAACGCGCCCCATTTTACAATGTGAACGCAGCCTGATTCGTCAAGTCCACCATTTGATTTGAACGAATCTGGCACCCGCTCACATTGCGGAAGAAATGGAAGGCAAGGCTGCTGCGGAAGAGATTCCTGGCACTTTGGGAAATGCATCTGTTAACGTTGGTCATCTGCATGCATCTGTTAAAAATGGTCCCCAAATTTTTCTGGGTACGATGCCTTTTCGGTGGAAAATGTCTTGCAGATTTTCCGAACTAGGGTCGAGGTCGAGGTTTGGATCCTTTTAAATACATGTCTATGCGTCGTCTATTAACGGGAACGGCAGCCACTTTTTTGCGAATCTCAAGAGCATCAAACTACACCGAACTAAAATCCGCCCTACTTAAGCAATTCAGACTTGGCGTTACCATTAATGATGTCTACAATCAGTTGCAAAAAAGACAACGTCTCAAGGGAGAAAATATCATCAGTTAGATGGTGTCCATACAGGAAATCGAAAGTTAAGCCAACATTGACGAAAGTGACATCGTAAACTTAATAATAGAGGAATCGCACCGCCTGGGCGTCCATGCGCTACACAGTCGAGAACCTCAACGAACTTCAAGATCCAGTGCTCATTTACGAGAAGAAGAAAATGAGTGACAATATTATTTCGACATCTCTAAAACGCACCGGATACATTAAGCCACCAGCGACCATTTCTCCAATTCGCTGCTTCAACTGCTCACATTGCTGTACAATTTCCGAAACCGAAGCGAGAAACTAGATCATGCTTTCGGCAGCAAGGATCACGTCGCGAAGCGTTGCAATCAGCCAGCAAACCAGGTGAATACCCTGAAGCAAGAGGTCGACGACGATGTGCAACCCATTGAGTTAAATGAAATTGTAAGTATTGCTTTTTAAAACCGAGGCTTGAGAAACAATAGACAAGAAAAGTTTTTTTTTAATTGACAGTGGTAGTCCGGCCAGTTTCATTGCTAAGGATCTCGTCGCAATAGATCCACTTTATTATTCAAAAGTCAAATCCAACTACTACACGCTAAATGGAGATAAAATTGAAACCCTCGGCAAGGTAGATTGTAATATTTCATTATTAAACAAAACGCGCTGTACTAATATCTCTTTGTTTATAGTTGGAAATCAACTTCCGCCAAAAACCACTTCTCCTTGGCCGAGACTTTCTCACACTATGTAATGTGTACTTTTGTATGATATCTTGTTATAAAGATACTCGTAATACCGAATTCGAAGAATAAAGAAAAGAAACAGATTTGTTTTTATCTAACGACATTGCTCAAGCAATACGTGTATAGAATATGATTGTTTAAGAAAAATCTAAAATCGAAATGATAACGAATATGCGTCCGAGAGAGTAAAAGATGACGAAAGTACTAGCGTTCTTGAGTCTCATTGCAGTTAAGAGATTGACAATTATAATAATATACATTCCGCCGAATCGCATTCCGAGTGTCCAACAAAAGAAACATTAAGTAGTGAGCTGATAGGTCGCGTGTTTCCGATTGTATATAGGTTGTTTCAATGTCAGTAGGTTAAATGAATTTCTTAGTGAAGTGTCTCCTGCTCAGGCATAGTCCGAGATTGTAACGGGAAGTTAGATCGATTGTTCTACTGAAAAGGATGAAAGAGCAATAATTCCTTTGGTGCCAAAATATGGTTCAAAAGAAAATTGAAGATTGTTATATACGAGTATATTACCTTGAGATGATAAAGACGCTTCGTTTGAAATGAGTATCAAACTTACGTCCGATAAACATGTTTACTCCCTTGCTCGTATAATGTCTAAACCTGACAAAGAGGAGACATTCAAGATTACTAGTGATCTATTGAAACGTGAAATTATTCGTCCTAGTTGTTCACCATACGCTTCACCTGTAGTATTGGTAAAGAAAAGTGGGCAGACACAAATGTGCATAGACTATAGGATTTTTTTTTTATAATTTACGCGCGCCTCAAGGGTTTTTTTTTTATGATACCCTTTTACTGTGGCGGGCGGAAAGATAGAAGGAGGAGAAAGGAAAGTTGTTGTGATGTAGTGAACTCAGGTGTGTTTGGTTTCGATATTGACTTTCCAGGGGTGGGAGTCCGAATAGGACGGAGAGATTTTCTTCACTCGGAATGATTCAGGTTGTGCATTTTAACGGTTTTTTTGTGCTTGAAACTCTACAACAGCCAAATCTACATGTCAGTGTTATGCCTTCACACGCAGATTTTTCTGACTAAGTTCCAAGTACACAATGAAAAACTTATCATGAGTAGGATTCGAACCTTGACCGTCCGAGTGAGAAGCGATGGCTAGTACCACTACACCACGGCCACCAAGTAATTTGAAGAATCTAATAAAATTCTCCTTCCAATATTAATAATAGTATTAATAGTAGGTTTCTTTTTCAATTCCTGATGATTCGAATTCTGATTCGAGATGTTTGTGTGTTCAGCATTTAACCAATGATCTCTCATCTGATGTTTCTATTGTTCATCAAAATATTCGTAGTATGAGAACTAATTTTAATATATTCTTGTCTCACCTTACACCTCTGGAACATCTGCCAGATACTATCTTTCCTTCTGAAATTTGGATATTTGATGAATTTTATGACCGAAATTGAACTACTAATGAAAACAAAGGCCACCAAGCTTGATCTAAAATATTATAATTTTCCTATTCAACTTATCAGAAATTATAAAGCAACAATTAGTATGAGTCAGAAATGAAAACAGAGTACATTTCGTTCAATACATTATAAGAAAAAAAACTATATTGGTGCTGCAGCCCGGTGCAAGGCAGGGTCTAGCTTCACGCATCCATTTGTGGTGCTCTCGTTATTATTATTTTTACTTTTGTTATTTGCCGAATTCAATTCAAAAAGCTGAGAGGTTTTTACACAGGCAAAAATGAATCTGAATTTTAGGGACATTAAAAACCTTTTTTAATTTTACTTGCTTTGTGTACAAATTATAAAATAGTAAAATATCAATATTAGCGATACAGGTATACTAAGAGTTCATTTCATTTCAATTTTTTGCTCCGAATCGGATCAATTAACAAAGATGAAAAAAGAGATCATTAAATTTTTGTTCAAATTTTTTGCGCTAATTTTTTTTCTATTATATTAAAATTGATTTGACGCACATTTATTGAAGTACCTGGGCTGATGGAAGGTGAGCAGTGGAGCACAATAACTAAGATCTATCTTTTGGATCTTTTTTGGGAAGTTATGTCCACGCTGTAATTCAGATACCAGACATGATAAGAGAGCAGAATTTTACAGTGCCAGCCGCTCAAAAACACAACTTGGGTGGATTTTGTTTGGAAAGGCACAGGTAGAAATTCCAAGGACTATAAGGAGCTCCTTCCACTTTTTAGATCTTGACTCCCAAATCAGAAAATTCTGGGAGATCGAAGCACAACCCTTGGAAAAATATGGGCCTGAAGGTCAAAACAACTATACACGAACACTACAAGAAATTCATGGAGGAGTACATTGCACTCGGTCATATGAGCGAAGTCTTCAACGCACATGATATTACGAGTATGTCAACACCATACCATTACTTTATCACTGTCATGCGGTATTCAAAGATTGCAGTTCCACCACAAAACTGAGGGTCGTTTTTTATGCGGCCATCAAGATATATTCTGGCTCTTCACTGAATGACCACTTAATGGTGAGACCAAAAGTGCAAAAAAAACCTGATAGACGTTATTCTTTGTTGGAGAAAACACCGCTTCACATTCACCGCGGATATGGAGAAGATGTATCGCCAAATTCGAGTTGATGGTAAAGATTACTCTTGAAGTGTTGATGAGGTTCACAGAAAGGGATTCTACTCCTCCAAAAAGGTAATATATAAATAAACCAAGCACGAACAATTAAAAAACGGATATTAAATTCATTTCATAACATTACCCAGTTTGAAATTAATTGAAATAATATGTTAAAGTGCGGCTTATGTCATTTAAAAATTGAAAGACACGAACTTAATATTAAATGCATTATATGTAATGAAAATATAGATGCTAAGTGCGCGAAAATCGATAAGAGAGAAATAGAATTTTATGAGAAAAGTGAGAATCAAGGTTTTTAATGTAATTGTTGTGTTACCCAACGGAGAAAATCCATATTGGCTGACGCTCCCATTTCCACTTTACATCTTGCTTCTTCTAAGAGCACTAGCATCATGAGAACTACAGCTAGAACATCAACTTCTCTTCCCCGCCCAAAGTTGGCAAAAGCAATAACATTGGAAATTCTGTACAGTGAATTTGTGCAGCTGGAGGATGCAATGCTCACTAGAACCAACGCTCTCGAAGAATGCAAAGAAGAGAATTGATTTCTTAGAAATGAAATTAAATGCTTTGGAACTGCGAGAGAATCGATGTGCAGTCGACATTGTTGGCATTGACAATGTAAACAATGCTAATGTGAAAGAAGGAGTCAAGGAGCTAATAACAAATGTCACTGGAGAAGAGATCAGTGAAAATTAAATTGTATCGTGCTTCGTGAAGAAAGTCAAACCTAGTGCATCAAATAAGAGATCGTCTGATATCGTGTAAGTAAAGGTCTCAACTGCAACACAAAAAAGAGCTTTAATGAAGATGCGTGCGAGAAGAAACAAAGCTTCCTCGTTCTCAACATAACACCATTGGCGACAGCAGCAGCAACAACATCGGCATCAGCAATATCGGCAGCAACAACATTGGCAGCAACAACACCAGCAGCAGCAACATCATGAAAAGCAAAATTTACATTAACGATTGTCTCACGAGGTATTCTAGAATGTTGGTGAAGATGACCAGACAACTTAAAGACAAACAATTATGTAAATTTGTTTGGGTCAGGGATTGCTGTATATTTATCAGGGTAAACGAAGGAGATGAAGCTATTAAAATTAATTCATTTGACGACATTTATAAAGTCGAAAATCTGATTTATTTTTTTTTTTTTTATAATTTACGCGCGCCTCATGAGGTTTATGATACCCTTTTACTGTTACCAGGGCGCGGGCGGAAAGATAGAAGAAGAAGAAAGGAAAGTTGTTGTGATGTAATGGTTTGAAACTCAGGTGTGTTTGGTTTCGATATTGACTTTCCAGGGGTGGGAGTCCGAATAGGACGGAGAGATTTTCTTCACTCGGAATGATTCAGGTTGTGAATTTTAACGGTTGTTTTTGTGCTTGAAACTCTACAACAGCCAAATCTACATGTCAGTGTTATGCCTTCACACGCAGATTTTTCTGACTAAGTTCCAAGTACACAATGAAAAACTTATCATGAGTAGAATTCGAACCTTGAATGTCCGAGTGAGAAGCGATGGCTAGTACCACACCACCACGGCCACCCCCCATTTGGCCCAGACCATACGAATTTGAACAAGAGGCAGATAGAGACAGTTACCCATTACCGTTGATCTAAGACTCCTTAGAATACCTGGGTGGTAACCGTTATTTTACGCTTCTGTATCCAAAAAACGATTTTCACTACAGTTTTCAGTGAAACTAACCGCTTTTGTTACCCCAAGAGGACAATTCGAATGGCTTTTGGCTTGAAAAATGCATCGACAGTTTTTAAAAGGTTCATAACATTCACACTGAAAGATTTCATTGATAAAGGCTTGTTAATTGTTTATATGGATGATATAAAACTTGCGCCAGTCAATTTTGCGGAATATCTAAATCTTTTAGCACAAATTTTACAAACCTTGAAAATCAAACGAAAACACTTGTTAGTGATAGTAGATGCTTTTCGAAGTATGTTAAATTGTATCCTGTTAATTCGACAAGTGCGAAAGGGGTTATTGAGTGTCTGAGAAAATACGTTCAGTGCTATAATCGATCGAATAGAATAATTTCGGATCGAGGGGCGTGCTTCACATCTCTACAGTTCAGCACATTTCTATTAGATAATAACATAGTCCACATAAAGGTCGCTACGGGTGCTCCCCAGGCCAATGATCAGGTAGAGAGGGTTAATCGCGTACTAACACCAATAAGTTGACTACTCCCAAGGAGTAAATAAAAAGTTGATCCCGTATTTCAAGTTGCCGTATGTCGTCCACAAATTGCTTTCTAATGACCGTTACGTAATTAAAGACATTGAGAATTATCACACAGCTTCCGTACAATGGTGTTATTGAATCTTCACACATGAAACTTTGGAAAGAAAGGGATGACTGGATATGATCTTCTTAAGCGATCATATTATAAAAGCAGTACAAGTAGTTCAGTCCTATCAATAAGCGTAATTCTGTTATGTCTCTAAGATAACACATGTATTGATTCATTGTGATCGAGGTCGATCAAACATCAGGATGGCCGAGTTGTAAAGCCCTTTCGAACGCGCCCCATTGTACAATGTGAAAGCAGCCTGATACGTCAAGTCAGCCATTAGAACTAACCGAATCCGTCGTCACAAATATATCGATGTAGGCCATCATCTTTTGAGAGAATTGGGCAATGGCGTGTGTTCGAAAGTGTGCTGTCAAACTGAAGAGACATATATTAAGAAGATAACCAGTTGTAAGAAAAGAAAAGGAAAAAGAAAATAATAAAATTAAGTGATTTAGAAGGGAGTTTAAAGTGTATTTATTCATTTATTTTCATTCTATTTATTACATCTGTGCGGCATCGGATGAAGAATAGTGCCGCAGTGCGTCAGAGCTTATATGGGACACTAATCATATACAGGGAACTATGACACCAAAAATGAGTCTGTGACACTTTAACACCTTTAAAACTTACCCATAAGTTTGTATGCAATCATTGAGTTTCCGCGTCTGGAGACTAACGGTGGAGTAAAAGATCAGTTAATCAATTTTAAATGGGCATACAAGTGTCAAACCACTTTAACTCACGATACACTTTATAAAAATGATAACAATTAATAGCACTACCCCGCTGGGCACCGCGCTTGCAACGCCAACGCACTCGGATGATCACAGAGCAAGCAGAAGTGCTTATGTCAGAGCCCGACGGATTCCGGGGGCGGACAAAATGAAGATTCCAAAATTGTTACCTAAACTTCGGTTTGCAAGTTAGAACCTAGGATCGATAACCTCAAAAAGCTTTGAATTGGAAGCGATTATGCGTCGCAGAACTCTTCAAATCCTGTGCGATCGGGGAACGAAGTGGTGTTATACCGGAAATAAAGCGCGTTTTCTTGATTTAAAAACTAAGGCATTTAATATGTTCTACCATGGAACGGTCAATGGACGAAACGGTGTTACTATCGTTGTTGCAGCGGATCTTAGCATTATCGTTGGCATTTTGAAAATAAGCGACTGCTTAATGAGTGTTGAACTTGTCATACACAATGAAACGTGGAACATTTTTAGCACGTATGCTCCACAAAATGGATGCGACCAATCGGAAAAAGATAAATTTTGGTTAGAGTTCGGTATTTTGCGTAAAAATACTTATCGGTGAGATGCTCTTCGTAGGCGGAAATTTAAAAGGGCCACGTTGTAGAAACATATATTGACTATGAGGACTGCCACGGCGGTAAAAGCTTTGGAACCAGAAATTCAGCTGGCGAAGACATCCTTTTAGCGTGCAGAGCTTACGGTTTAACCATCTTTAATACAATGTTTATCAACGGCATCTTATCACCTACAGCAGCGGAGCCCATGGAATGCAAATAAATGATCAACTTTGCAAAATGGCGATGAGAAACCGTGTTAAGGACTGTAAAGTAATACTTGGAGAATCGCTGGTAATCCAACACCGACTGCTCATTACAGAATTCTTCGCAACCACCGAAAGCACGGACATCGTTTGGAAAGCCAAAAATCTGGTCGTATAATCTATCGAAGGAATGAGGCGCAAGATTTATCGCACTGGCTAAAGAAGCACTTCGACATATAAACGGTATCGCGGACCCCTTTTAGCCCGCAAGATATGTAGAACAGCATGCACGAGGAATGCAAAACACTCGCAAAGCCCCTTCTGGGGACTATATCGGCATGTCATCACGTCGACAAAGAAACATGGTGGTGAATGGATGAAACCAAACGAGTTGTGACCAACAAGAAGTAAGCATTCTAAGCGTGGACAAAAGGAGGAAGTTTTGGCCTTTTCAATCGAAGAAATAGGTATAGCAATCGGAAAAATAAAGCGGGGCAAAGCGGCGGGACCAGACAGCATTCCATCAGAGTTTTAGTCGAAAATGAAAGGAATCGGCAGCGAATGGCTATCGAAACTTTTGAATAAATGAAAATGTGAACAAACTATTCCGTATCAATGGAAGAAGTTATGAAGCATCAACAAGCCTCGGATATGGACAGATTTACTATTGACAACCCACGCAAACGATTTAAGGACAATGAGCTTCGGATATGCACGTGGAATGTCAGATCCCTTAATAGATCATGTGCAGCCGAGCAACTAGCGGAGGCCCTAGACTGCTACAAAGCAGACATAACCGCCATTCAAGAAATGCGATGGGATTTGCTGGACAAAAAGAAGATGAAAAATCGCGACATCTAATACGACAGTTGCTATCGACGGCAAAAGCAGTGCTTATTTGGATGCGGATGTGTTTTTGGAGGCAGACTTAGACAAGAAGTCCTGAGCTTCCGGCATGTGAGCGAGCGCCTCGAAACAATCCGCATCAAGGCTAAATTCGCTGATATTAGCCTAATATGCACGCATGCCCCCACCGAAGAGAAAGATGACGACACCAAGGATGCCGTCTAGGAGCTCCTTAATACTAAAATTGTCCTCGTTGATTTTAATGCAAGGCTAGGAAGAGACGGTATCTTTGGTGGAACAATCGGAAAATATAGCCTGCACAACACCACCTCCGATAACAGATTCAGGCTAGCCGACTTTGCAGCGGGGCCAAACATTGTCGTAGCTAGCACGCGGTTCCCCTATCTCGATATACACAAAGGGACCTGGAAAACTCCTGATCAATCAACAGTCGACCAGATTGATTACATTCCGATCGACGCCAGACACCCCTCCAGTATTATGGATGCCTGTACATACCGAGGAGCCAACATCGACACGCACCAATACCTTGTTGTAGCCAAGGTACGGCTGCGGATATCCCAAACTACGCCAAGACAAACTGATCCCATCAGAGATGCCGCTTCTGGTGTGCTGAGTTTCACTCGTCCCCCACGACGGAACCCCTGGTTCGATGATGAATGCCGGCAAGCACATGCAGCTAAGCAAGATGCATATAACGCGGCGCTGCTTAGAAAGACCAGAGCTACTCATGAGCTCTATGAGCGGAAGAGGAGAGACGAACACCGGCTTCTCAGGATCAAGAAGTAAGAGTATGAGAAGTCCGCGGTCGAGGAAATATGAGGTTCAGAAGTTATACCAAAAGTTAAAAATAACATGCCATGAAAACAAACCCCGAACCGAAACCTGTACAGATGAACCAGAGAACATCGTTGTTGAATCGCAATCAATGCTAAGGATTTGGAAAGACCATATCTGCAGACTGTATAACGGCGACGACGAATCAAATACCGCTGTCAGGCAGAATGAACCGAATCAACCTTTCAACCTTGAAGTTGATGACCAACAATTCTGTCCACCTGACCTGGATTAAGTGAAAATAGCTTTATCTAAGCTTAAGTTCAATAAAGCTGCTTGAGCGGACGGCCTGCCTGTCGAGCTCTTCAAAGCGGCAGGCGATGACTTGGTAAGGAGCATACACCAACTCATCTGTATATTGTCGGACGAAAGTATGCCCGATGAATGGAACCTCAGCATTATTTGTCCGATTCTCAAGAAAGGAGACCCTCTGAACTGCGCCAACTACAGGGACATCAGTCTCCTTAAAATCGCATATTATATCTTATCCGCCGTATTGTGTGCACGCCTGAAGCCGTTCGTCAACAACCTGATAGGTCCATATCAGTGTGACTTCAGGCCAGGAAGGTCCACCATCGACCAAATATTCACACTACGGTAGATCTTGAAGAAGACCCATGAGCTTCAGATTGATATACACCACCTATTCATCGATTTTAAAGACGCGTATGACATCATCTATAGCGACGAGCTTTATAGAGCAATGTATAGTTTCGGCATCCCTTTTAAACTCGCCGTCTGTGCAGGATGACGAGGGAGAATGCACCTTCAAAGTCGGTAAAACTCTCACCGAGGTCTTTGATGTCTAGATAGGATTTAGACAAGGCGATGCGCTGTCATGCAATTTTTTCAACATCGTACTTGATAAAATAGTGGAAAACTCACGAGCAAACACAAGAGGCACTATCTTTCAAAAGTCCGTCCAATGTCAATGGCGCTTTCGCGAGTATTGAGACGGAAACGGCGAAAGAAGCATTTCGTGGTTGAGGTGGTTTCACTTAGCGCATTACACATCTTCCCGTCAACAATTGATAAAATTAGTACAGTCACAGTAATAGCATAACTTTTTAGGTAACTGAACTCTTTTATATGATCGAAATTTTTTTGGAGCACATCTTCTTATAACATCATACTGTTCTCGAGGTAGCTTAGCTTACACTAGAACAAAAAGTGCATCTTCAGCTGATAAAAGACTGTTTGGCTTTAAAGATCTCTCCTTTGCTTCTCCATACATTTTGGCATGCTCTGGAGAAGCAGACATTTCTTTTAAAACTTTTGAAGCCTTTACTAGGCCTGCAGCTCGTAAGCTCATGCAAGTAGCATACACTAATTGAAGTTGATTCACGGAGTTTCTTGGTCTTAAAACGTTTGCTGTTTTCTGAAGAATTTTGAAAAGGAATAACCTGTCGACCGCGTTTCGGTTTTGCAATACATGGGATTGAAAGTGACGTCTCAAGCCACTCTTTGTTTTGCATCTATTCTGCATGTTTTCGTCCATTTCGATCTGTATTGGAATTTGAAACTACATAATTTCTTTTTTAAGTCCTCAATATGACAATTTGTTCGTTTTTTGAGCTCTTTTATCAAATTAATATATTGGCCTTCAAAGTTATCCACTCCAGAATAATGCATAATATTTAAGAGTTCTTGCTATTACAAGGCATAAATGATTAGAAGACATTCCTAAAACAAAATAATAAATTTTGATTACTAATGACCGCTTTAGTGGATTTTTTTTTTCTTTTCGCGAAGTACTTCAAAGTTGATCTATTTCTTGAAGTAGCAAAAATTAGCAGGAAATTTAAATAGTTTTAAAGAACTTTTATAATAACGTTCATGCATTTTTCATTGCTTAATATTACCTAAAACTTAATTGAAATGTCTATTGTTTATAAATTTTCTTAAGAAATGACTATTGATCAAATTTTGTGTTGTGTGCAAAAACACTATTTATGTAATAAAGAAAACAAATCACTGAAACACATTTTCATACCTGAAGAAGAAGGTTCCGAAGCTAAATACTCGTAACACCAAAGAAGTAATTAACTTTACCGAAAAAACTAATTTGAAAATTAACGTAAATCAATTATAAGAATTTTTTGAACTGCAAGACGAGAGTATAATTTACCGTTGTAACGAACCGGTTTTGTTGCGATTGTTTTAAATAGTGTCCAACTGTGCCTTAGTTAGTTCTCTATCTAAGTAGCATATAAAGCTTTCCCGCAAAAACAAAAGAAATAAATTATCGGCAATTTTTTGTGTATTTGCCCCAATGTGCGACGTTTCGGTCAAAACGTCACCCTCGACAGATATAACTTTGAGGTAGTTAAGGACTCTGTCTACCTAGGCTCTGCTTTGAATATAGACAACGACACCAGCGCTGAGATCAAACGAAGAATAACTCTTGCCAACCACTGTTTCCTTGGGCTAAGAAGGCAATTGAGTAGCAAAGCCCTCTCTCGGACAACGAAAGTCACCCTTTATAAGACCTTAATAATCCCGGTCCTACTCTATGGTGCAGAGGCATGGACATTATCAAAAATGGATGAGGGTGGTCTTGGTTGCTTCGAGAGAGAAATTCGTCGGGCGATCTTCGGTCCCGTCCGCATTGAAGGGGAATGGAGGAGGAGATACAACAATGAACTTTACGGACTGTATAGCGACATCGACCTAACCAGAAGAGTGAAGATCAAAAGATTGAGATGGCTGGGTCATGTGGAGCGTATGGACACCAATGCTCCGTTCCGAAAAGTCTTCGAATCCGCTCCCGACGGACAGGGTAGTAGATGAAAGCCAAGGCTCAGGTGGCGCACGCAAGTGGAAGAGGACCTCAGCTAACTTAGCATGCGAGACTGGAGGCAGCTAGCCAGGGATCGAGCTGGCTGAAGACGCTTGTTGACTGAGGCCCAGGTCCACCGCGAACTGTAGCGCCACTTAAAGTACTATAAGTAAGTTAGGACTAACGAGAAAATTTCCAGTTAATGTCAAAGTGCACCAAGGAAGCGTCCTTAGCTCTTTCCTCTTGAACGTAGTATTCGACTATCTTTCAAAAGACTACATGCGCGAGGCAAATGTAAGGCCGATTCTCTTCGCTGACGACGCAGTGTTGTGATCCTGTGCGAACACATCAAATATGATACAGGCAATAACTACTCAATAATACACAGCATTATATGTTATTTTTAATCCATTTATTATACGTCTACTCCATAAGGAATTCAATTTAAAAGGGAAAGAAGTATAGGAATCAAGGAAGAAAGGAAATTTGACAGTTGGAATTTAATGCCAAAATGATCTAATGGTTTTTGTTCCAATATTCAACAAGAAATATCGCGTTGCCAACACGCGTTAACACTAAGCGATAACGTCGAAGATTTGCAGAACGACT
>OV743716.1:66696201-66881201 GCA_928272305.1 Volucella inflata
CCAAACAGCTGGAAAACAGCATTTTTCCAGCCCTTCCCTAAAAAAGGCGAAATTTCTTCTCTCTCCTCTTACAGACTCATTGCACTTAATCATCAGCTCATGAAATATCTCGAAACACGAAAACTTCTTACGTACCGGCAGTACGGTTTTCGTTGCAACAGGTCCACTGGTGATTTGATGGCATGTCTCACCAAAAAAGTGGGATCAAAGTTTACATCAATCTGGCGAAAGCAAGATAGTTGCACTTGATATTTCTAAGGCATTTGACAGAGTTTGGCATCAGGCTCTTCTGTCGAAAATGCGTGCATTTGGGATCGATGACTCTCTACTTCAATGGATTAGAAATTACCTTTCGGAACGTTCAATTCAAGTTATCTTGGGTGGTTTCAAGTCTGATATTCACAAAATAAATGCTGGTGTGCCCCAGGGCTCCGTCCTGTCTCCGACACTCTTTTTAATTTTCATCTGTTGTCTGCTACTTCTAATCCAGTTTACTCCTTTGCTGACGACAGTACTCTCTGCTTTTCATATTCGTTCCCGAAATCACGTCCTTGCTTTTCGGCAGTAGAACGGGAACGGCAGCGTATGTTAAGCTCATTAAATTCCGATATAAACAGCATAACCAATTGGGGAACTACCAACAGAGTGGAATTTAATGCTTCCAAAACACAATGCTGTCTGCTGTCGCTTAAGCGAAATTCAAATACCCAGCCCCATTATACATGATTGGCACTTGCATCGTTGAATCCGAAAAACTTTCCATTCTCGGTATGTGTGTCAATGACAACTTACGTTGGAATGACCACATATTCGAAGTCGCCAAAAATGCTGCGAAATGTCTAGGTTTCCTTAAGCGATGTAAGAAATATTTCACCCCCTCTGATCTGGCTTCAATATATAAGGCTTTCATCCGCCAAAAACTGGAGTACAATGCTCACATCTGGTCTGATGCTCCCAAGACTTCTTTGCGCCTACTAGATAGAATTCAAAACCGTGCGATAAAACTAATAGGTGATGCTTATATTACACAGTCGATTGACACCCCCGACCACCGACGTAAAGTCTTCTGTCTCACCTTGTTCTATCGCTATTTTCACCACCAGTGCTCCTCAGAAATTGCCAGTAGCATTCCGCCCCTTCAAACCTCCAACCGTAACACCCGTCTCGCTACGAATGCTCATCAGTACACCCTCAAGCCCACTTTCGGACGCACCCTGAAATATCGTGATACTTTCCTAAGCCGAACAACTCGCTCATGGAATGCCTTGCCAAGCTCTTTATTTCCTTCAAACATTTAAAACCAACGTACATCGGTACCTCTCATTTTTCGATTATTTGTCCTACTATTCTTTGTTATGTCTGTGTTTGTGTTGTGGCGACATGCGTTTTTATTGTTCGTCTTTTCTCCTCAGCGTTAATATTTTTCGGTTGCTCTGGTATTTGGAAGTGCCATTGGTCTTTCATGAAGGATGGGCCATGCCACCATAATTCACTGCCCTTTGGCAAAAGTCCGCGCGATGCCAGATCAGTTGGGTTGTGTTTTGTTGGTATGTATCTCCACATCTGCGAATCGGTTAGTAGTCGCATTTCGGAAACTCTGTTGCTGACGAACGTTGTCTAACTGGATGATGGAGCTTGAATCCATGCAAGGGTTATTGTGGAATCTGACCACGCATACCAATGCCGCTGTGGTATTGTACATTAAAGACCTTTGCTATGTGATCCATCTTTGTCGCTAGCAGAACTACTCCACAGAGTTCGAGACACGGAAAACTTATGATTTTGAGTGGAGCTACCTTTGTCTTTGACATCAGAAGATGCATATGTATATGTTCCGGTTCATCCCATATGCGGATGTACACTGCCGCTCCATACGTTTTAATTGATTCGTCGCTGACTACGCCCAGCGCGATGATTTTGCAGCTTCTGTGACTGTGGATCCACCTAGAGATCTCTAATTGCTCCAGTACTAAGAGGTTGTTGCGTAGAATCTTCCATTGGCATCGTATGTCCTCAGTCACTGGTTGGTCCCATTCTTTTCCTCTTCCCCACAGTTGTTGCCTGGTTAACTTGGCCTTGGTGAAATCCAACCAAGCGTATCAAACAACTTAGCTACTGCTGAAAAATATGGAGCGCTTGCTGTGCCAAGGGTAACTCTTTTCGGCCTAAATGTTTTTAATTGACCAATGGAATCCCTCCAAAAGATCACCTGATAGAAACTATCCGCATTTTTAACAAAGATTTGACGGTACATCTTCTCGATATCCGCCGTGAACGTGTGTTGGAATCTTCTCCATCCCAAATTCCTTTGTAAAATGGGACCTGCCAGCAAATGCCCATTCAGCGACGTTCCATCAGATAAACGAATGCCGCAATTTTAAGGTAATAAATTTTAGAAAATTATTTGAGAGGCTAAGCCAGTTATTTATGAGTTGAATGAATTACAGTGTACTCTCTCATAAGCGGACACCAATAGTTCTGAGGAATTTGTTCACTTATGAAAGAACTTTTAAAAGAAAAATACATTAATTATACGCTTTTTAGTTTTTATTATTTTTAAATTAATTTTTAATATTTTCAATTTTAATAATTTTTAATTTTAATAATATATTTCCGGCTTCTACAAAAAAATAATAGAAATATAAAAAATAAATAAATAAACAAAGGGTTACAAATTCATCAAAAATAAATATACTCGTAAATATAAATACATATTGATATTTACAGTTATACAACAAAATTGTTTTTTTTTTACACATAAAAGTCAGATATTTTTGTTTGGCGCACAATTTTATTATTGGCTGCCATATTTGAAAAAGGTATCTGTAAATTTGTTAACATCTCAAATGATTTTAAATCATTCTTTGGTAGAGAAAAGTCTCTTAGTCTCTTTCTTTCACGATGAACGTCTTCATCAGATTTAATTGGGTCATCAACCTTTAAAACTTTGTTTGTTTTATCATCCGAATCAATTTCGTTTGTATCAGTTTCATCTAGGCTCTCAATGTTAAAGGTCTCCAGATTTTTATCTTCGTTAATTATGTTGTCATACATGGTAATATATTCTTTGAAACTTACATTAGCGTCTACAATAGTCCTATACATTATTTTTGACGTTCCGGAGATAATTGACAATCGTAATTCATCTTCCGCCAACCAATCGTAGTCGTCAAGTTGGACATTGTTGTACCTACATCCGGCTTTAAGAAAGAAGCTTTGTATGGTTGTAGTACCTACTTGATTCCATGCTTTTTCTATGCAACAAATCATATTCAATAAATTTATTGGTTTCGTTAAATTTGCGGACAAGGTAGGAGAATCCATCTTAGTAAAATATGTTTTAGCATCTTGGAATGATACTCGTAGTTAATTTTAAAGTTTTTTAATATGCCCTGGTCTAAAGGTTGGCAAAAAGCGGAAGTGTTTGGCGGAACAAAAATTGCTTTGATTACTTTAACTTCCACCTTTTCTTGTCAATAATAATAATTTCTTAGAAATCACTAATTTTTTCGCTTTAGCTTTCAAGTAATACATAGATTCATTTTCAGCATCCATAAAATGCAACGGGATTAATAACTCTTTTCAGATAATCAATGCGGGCGTCCTTAGCGGTACATGGAACAACTTTGAAAACTAACCATACCTACACGAAATATATTGCTTGAAACTGCAACATGTGTCAAAACTTTATTCATATAGGTACATAAATTTCAAGTACCCCTTGTTCATAATTATTAATAGGAATAATCCCGTTAACTATTTTTCTCCTAACGCGTGTACTAATAAGTAAAGAATAGAACCTAGTTTGGTTTAAGCTTTCGATCAGTTAATATGGAGTGGGGCATCAAAGAAAATCGTGTCGCAGTAATCGCATCGCATAGGTGTAGAAAACTTCGAAAAAAATTTTCGAGCTTCTCAAACCACTTACTTACTTACTTTAGGTGGCGCTACAGCCCGGGGTGGATGTGGGCCTCAGTCAACAATCTTCTCCAGCCAGCTCGATCCCTGGCTAGCTGCCTCCAGTTTCGCACGCTAAGTTGGCTGAGGTCCCCTTAAGCTTCCTCTTAAGTGCGCCACCTGAGGCTTGGCCTTCCTCTCCTGCACCGTCCCTCGGGAGCGGATTCGAAGACTTTTCGGACCAGAGCATTGGTGTACATGCGCTCTACATGACCCAGCCATCTCAGATCTTCACTCTTCCGGCTAGGTCGATGTCGCTGTACAGTCCCCAGAGTTCATTGTTGTATCTCCTCTTCCACTCACCGTCAATGCAGATCTAGAATTTTTCTCTCGAAGCAACCAAGAACATCCTCATCCATTTTTAATAATGTCCTTGCCTCTGCGTTATAGAGCAGGACTGGGATTATTAAGGTCTTATAAAGGGTGACTTTTGTTGTTCGAGAGAGGGCTTCGCTACTCAATTGCCTTCTTGACCCAAAGAAACAGCGGTTGGCAAAAGTTATTCTTCGCTTGATCTCAGCGCTGGTGCCGTTGTCTTTAGACAAAATCCTTAACTACCTCAACGTTATATCTGTCGAGGGTGAGGTTCTGCCCGAGACGTCGGTGTTGGCTGTCCTTTTTGCTTGACAGCATATACTTGGTCTTGCCCTCATTGACCGTTTCTATCTCAATACTCGCGAAAGCGCCACTGACATCACGCTACTTTCTCCCGATTGTGTCAATATCGTCGGCGTATGCGAGTAGTTGGGCGGACTTTTGAAAGATAGTGCCTCTTGTGTTTGCTCGTGAGTTTTGCACTGTTCTTTCAAGTACGGTGTTGAAAAAATCGCATGACAGCACATCGCCTTGTCTAAATCCTTTCTAGACATCAAAAGTCTCGGTGAGATCTTTACCGACTTTGATGGAGCAGCGCGCATTCTCCATCATCATCCTGCACAGACGGACGAGTTCGGCAGGGATGCCAAAACTAGACATTGCTCTGTATAGCTCGTCTCTATAGATGCTGTCATACGCAGATTTAAAATCGATAAAATGGTGGTGTGTATCGATCTGAAGCTGGGTAGCTGGTTTTCGTCTCTTCTCTTTTGCTCATAGAGCTCATGAGCAGCTCCGGTCCTTCTCGGCAGCGCTGCGTCGCGTTCTCATGTGCAGCGCATGTGCTTACCGGCATTCATCATCGAACCAGGGGTTTCGTTGTGGTGGACGAGTGAGACCCAGCACATCAGAAGCGGCATCTCTGATGGCGTTTTGGCAGTATTTAATGTCATAACTAGGGCATTGCTCGTAGGTCTTGTTAAGGAGCTCGTAGAAGGCATCCTTGGTGTCGTCATCTTTCTCCTCCTACAATGTGTTTTGAAAAAAAAACAACAATTATTAACTTTTATACGGAAAAACTTTATTCAAATTCAAACCCGACACTGCTACTATTACTATGAGAGTTGAAGTCAAATTGCTTGTTGTTTCTTGTCTCTATTTATACTTAACTTATATTTATTTTAACAAAATTCTTAAAACTAAAAAGTGCTTATGGACATTAGTTCGGCTAAATGCATTTAGGTCAATTCAAGTGAATTGGTTATTGATAGCTAAATGTAATAAGGTCAGTTCAATAACATTGGTAAATGAGAATGAAAGAAAAAGAAAATGGTAAATTTGCTTAATTAGCAGTATTTACGAGTACAATATTATTCACAAATGAATCAATTCTATCTGTGGAAAAATATGTAACAGGCGCGCATATAAGGTTAATGTTGGCAAATTTAGCCTTAATGCGGATTGCTACGAGGCGCTCGCTCACATGCCGGAAGCTGAGGACTTCTTGTCTTAGTCTGCCTCCGACAACAAATCCGCATCCAATTTAATATTTATTTACAATGTGTTTTGAAAAAAAAACAACAATTATTAACTTTTATACAGAAAAACTTTATTCAAATTCAAACCCGACACTGCTACTATTACTATGAGAGTTGAAGTCCAATTGCTTGTTCTTTCTTGTCTCTATTTATACTTAACTTATATTTATTTTAACAAAATTCTTAAAACTAAAAAGTACTTATGGACATTAGTTCGGCTAAATGCATTTAGGTCAATTCAAGTGAATTGGTTATTGATAGCTAAATTTAATAAGGTCAGTTCAATAACATTGGTAAATGAGAATGAAAGAAAAAGAAAATGGTAAATTTGCTTAATTAGCAGTATTTACAATATTATTCACAAATGAATCAATTCTATCTGTGGAATAATATGTAACATGCGCGCATATAAGGTTAATGTTGGTTAATTTAGCCTTGATGCGGATTGCTACGAGGCGCTCGCTCACATGCCGGAAGCTGAGGACTTCTTGTCTTAGTCTGCCTCCAACAACAAATCCGCATGCAAATAAGCGCTGCTTTTGCCGTCGATACCAATTGCCATAGTAGATATCGTAGTTTTTCATCTTCTTTTTGTCCGGACCATCCCGTCGCATTTCCTGAATGGCGGTTATGTGTCCTTTACAGCAGTTTAGGGCCTCCGCTAGTTGCGCGGCTGCATGTGGTCTATTAAGGGATCTAACATTCTACGTGCATATTCGAAGCTCATTGTCCTTAAATCGTTTGCGTGGGTTGTCAACAGTAGATCCGTCCATATCCGAGGCTTGTTGATGCTTCGTAACTTATGTTTTATTTTAAATGGCCGTGCAGTTACCCCGGAGGCACAACCCCCAACCTGGAGGACCAGTTCCATTTTTAATGCCCCTAGGAAGAGGGGTCCTATACCACTTGGTATATCGAAAATGTTTATTTATCAGGCTATTAAACGTTTTAGTGAACTTTCAGAAGTAGAGTACAGACCAAGAAGTGGTCGCTCATACGTCGCTCGAACGAGATCGAAAGTTAAAGCTGTGCGTGTACGAATTTCCTTAAATCCAGAAGTTAATGTCCAGAGAATTGTATATATCCGTTAGATCCATGTCCAGGCTTATTCGAGATGAGCTCCATATGAAGGCCTATCGTCCAGCAACGGAACATCTCTTAACTCCCAACCTGAAAAAAATAAGACTCGAAAAAAGCAAGAACTTGTTACAGTGGCACGCGGTTAATGGACATGAAAATATTTTATTTAGTTATAGAGAAATTTTTACCATAGAAGAAGTTTATAACAAACCGAATGACAAAGTTTATGCAACGTCATCTTAAGAAGCAAAAAATGTTGTTTCGAGAGTTTAGCGCGGACACCATCCCGGTGGGGGGGTATCGCATCAAGGTGTCACATCACTGCATTTTTCCGAGAAAGGTGCGAAAACAGGGAAAAAAGTGTACCAGGAGAATGCTCTCGAAGGTGCTGTCAAGAGTTAAACAAATACCCTATTCAACGGGGAAATATAGGTATTCCAACAAGACTCTGCTCTGGCACACAAATCCAAAACGACGCAAGAGTGGCTTAGATGCAATATTCCGGATTTTATCGCTGCTGCAGATTAGCCGGACCAAACTTAAATCCCCTGGACTACAGTTTTTGGTCAGAGCTGGAGAGCATGTCCTATTGGACTCCCCATCGAAATTTGGCAGCCTTAAGGCAGCTTTAATAACAGCAGCGTCATCGATTCCCAACGAGACAGTGCGTGCCGCTATAGAACAATGGCCACAACGTTTAAAAGCCTGCGTCAAAGCTAAAGACAGCCATTTTGAGTAAAACCTTTTTTTCCTCAAACTTATATTTTACAAACTAATGTAAGAAATAAATTTCATGATAAGAGACTTATTACACTTTTTTTTTATTGGACTTTTAAAATGCAACGGAACTTATGGGGGGACTAGGTATTGGCCGTTTTACGCACTTCTTTCATGATACAATAGGGCGAATAGGGCGAACCGACCTCGTCGAATAACCTGATCTCTGGGGACTCCAACCCAATTACTCATATATGTATTACGAGAGAGTTCTCTTTGAATGCTTTATTCCTCCAGAAGCGTTCTTTTACTTCGACACCTACGATAGAGACGTCGCACACATAATATACAAAAAAATAACCTTCGGGTAACGTCGGTAAATAATACCTAAATGATAAGATAATTTTAAGTAGCTTAAGTTGATAAAGCATAATGTTTAGGTAGTTTTTAAGTTTTAGTTTCAAGTTTTAAAAATGATGAAAACAAAAAGTTAATTTACAAATTTTTTCTAAAAACATTATTTTCTTAGTTTTAACTATGTTTCATACAGAATAATAAAATGAAATGAAATGTACGAAAGGGGGAAAGACAAATTTTAATTGTTAGGTTTAACTTAGAGTGTCTGCATGGGGCCAGTAAGTTAGAATTAGATAACTCTAAGTTAATTAAGCTAATTTTTAAGTGTTTTTTTTGTCTAACATGTAAGATTTACTGAATTAATGAAATAAAAATGCATATAAAATGAATGAATGTATGACACTTATTTCTCGGTTCCCTTTTGTTGCTTCTTGATAAGCGTGAAACAAATAAAATAAGACAGTCAAAAAAAAGTTAAATTTTGTCCGCTTTGAAGAGAGGGAATTATATTGCGGTTATGAAATTTGGTGTCCGCGTCCGGTTATATAAGAGTCCACTTGTGAGAGACTTGTAACTATGAAAGACGATCTATTTTTTTAGATTTTTGAAATCTGTCCGGTTATGAGAGGTGTCCGTAAGGAGAGACTACATTGTATATAGTTTTGAGAACGAAAGTGATAAACTTATTATATATACGCCTAATAATATAGACAAGTATCTTGTAGGTATTAAAATTTAGATAATTTAGTTCGTGGTAAGGTAGTAAATTTTAGAGAACTATTTGATAAGGTTAGGTCGGTTATTTATGAGGTAAATGAATTATATAGTTTTAAGAAGTTTTGATAAACTTATTATATATACGCCTAATAATACGACAAGTAACTTGTAGGTATTGTAGGAGAAAAATTGGACAACTTAGAAATATGAGCAAAAATGATTCATTTATACAAATGTACAATAGGTTTGACGAATTAAAATTCCTAGATGACGGAAGAGCAATCAATATTGCTCACCGAAAACGAAACACTTAGAGAGATTATTGAGATTTTAGTACTAACAAAAGGATAACAGTAATTTACAGAGTCCGCCAGGAATAAGGGTAATCAATTATGTAATAAATTAATTACAAATCTACGGGACTACGAAGAGCTCTTTTTCAAAGAGGGTGACAGATTAACCTATTCACATGAAGTAGAACATGAAATGATCACCACCGTCAGTAATCCCATTTTCTCAAAAATATAGTATATCGCTATCCCCAAGCACATGAAAAAGAAATAGACAGACAAATATCAGAAATGCTTTCGCAAGGAATAATTAAAGAAAACAGTTCCCCATTGGATTGTTCCAAAGAAGTCGGACAGTTCTGGACAACAAAATGGCGAATAGTTATCGACTATCGTAAGCTCAATGAAGATACGAAGACGATAAATTCAAAATTTTTGTATCTGGCAAAAGGATTTCACCAGATCCTTTTCAAGCCAGAGGATCAAAAGAAAACGGCTTTTTCCACTCCAAATGTACACTATGAGTATGTAAGGATACCGTTCGGGCTCAAAAATGAACCAGCAGCCTTTCAAAGGCTCATTAATTTTGTCCTAAGAAAATTAATTTATAAAACTTGTGTCATATCGAGATATATTTTAATTTTCAGTACATCTTTGGAATAACACATCAGTAATATGAGAAAAATATTCAATAGGTTGCGCGAAGCAAAATTAAAAATCCACAAAAGTTGAAGTTATTCAAAATTTAAAGCTAATTCAAACTTATTACTGATGCCAGCAATGTTGCAGTTGGTGTAGTTTTGACGCAAGAAGGTTACCCTATCTCATATGCCTCGAGAGCTTAAAATAATCATGAGCAAAATTACTCAACGATTGACAAAGAGGTGTTAGCTACAGTATGGGGAGTTAGATATTTTAGACTGTACTTGTTCGGGAGAGGATTCGAATTACAAACGGATCATCAACCAATCAAATGGCTGCATTCCAAATATACATAAAAAGATATTAATCACTGACTTCAGAAGTGGCTCCTACAACTTGGAGAATACAACACTAAGACTACATTAAAGGGAAAGACAACGTGATTGCGGATTTCTTGAGCCAAATATGTGTCTAGAGTAGGGAAGTAAATGCAATTGATTCAACAGGAAACGAGCAAGATCAGGAGCTACAAAATGATAATGAAAAAATAAGTGTTGCAAACTTGAACACAAATAACGAATTACTGAACGAAGTGTTAAACGAAAAACTTGAAAATAGTAATAATCTAGAAGATGAGCAAAGAGGTAGCGAATCAGTGGAGGCACAGACTATTCATTCAATGGAACAAAATTTAGAAGATCGCATCCCTATCTTAAGTACAGTCGTTAATCGATTCAAGGCACAGATTATATTCTTAGAATGTAAAAACAAGAGTTTGAAAACGTATTTTAAAACGTTTGAGTTTACGACAACGATGACTAATCCGAAGACAAAGTCAGTGATATTTAAAGAAAGGCAAAATAGGAATTTATTCTGATTTAGATGATAGGGAATATAATCAATTACAACAGAAAATAATTTAACATTCATTTAAAGTTTTTGTGGATAAGTTTTCAAAATATGCCATAACCTTCTTCTTAGAAGACAGAAATAGTCTAACAATAGTAGAAAAATTAAAACAATATATTGCTATTAAGGGAAAAGTAGGAAAGTTCATTTTTTCGATGAAGTGGAGAAAGTAAATGGGTTTAATAAAATATTGCACATAGTTAACAAGAAGGAAATTATAAGTATTGTAGATAGATTGGAAATTAGTATTGAGAATTTAAACGCGGGAAGAATAGATTATTTAAAGGAGGAAGTAACTTCATTAAGAAATAAGGTAAAAACTCTTTTGCCCCAAAAAAATAAAACAGGACTTATAAACATTGTTCCAAAATGACTTAAGTTCTTTTTGGTACTCTAGACCAAGACGACAAGGCCGACATAGAAAACCAGCTCATAACCCACGACAACATAAATGACAAAATTACTCATACTTTTAACCAGCAAGTAGAAATAAATGAAAGTTTTAATAATTCGTTGAATGCACTAACAAACATTTTGGAAATGGATAGAAACAAAATTTTGCGAAAAATTAGTGAAAATGAAAATTTTAGTAAAAGAATACAATAAAAATTTTATTAGGAATGAATACTTCCTCTTGAGATGAATTTTTGAAACAACAAATGCGAATAAATTTACTAAGAGAAAAAGTGGATCAAATTCAAGACAATATACTTTTGACAAGGCTGGGAATGACACACACAAGTATTTTGAGTAATCAAGAAATAAATGAATACCGAATTGACCTCCAAAACCTTAGCAACATGAAAGCAGGATTAGCGAAGTTTGAGAGTGAAGTTATAGTTTTTGACATACAAATACCTACATCAACAATAAGATCAGATGTTAAATTATTAGTACCAATAATTTATTCTTATGATAAGCAAATAAATGAAGAGTTAGAATATGTTGCCAAAATTAACAACAAAATTTACAATTTTCAAAATAATTTAAGCCTCCACGAACTTAAACTAAGCAAACACTGTATTTTTAAAAGAAATTGTAAGTTAGTCAGTATTTTCAAGAAAAAAAATTAGGATTTAATTATGATCTTCTAGTTTTGAATAATATATAAAAATGAAACTTTTGAGAATAACTGTGATGAGAGAAAACTCATTTTAAATAGAAATCATTTGATCATTTCTTTTATATGTTTAGTTAAAATTGTAGTAAGAAATTCGGGAACAAATTTACCAAATCTGTTGAAAAATATTATATTCCAAATTATGAAAACATTACCTAGATTCCTTAACATTTGAAGAACTAAACCTCCATCAAGTCAATAACATAAATGAAATACACTATCCTAAATACATAGCATTATACAATTAGCAATTATACAATAGGAAGCTCAAGCATTGTTATTATTATATTAATTGCAGCGTACATATATTGTAAACAAAAAAATCGATTTAAAAGTTGTTAACAGAATTCAGGAGAATCCTGAGTTAAGGGAAGGAGGAGTTACGTTCCCACATTTCACAAAACCGAAGTTTGAAGGAAATCATATCAGGGAAACATCTGAGTAAGCAAAATTAACTCAATGTGGGATCAGCTGAATAAGCAATTACTATTTCCATTTTGTTCAAAGAATAGAAAAAATTAATCGTTTATTCCATTTAACAAAATGACAAATCAAAAATATTTCTTTAACAAAATATAAATACAACAACAATGCAAATTAATGTAATCAAAAAAATTACATATAGCTGTTCTTTCTTCAATTTCAAAGTTGGCCTTATTTCCAAAACAAATTTGGCCTTATTACAATTTGGAAATAGAAATTAAACCAATTTGCCTTATTTCGTTGGGCTTTATTTCATGTCACCCTTATATGCATTATTGTGATTATTTAAAGAGCTTAGATATTTGCCCAAGTAAAAATTCTTTACAGGCTATAACAGAGGAGCTATTAGATACTATTGACAGAATAGGAGTGACTGTCAAATTGGTCGAAGATAAAGTGTGTTTCTGGAATTAATTATCGTCAAGGTGGAAAAACGATTTACACCGGTACTGGATGGACCATGGTTGGAGGCCTTATTACCAAATTGGAGGAAAAAAAAAATTTTTTTCTGAGAAATTATCAAGTAAATCTGTCGAAATTAACTTATTGAGTGATCTTTTTTGTTAAGAGTTAGTATCGAAAATAAAACGATGTACCCCTTAGTTTTTTCGGAAAATCTAGATAAACCGATTGAGAAATTTACCGCGGAAATTTACGTTAAGTCAGAGTATACCCCAATATTCCATAGAAGCCATTCCTTACCTTACATTTACTTGCGAAAAAAAAGTAGAAGAAGAACTTGAACGCTTGAGTAATGTAAGTATTATTTTGCCCATAAAGCATGCCGAAAACGTAAGTCCAATAGTAGTCGTTCCAAAAAAGAACGGCACAATTCGAATACGTATCGATTTCAAGAAGACTGTAAATAAATCTATTAAGTTTGCGAATCTACATAATTGCAAATATTTTTGTGTATTAGATCTTACAGGAGCGTATCAACAAGTTGCCGTCTTCAAAGATTTGAAAAAAGTCATTAAGGTCTGTTTGTGTACAATCGCCTTACATTTGGTATAGCTAACGCCCCCTCGGCTTTTCAGAGCACCATAGACCGCATTTTATTGGGTATATGGTAGATAAAGTGACAAGATACGTAGATGATATAATCATTGCGGGTCTAACCCAAACAGGATGTGAGGAAAGACTTTAAGAAGTCTTGTCTAGACTAAATTAAGTCAGGGTAAGTATACAAAAATGCGTTTTCTTTTCAACCTTGGTACCAGGGACATGTTTTGTCACACAATCAAATCCGTCCAAACCCAAAGAAAGTTTGTCAGCACCGACAACTAAAGATATGACACAGTTGCAAGCATATCTAGGATTTCTTAACTACTACGGTAGATTTATACCAAACTTGTTTTCCCAGCTACAAGAGCTTTTTTCCCTATTACGCAAAAACACCAACTTCGAATGGTCTACTGAATGTGAGGAGGTTTTCAACATGAACAAAGGGTTTCTCGTACAATATTCCGTTTTAGCTCTCTAGATCATAGTATAAACCGATGCTTCGCCATATGGACTGGGATCTATTCTTTCACATCGAGTCGGTGATATTGGGAAACCAGTATTATTTGCATCCACCTGCCGTACCAAACTATTCTCAGCTACATAGAGAGGCTTTAGCAATAATCTTTGCCATTAATAAATTCCACAAATATATCTATGGCAAGGAAATTATCATTTATAATGACCATCAACCATTAAGGGAGATATCTAATTATTATATAATGAAGTATAATCCGGGATGTTATCATCATCCCAATACGCACTAAAAGTACCCGAACTTTCACTTAAATTGTCTGTCGCTTCAAACATTTCAATTATTTGCTCGGGATCCATTTCTCTATCAATTTTATAGACCAAATATAAAAATTATAAAATGCGTCCACTCTCAGCTCTAACTTTACACTGAATGACTTCTTCCGCCGTGTGATCACTGGTGATACATGTTAAAAAAAAAAAAAAAAAAATTATGTTTTGAACACAAATGTATCACCGGTGATTACTATATGAAAACATTTCCTGACAGATCCATATTGTCTGTGCAGAAGATTTTAGTCTTCAATTCATCATAACATGCTTATTCCTGCTTGGCACCTGGAGACTGAGTTTTGATGCGATCAGCGGTGATACACTAGTTTCTAGGGAGTGAAATTTGTTGTGATCACCGGTGATATACTGGCAGCCAACGTATTAAGGATAATAACGTCCTTTTTTTCATAACAAAATAAATTCCTTAGCTAATGAAGACAATTGTCTTGTAAGCAATCTTGTCTTGGCACTAGGCTCGTTATTCCTAGCAAGTTACAGCCGGCTATATTGACATTTCTACACACAGACCATATTAGAGTTACTACAATGAAAACAGTTGCGAGATATATATTGTATTGTATATTTCAAAGATATGGATAAAGAAATAGAAAGGGTTGTCAAACGTTGTCCTATTTGTCAACAGATTAAAAATCGGCAAAAATCTAATATATTTTTATATACATGTATATGTAAATTAAACTCGCGATTGGGTTAGGTTATCGACCGCTTTATTTGATGGATCACCTACAACTAACTAACAACTAAGAGCTTTGTTGCTAATATAACAAAAGTATGTATTTGATTTTTGGTATACAATATAATTGGTATACATCAATCCTTCCTAACTTAGTTTTTAACAATTCATTTTTAATTTTTAAAATTGTGTAATGTCTATAAAATTTAATAACATTAAGTAATAATGTACTCCATTTACAATAATTATAATGATATTTAAGATTTATTGAGTTTTCTTAAATTTAATTTTATCTCGTATGAAATGTTTCTTTAAGGTTTTCCTACTAATTTCTAGATCTTTCTCAGCGCTTAGATATTCATCATTTTCCACTGGGTGGGTGTATTATGATATTTCAATAAAACATTAGTCTCATGTTGCACGTAAATCACGCCCCAAAAATCCTCCACTCCCTTCGGTCCTTGTGTAGTCTGTTCACTCCTTTGCCCTCCTGCCTTTTCTTGTGTTGTCCACGTTCTTTTCTTCCCGTCATTCTCTGGATGCCACGGTACAGGTGGGATTCACTGGATCCTTCGAGTCCAGTTCCCTCTTTCTACCTACCGCTCCAGAGATGACCACGGATAGAGCCAGGCGGACGGCCTGGAGACTCTTGCGGACGGAGAATCTGCTCCATTGATGCACCGAGATGTCGATACCACCAGCAATGGCCCACCCTAAATAACATTGTTTTCCCCAAAATGGGAAAAAATGTAAAAAAAAGGTGCAAAGAAAGCCCACAATTGCCCACGATCGTCACCCCTTATTTTTGTCTGCAAGGAGACAAAGCATTCCTCTCTACTTGGTGGTCAAGAGTTGAACTCCCCTTAATTGGCCCCCATTAGTGTCCCGGGTCCGAGGGTGTGATATGGACCCAAGCAGTCACTCGACAGACAAAACGAACACGACAAACGACGACTGGTGTGATTGGGTGGTTCCGCAAGAAGAAACTGTCTTAGCTCTGGAAGTGAGCCCCTATGCTCTGGCAGCTGAAATAGTGGAACTGCGTATGAATGTGTGTGTGTGTGTGAGATGTATGAGTGGGAACTAGCCGTAATGCGCGGCTAGGGCAATTTATAACTAGCCGTCATAGCGGAGAATACAAAGCCAAAAAAAAAATTACAAAAAACGAAAAACTAAGACAAAAAAAAACACACATATAAAAAAAAAGAAAAAGAGACCGGACAAGTAGCAACAGAAACAACAAAATCAGAACCAAGACGAAACCGAACAAGGAAAGATTACACGACAAAAAAAACAGAAGAACTAACAAAACAACACCCCCACGAATGACCAGGATCACCACAACACAAGGAAATGGCGGAACCAAGCCCCAAGAGACGAAAAAACAAAAACGAGAACAACACCGAGAGACGAGAACAAAACAACGAACAACTACCCTGTGACTGTGGCGGGAAGTATAACTCCCGCTGCAACCCCGACGTTAGACAGGAGCGAGCTCAAATAGGAAGGAAAGCAAAGATAAGTACCCCTTTTATATTCACATATATCATATATTTATACTATTGTGTGACATTCCCCGAGTTGGGATTTATTAATTATTTTGTGCGCGACCCCGAAATTCACCTTACCGCTTTACTTTGTGAACCCCGTAACCCTTTAGTGGCTACGCTCGAAATATTTCGCGACCCCTTTGACCCCAAGGGAGTCATTTGAGATTCTTGGTGATCGTACAGAATCGTGTACCTTCACATGACCGCTGCTTAGTTTAAATTGTTGAATTTTTTTGATGTGATCAACTCCAAATGTGCCACGATCATATCGTTGTCGATAATTTTTTTTTTAATATAGGTGCACGGCCTTTGTTGTCCCCCTTTTTCAAAAGAAATATACCTTTTTAATTCCCCATCAGCGAAAAAGTAACCTCTTGTGTTTTGATCGTGTTTTCCCAATTTCACTTAAAAATTGGGTGGCGTCCACTTTGTCTATTGTTTACCATCGTTTTGTTTTGAACCCTACCCGTGCTGAGCAGCCAGTGTGTGCAGCTTGAACCAGCTGCTTGTTGCGATTCCGGTTTTTTTGCGATCCTCTTTTGGGTCCCATCCTATTCTGCGTATTTCTCTTCATTCTTTTACCAACCACCATCAGTGTGGTTGCGAATTTTTTTTCCTCCCTCTCTTCGTTTTGTTTTTTTTTGGAGTTTGATTTGGTTGCAGGTAGTCCGGAACCTTTGTTATTATAATTTTGTAAAAGTTAAATTCACGAAATTTGCGACACATTTTATAGCTTAAATTCTTAATAGATTTAGTTTTAACCTAAATTTTTTTAAAAGCTCCCTTTACAGTTTGTACGGCCCTTTTCGCGAAACCGTTTGATTGTGGATGATATGGTGGACTCTTGAACACCTTTATTCCCTTTCCTTAACAAAATTCAATACACCCCTATGACTGAAAAGGAGGTCCATATTCAGAAACTAACTTACTATAGAAGGTTAACCAAAAACCGAAAACCAACTACGCAATTATTCAATTACCTTTTCCGCGTGAAACTTTTCATTTCAAATATTTCTATCCATTTGGAATAACTATCCACATGCAGTAGCCCCCCAATATCGAAAAAATGAATATGTACTCGTTCGAAAGGATACGATGATGGTATTCAATTTGATTCATTGACAGATTTGGTGACATTCTGGAATTGGCAGCAAACTCGACAGCATTTAGCAAACTCTTCTTCTGCATCTATACCTTTCCACCAAACACAGTCTCGCGCCAGCATTTTCATCGTAGTAGTTCCTATACATATGCGTGTCGTGTAAAATTTTCAGTACATCATGTTTAAGACTTTCAGATATTACAATCCCATTACCACAATAGATACACCCCTCGTTACATGAAAATTTGAAACACCTTTCAAAATAATACTTTGTTTCGGTTTCAACTTATTGATTGTCGTTAACCAATTATACACTCTTAGTAAAAGCTTATTCTTTTTTAGTTTCACACTGAATGTGCTCTAAATTTAGACAAAGAATTAAGAAACTCTTCGCCAATGTCCGTTGATCTTTCAACTGGTAGTCTGGATAAGGCATCACCATTACCTACTTGCGATCCTCTTTTGTACTAAACGTCAAAATCATATATTGACAACTGAATAGCCCACCTTTGCAGCCTTGCTGCTGCTACGGCTAAATGTGCCCATAGAGGTATTTGTGAATTTTTTTTTATTGTAAGACCTATAAGCGTAATTTCGACGCCAAATTCGGAATAAACCGATTATAAAAATCTATTAATCCAAAAAAAACTTTTGACTAGGTGCTTCTCTTTTTATTTATTTATTTACCTTTATATTGTGACTTTCTTATCTTCAAGTATGCAAAATTGAACAGTTGCTAAATCTGGCAAACAAGTCATCCATTCTAGGAAGCGGATAAACTTGGCTTTGTATGGATTTATTTATTGCCACTTTGCAGTTCAAACATAACCTCAAATCACAATTTTTCTTAAGAACTTTTATCATCGGAGAAGCCCATTCGCTTTACTTTACTGGTACTTATATTTTCCTTCAACTGTAGTTGGGCACTATAACCGACATTTGTATTTTCATATCTGTTGAGAAAATCTTAGGAAATTTAATAGACAGCTCTTTTATTTTGTCTGTCATCATATCATCCACTCTGATAACAGTAAAATTTGCCCTCCAGTTTGGAAACAAAATATCTAGCCAATCGCGACCTAAAAGCGGAATTAATTTACAATTTGAATTTATAATAAGGATTTCAAGGCTATAAAATTTCGATATATTCTTGAAATCCTGTAAGTTTACTATAATGTTTCCCATGATTTCTGCCTCCTGCCCTGTTACGACATTTAATTGCTTTTTAACAGGTAAAATATTCAATTCATTAAAATGTGTTCTATAAAAATCATAATTAACATTATAACATTAATTAATTAAGAATATGCGCCACTATCAACTTCCGTTTCAACTAAACCCTTATTTTCAGGCAACTAAGGCAACGTTAAGTGGTTGCCCTGAATTAAAACAAAAAGTCCAATTACACCAATAATTTAGTCTCCCCAATAAATGTTGGATGCCACCCATGGAGTGAAATAGCCAATGATCCCAAACATCTTTCTTTCTCTCTCTGTCCCATTTTCCTAAAAAACTTAACACGTGCTCAAGCACTTTAAGTGTAGTCATATCCACTTAAGGGTTAAGTTCTTAAAAAAAAAAAACACAACTTCATTACATGCGCTAAATTTGAAATATTTGAAACTGAATTTATATATCCCAGTGATATGTTATTAAGATCGTTATTACCACTTTCTACATTATTTAGATTTAACTTCTTTCTATGCATGCTAATCATATATATTTTCCATATCTACAGTTATTTTTGAAATGGCCATTTTTTCCACAACCAACACAAACAAAAACTTTTAAATTTCTTTTATCATGCTGATAGCTTCTTATCGTTATTCCATACGAGTGATGGTTTATTAGAGTTATTTCTGCTTACTGATTTCGATCCCGGTTGGTCTCTTCTGCGCTGCTGCTGATAATGATGCTGATGTTGGTGATTTTGTGTTGAAATGTTGTTAAAACTTTCTAGCCTCTTTTGGCGCAACTGCATATTTCTCATCTATATGTTCTTTGTCAAATGTCAATCCCGTTTCATTTAAAAGCTTTTGTGAATGTTTTCTTGGTATATACCGCACACCAATTTGTCTTTCAGAGCGTCATTTAAAAAAGTTTAAAAAACGCATGATTGGGCAAACGTTTTAAGTTCGATTAACACTATCCGTTTCGTGAGCTTTTTGGTTTCTTTTTTGAAATTTAAGCCGTTCAGCGATAATATTCACCTTTGGCTTAAAATATTTTTTAAAAATGCCGATCAATTCCTCGAACGATTTTTTATCCGGTTTTTGGGGATCAGTAAGGTATTCTAAAATCTTTTAAGATTTAGGGCCTATAAGCGTAATTAAATTAGACACTTTTTTTGTATCCTCCCTCACTCCATTTATTGAAAGTTAATGTTGGAGGCGCCTTTTCAAAGAAATCCCATTGAGTTTTTGTTTTTTGGAAAAGATCAATTTCTAGTTATGGTGGATTCCTACAGTAAATGGCTAGAAGTCCTTTCGTTACCAAGATTAGACGCTTTTTCGGTCATTAAAAAGCTTAAATCTTTTATTGCGGCATTTGGATTACCGTCCGAACTGTGCAGTGATAATGGTCCACCGTTCTCGTCTTCGGATTTCATAAACTTCTGTAATTAAAATGGTATAAAAGTGATTAAATCTCCACCTTACCATCCAGAAAGTAACGGGCTAGCAAGGACATGCGTAGGTGAAGCAAAAAGATCATTCAAAAAGTTTTTATTGGATACAAAATACGCGTCTTTAGATATGGACGAACAAGTTTTTCAATTTCTTTTTACACACCGGAACACACCATCATTAGCAACAAACCAATCGCCAGCCGAAATCATTTTTAATTTTAAGCCAAAAACAATGTTCGATTTAGTCAATCCGGTATCCAAAGTTAGTATTCGTAAATATGTCTATAAAGAGTTAGTTACACAGAAAAATATCCGAAAGTATAATAGCGAATTTTTGAAAGGGGAAAAAGTTTTGTATGCTGCACATAGTCGAACGTTTCTTAAGTAGATATCGGAAGTTATTACTAAAATTGTCAGTCCGTGTGTTTACAAGATTTGTGTAAATGGCTCTAGAAGGATCGTATAATTTTCATAAATAAGAAAATCATACTTGGAAGATTATTTCCATCCAGCTTTAATGAGAAGTGAACAATAGCTTCTAGAACCCCAGTCGCAAAAACATAAATCGAAAAGGATAAGCCATTATAGACCACGTCGACCATATGCAAAGAAAATATATGTAAAATCCCTATCTTCACCCAGAATCCGGTAAATGAAAGAATTAAATGCAAAATGTGAAGACATTTGATTAAAAATGAATTTAATTTTATTGTTTGCGTACAAAATAAGACTTAATGAATTATACTCGTAAGTACCCGATCTGATAATTGTTAAGATATTACTTTTAAGACAAATATTTTAATAATGGACAAAAAAACATAAATCCGTGCGGCATCGGATAAAGAATAGTGCCGCAGTGCGTCCCAGCTTGTCGTAAGAGGCGACTAAATGGGACACCAATCATATACAGGCAACTATGACACCAAAAATGAGCCTGTGACACTTTAACACCTTAAAACTTTCCCACAAGTTTGTATGCAATCAGTGGGTTCCCACGTCTGGAGACTACCGATGGGGTAAAAGAACAGTCAATCAATTCGAAATGAGCATACAAGTGTCAAACCACTCAAACTTTAAACTTCATGGAAATGATCGCAATTAATACGAGTAGCACTACCCCGCTGAGCACCACGGTTGCAACGCACTCGGGTGATCCCAGAGCAAGCAGAAGTGCTTGTGTCAGAGCCCGACGGATTCCCGGGGTGGGCGAAATGAAGTTTCCAAAATATTTTCATAAACTTCGGTTTGCAAGTTGGAACGTCGGATCGATGACCTCAAAAAGTTTAGAACTGGAAGCGATTATGCGTCGCAGAACTCTACAAATCCTGTGCGTACAGGAAACGAAGTGGTGTAATACAGGAAATAAAGCGCGTTTTCTAGATTTAAAAACTAAGGCATTTAAGATGTTCTACCATGGAACGGTCAATGGACGAAACGGTGTTGGAATCGTTGTTGCAGCGGATCTTCTAAACAACATCGTTGGTATCTTGAAAATAAGCGACCGCTTGATGAGTGTTAAACTCGTCATACACAATGAAACGTGGAACATTGTTAGCGCGTACGCTCCACAAAATGGATGCGACCAATCGGAAAAAGATACATTTTGGTCAGAGTTCGGTAATTTGCTTAGAAATATACCTATCGATGAGATGCTCTTCGAAGGCGGAGATTTAAATGGCCACGTCTGCGAAGCAAATGTTGATTATGAGGACTGCCACGGTGGTAAAGGCTTTGGAACCAGAAATTCAGCTGGCGAAGACATCCTTGTAGCGTGTAGGGCGTACGGCTTAACCGTCTCAAATACAATGTTTATTTAACGTCAACGACATCTCATCACCTATAGCAGCGGAGGCCACGAAACGCAAATAGATTATCACCTCTGCAAAATGTCGATGAGAAACCGTGTTAAGGACTGTAAAGTAATACTTGGAGAATCGCTAGTAAGCCAACACCGTCTGCTCATTACAGAATTTTTCACAGCGGAACCACCGAAAACACGGGCATCGTTTGGAAAGCCAAAAATCCGGTGGTATAATCTATCGAAGGAACGAAGCGCAAGATTTATCGCACTGGCTAAAGAAGTACTTCAAAATATAAATGGTATAGCAGACTCACTTAGCCCGCAAGAAATGTGGAACAGCATGCACGAGGAATGCATAACACTCGCAAAGTCCCATCTGGGGACTATATCGAAATACCATTACGTCGGCAAAGAAACATGGTGGTGGAATGACGAAACCAAACGAGCTGTGGCCGACAAGAAGAGTGCATTCCAAGCATGGACAAAATGCGATCGGAGCGACGATATTGAAAAAGCTCGACTGGCTCTTGAATACGAGCGTCTTCAAAAGATCGCAAAGAAAGTAATGGCTCGAACTCGAGCGGCAGAAGCGGAAAACCTGTACCAGGAGTTGGAACAAATATCCTCACGATCGGCGGATAGAAGACAAGCTATCCAAGAAGTTCAAACGTCGTACGGTACTAAAATGCCCAATATTTTTAAGCTCGCTGCACAGAGGAGAAAAAATTCAATGGAAATAACCTCGCCGAAATACATCAAAAACGCAGACGGTCGCCTATTAACAATTGAAAAGGAAATTTGTGACCGGTGGCTTGAATACTGCAAGGAGTTGCTTAACAAACAGTTTCCACGTGATATCGTGCCGACAGCTGGTCTATTCGAGGAGGAAGTTTCGGACTTTTCAGTCGAAGAAATAAGTATAGCAATTGGAAAAATGAAGCGGGGGAAAGCGGCGGGACCAGACAGCATTCCATCAGAGTTTTGGTCGAAGATGGAGGGGATCGGCAGCGTTTGGCTATCGAAACTTTTAAATAACTTTTAAGTAACGCCAATTCTCTTCGCTGACGACGCAGTTATACTTAGCGATAACGTCGAAGATTTACAGAACGCCTTAGATTCATGGAGAAATGCGCTAGAGAGAAACGGGTTTAAAATAAGTCGTTCAAAGACGGAGCATTTGACGTGCCCATTTGCGCATCCGTTGCGACCTGTTCCGGATATAATGTTAGACGGAATAGTTCTTCCGAAAAGTACTATCTTTAAGTACTTAGGATCAATCGTTAACATGGAAGCGAAATGTGACGACGACGTAAACCACAGAGTGAGTGTGGGATGGATGAAATGGCGGGAAAATTCGGGAATCTTTTGCGACCGAAAATTTCCACTTAAATTAAAGGGGAAACTCTACACCACGGTTGTAAGACCAGCTCTTATATACGGTTCACAGTGCTGGACAATGTACGAAGCGTTTAAAAACAAAATGACGGCAGCGGAAGTGAAAATGTTAAGGAAGTCTAGTGGAGTCACTAAACGCGATTGCATTAGATCTACGCGTATAAGAGGAAGTCTACATATAAAGAATTCGGTAACCGAACAGCTTGAGGCGAATAGAATAAGTTGGTATTGCCACGTTCAAAGAAGATCTGCGGAAAATCCGGTTAAAAAGGCACTATCAACTACGGTCACTCCAACTGTAAGAAAACGAGGTCGGAAAAAGAATTCCTGGATTTCTCAGATGGCAAATGCGCAACAACGTCTGGGGTTAACCACTGAAGCGATCCAGGACCGAGCATTATGTAGACGCGTTCTGCGGTCTGCGACATTAGCCAACCCCATAAGCGGAGCAGCAGCAATGCAGTAAAAATGGGAAACTCGTTAAGCATAGGTTCGTATAACGAGGAAAGGGTTAATAAAAGGATAAGAAGAAGAAGAATGGACAAAAAAACATAAAAGGGGAGAGGTGTTATGCACTCAATAAGTGCGTGACACTCAACCTTTTAATCTATGTTAATGAAGCAAGTTAAAATTCGATAAAATCGTTGATCGCACTCAGAGGAAGCTGAGTTTATCATGACAAGAGTAAAGAAAATCTTCTTTTCCTGTGTCTTGACGGCGAAGGTTTTACCGTTGTAATCTAAAGCAATCGCGTGTTTCTTACTAAAATATTCTAAGCTTGAAGATAAAATTTCTGGAAGAAGGTCATAGAAGGAAAACCAAAAGAAGAGAGAAGAGAAACAGATGGTGAAGTAGCATTTATGGCAAAATCAAAGGCTAGATACATGTCTTAAAGGCTCACTCACCAAATCAAAAGCCAAACAAAAGCGGGTCTAAGGCTAAGTGTTACAAGTGGAACCGAAAAGGTCATGATGCATCCCAATGAAGAGAGCGAGAAAATCAAACCGGACCCAAAGTCACAAGTTCTTTTGCAATACTAAACGCTGTTGATTGTTGTTGTTGTACTTGCATTTTTGACAGCGGCTCTACTTCTCACATATATTGTGAAAAGGAATAGAACACAAGCTTTAGTCAGACACAGTTTTGGGATACCATTTTTGTCTACACAAAGGAAAGCAATTTTTATGTATTAAAAAAATTATATGGTATGTGCAGTTTGTTTGGGAGGCAAAATTACGAGACAAGTCTTTCTTAAAAATATTGCAAGGAGGAGTGACAATGTTTGGATCTCATGCACAGTGATATATATGGACCAATGCGTGTCCCTTTTCTCGTAGGTGCTCGATACTCTGTCACATTTATAGACGACAAGTCGAGGAGAACCTGTGTCGAGTTCTTAAAACCATAAGGTGACAATAACAGAACTTGAAAGTGGAAGAAAGATCAAAACCTTAATTAGTGCCAATGGCCGTGAGTGTGTGAGTGATTTTGCAAAATTCTTAGAAGTAAGGAGGCAATTTTCTGTTGAACAAACAAGAGGGAAGGGCCAAGTTAAAAGCTAAAAGTATTGGGTGTGTAATGGTGAGTTACTCGAGCAACTCAAAGACTTGTCTAGTGAGTAATGCAGGAAAAAGGAGAATTTATAGAACTCTGGATGTGTAATTTTTCCATTCAAAAGATGGAACTACCAAAAAAAAAAATGAGCTTACTGATCACAGACCGGACCCGATGGGTTGTTGGGAGAATATTATTGTAAAGACGGATGAACATTTTGAAATTTGTGAGGGTTGCTAAATACCATATAACTTTGAGGTGGTAAGGGACTTTACCTACCTTGGCTCTGCTATTAACTCTGATAACAATATCTCCACGAAGATCAAACGAAGGATTACTCTTGCGAATGGCTGTTTGTTTGGGCTTGAAAATCAATTGAGTAGTAAAGCCCTCTCCCGAACATCTAAGCAGACATTCTACAATAAACTCATCGCCCCAGTCCAGCTGTATGGAACGGAAACATGGACCTTATCAAAAGCGTTGACGAACTTTCGAGGAGAAGATTCAACGACGAATTATACGAGCTGTACAGCGGCATAGGCCTTGTCAGAGGGCTTCGCATTGGACGGCACCGACACTCCGGCCCGCAGAGTCTTTGAATTCAATCCGGTGGGACAACGCAATAAAGGAAGACCTCTCCTTAGGTGGCGCCCACAAGTGGAAGATGACCTCACAAAACTTGGCGTGCGAAACTGGAGGCAGTTAGCTAAAGACTGGTCTAACTGGAGAGGAATATTGTTTGAGGCCTACGTCCACTCCGGACTGTAGCGCAACCTAAGAAGAAGAAGAAGAAGAAAGAACGAAGCGTACCTTTGGAACCCGGCCAAAAGTTCAATAAATGTAGCAGCTGCGTTACCTGTAAAAAAATTGATGAGAAGAAGTATCAACAAGTAATTGAATATTTGATGTACATCGGGCTAGTAACGAAACACGATGTTCTGCATTCCGTCAGCAAGCTCTCCCAGTTTAAAAGTAATCCTCATCAAGAGCATATGTTGGCTGCAAATTAAGTACTTTGTCTTATCGGAAAACAGCTCAGTTACTCTGCGGCTATTCAGATGCAGATTAGGCAGCAAACTATGACAGGAAATCATATACCGCCTATGTCTTCAAACTCTGTGACGGGGCAGTTTCGTGGTGGTTACCGTCGTCAGCCACGGAAACCGTATATCTTCGCAGACTAATCGCAGAGATGGATTTTAAGGATTAAGTAAGCAGTCCAACAACAACTAGCTGCGACAACAGGAGCGCAGCGCACCTTGCAAGAAATCCAGTCTATCATGAGCGGAGCAAGCATATCGACAATCGCTTTCACTACGTCAGAGAGATCTAAAAAAAATGTTCTATCAAACTTAAATATATTTCAACTGATGAAATGACAGCTGATATCTTAACGAAAAACTTAAAAAAGCAAAAGCATTTCATATTTATTATACAGTTGGGTTTTTCAATCTAAATTTTTTATTATTGTAAAAAGTTGAGGTGAGAGGAAGTTTGTTGGATATGCTGCAACTAATATTATTAACATGTTACACACAAAGTACATATATTTTTTATATACATATTAGTCTACATTTATATATGTTATTTCAATTTTCATACACTCAAATTGTCATGTCGGCTTAAGGCCCAGATATAGCTATCATTTAAATGCATCATTGGAACAAATCAGTTAAGTATTGGTTTCATTGTTTTGACAAGTCAGTTATAACAATCACTGAAAAATTACTGTCAGTGGAAGAAAAAATGTATAGGTGTTGAGGATAGAGTTTATCACTGAAAGCAACTCTGACGGATGAGATTAGAAAGAGAATTAAACACATCAGAGAAGCAATTGTGTTCCAAATTATCAGTCGTTCATTGATCTCCGTGGAGAATAAACGTGTTTCGGCTTCTTTTCTGGAATAGTGAATACAAAATTTGGTCAACAAACATATTAGAGATTACTTTCGCAATTAATTCGGTAGCCTGGTGATAGTGGCAGTGAGCCCAGTCGAATAAACGTGTTTCGGATTTCAAAGAGAAAAAAAAAAAAATTATCAGTTCTTCGTAAAACGTATATTAAGAACTTTTTTTTGCAAGTGCATCGGTAGCCCAGTGGTAGTGGCATTGGCTCGGCGGCTAAGTCAGACCAAGTCGAATACTACCCATACGTGTCTGATGGTGGGGAAGGCCACTATATGGGCGGTGGTAAAAACTTTGCATCACTGGCGGCTTCTGAGTCTGATGACGAAGAGGAAGAGTTACAAACTCTTAACAGCAACATAAAAGAGCTGCAACAAAAGGTATTGGCTACTAAAGCCAAACAAGCCATAAGAAGAGAGAGGGAGCAAAAGCAGCTCCAGAGTCCACAGCAACAACAAGGCACAGCTGCGAAATCACCACAGCAACAAATACAACAGCAATCAGCAAAACAACAAACAGTGCAAAAACCGGCGCAGCAATTAACAAAACAAAAATCACAACCACAATCACAACAAAAACATAAACAGCAAAAACAGCAACAGAACGAACAACAGCAACAGTATCAGCAACAGCAGCAAAACCAGCAGCAGCAGCAGAAACAACAACAACAAAAACAGCATCAACAAAGAGAGATCAAGCAAAGGGTGCCACCAATCAACACCTATAAAATTGAACTTAAGGAAACAATTGATCTATGTAAGTCGGCCATAGGCAATCACTTCTTTATTAAAAGATTAAGTAACGATAGGCATGCGATCCACTGCAACACAGTGTAGCGCTATAATAGGATAAAAAGCTTGTTAGAGGATTCGACGACGGAGTTCTTCTCCTTCACCCGAAAGGGGAAGGGCTGCAAACTATGCTGCTGAGGGGGTTAGAACCGTCTACTAGTCCGGAGGAGCTCCTCGCACTGCTCAAAGAGAAAGAGTGCGACGGTCTCAAATTCGTGGGGGTTAAGCCATTTCTTACAGCCAGAGCCAAAAGGGAGAAACGGAAGCTACCGTTCTTCCTGGTGCAGCTCAGTCCCGAAAGCCGTCTGGATAGTCTAAAGAGTATCAATGTCCTAGACCACCAGGTGGTTCACTGGGAAAAAGTAAAAAGGCACGAAAACATTTTGCAATGTATTCGCTGCCAAAGGTTCGGGCACGCCGCATCGAACTGCGAAATACAGCCTCGATGCGTTAAGTGCGGTAAGAACCACAAGTCTGAAGAATGTACTCTAGGTAGGGATGGAGCGTCAGAAAAAGCCAACTCTCTTGTATTTTATGTAAGAACACTGGACACACCGCAAACTATCGGGGTTGTCCTAAGTTCCAATACATAAAAAGAGTAAATCCACCTGTTCTACCACAAACACCAGCCGTTACTCCCCAGGTTACCTACGCCCAAATGGCGGCAGGTAGGAAAAATAGCGAAACTAAGCTAAACAAAAGACACAAAATGAGGCACAGAAGGTATAAAATCATGCGAAGAAATCGACCCAACTCCATACAAGGAGGAGGCGTTCCAATCTTCGTTAGAAAAAGTATACGTTTTAAAAGAATATACAGTCGTGTAGTACGTAGGTTTCAGGTGCTAGAAGCATGCATAATGTACATACCTCTCCGCAGTGGAAAAAGGTTATAAATGATGTCTGTTTATGCACATAAGGCTACTCAATCCACCCTATTCATCTCAGAGCTCGAAGTACTGTTTTGATTTCTGAGACTGGAATTGGAGGAAAACTACTTCATTATCGGCGAAGATTTTAACGCCAAACATAGCGATTGGGGAAATAATATACCAAACACTAGAGGGAACCTGCTATTCAATTGGTGGGGTCAGCACAGTGTGATGTACCGACTCGGTCTAAAGGCGACAGATAGTTCGTCGTTTCCTAGACACGGCTCCTATTTGGATCTCCTGTTGTTCTTCACACGAATACAACTGACAGGTACAAACCAACAAACTGTACACTGTCTTCGCACTTTTGTGTATGACAGTGACCATTGCGATCTTAGTATCGAAATAACCGTTCCGAACGAAAATGCGGAATTGGATGAATTTGTTCAATGGCATTCCTACAACTATAGTATGGTGCGTTGGACACTTCTCCATGACACTGACTAGAGCACTCTCCTCGAATTCGCTCTACCCACCGTCCAACAGAAATCTTTCGAAAGAGGAGATTGACAGGTATCTAAAACTAACGGACGAGACAATTAAACGGACTATGGATAATTCGATACCTCGGTATCAATACACTGACAACGAAGACTTATTCCGCAACGAAACTATTGACGCACTTCACAGACATAAAAGTAGACTTCTCTCAAGACTGAGGACCTTGTACAGACAGTTTACTGACAGACACAACCCGCAGATTTTGACATTAAAGTCGTCGATCAAAAACCTCCAAACATTAATAAAAGAGAATTACAGGGCTTCTGTAAGTTTGTATTGGAACAACAAAATTCGGGCTGTAAACACCAGCAACCCAAATATGTTCCCGCAAATAAATAAAATATTTCGGAGGAAAGATGAAAACGACCATTCATGTCTAAAAATCGCCCGAACGACTGACAACGAACGCATACTCTCAACAGCAGGCATAGATCCAAATAAGGCTGTTGATGATGACAACTTCTTTGTGATCGAAGATCCGCAGGAGAAGGTCAAGGCTATAGGAGCGACTTTCCAGGAAGTATACAAGACAAATGACATCATTGGTCCCAACCACGACCTGGAAAATCGAGTCCTTGTGCACACTTTGTACCTTCGAAAAGAAATAGTGATCTGGCGAATCGAGAACTCGGGTTTCACCCAGTTCAGAGACGAAAATATGGCAAAAAAAGTAATCGCCAATGAAAGGGAAAAACCCCGGTTTATCTTGAAGGAAGAGTTCCAAACGATCTTCGACACAATAAGAAGAAAGAAATCAGTAAGAATTGATGGAATAACGAACATTGTGCTAAGACATCTCCATCTAGAAGCGGTGGACATTTATACCACCCTGTTCAACAATGCAATGAATAATGCACATTATCCAGCGCATTGGAAAACTGCGGTAGTACATCCCATCCCCAAAAGGGATTAAGACACCTCCAACCCGGTGAATCTCCGGTCGATCAGTCTCTTTCCAAACATCAGTAAGGTTTTCGAAAAAGTTATCAATAGAGTCCTGACTAATCGCGTACAGATCAGGTCCAAAGATTGAGGTTATAAACATTCTTTTGCAACGTGACTTCGATAAAATTAAACAATATTGCGACGACTGGAAGTTGAAGATCTGTTTAGGACGCCTTTGTCTGGGGCCTCTATGGATACCAGAAAGAAGTGGCCACAACACGGACAACCACTGGCTTGTCGAAATGTAGTTAGATACCTTGGGATCTGGAAAGTGGACAATTTTGTAATTTAGTTGACTTGAAGGCACATTGCAAGAGCAATGACTTCGTCGAATAACCTGATCTCTGGGGCTTACTACTCCAATTATATATATCACGAGAGAGTTCGCTTTGACGGCTTTATTCCTCCAGAAGCGTTCCTCTGCCTCGACATGAAAGGTCTGATCCAGGCTAAATTAGCGGTGCCGTTAATCTTCCATGTCGCTCGAACAGCTGCAGAGAGGCGACTTAACTACGATAGAGACGTCGCACACGGCAGTGTGGAGCGTCTTCGGTTCAGTAGGGCGGTAGAAAAGCGCCACATGAGGGATGTTGCTCGGCAGCACCAACAATTTTGGTGGCTTGTCGAAGAAGCGGAATCTACGTGGTCAAATTCCTCTAGCACTAGGTAGCTTCGCTAAGGAGCAGAGTCGGCAGCCTAATTTTTTTGCCGTGGCCGACTTACATAGATTTAGGTAGGATTAGGATAGTTTTAAGGGAAAAATAAATATGTATGTATATATATATATATTTTATATATATATGTAAACAAAAAACAAAAATACAAAAAAAAATTATAAAACAACAAAGAGAGGGGTAATCTTCGGGTTACTTCTTCTCACAGAAAAAATACCTAGATAATAAGATAATTTTAAGTAACTAAGTAGTACGAGTAATGTTAAGGTAGTTTTTTAGTTTTAGTTTTAAGTTTTAAAATATGATAAAAAAAAAGATAGTCAATTTACTAAGTTTTTCTAATAAAATTATTTTCTTAGTTTCAATTATGATTAATATAGGTGCAAAATAATATCAAAATGAAATAAAATGTACGAAACGTCGAAAGACAAATTTTGTTTGTTAGGTTTAACTTAGAGTGTCCGCATGGGGCCAGTAAGTTAGAATAAGATAATTTTAAGTTAATTAAGCTAATTTTTATGCGTTTTTTTGTATAGCATGTAAGAATTCCTGAATTGAATTAAATAAAAATGCATTAAAAATGAAAATGAAAATGTAGGCTAAGTAGGTTAAGTAGATTAAGCCAGCTAGATCTCTGGCTAGCTGCCTCCAGTTTCGCACGATAAGTTGGCTGAGGTCCCCTTCCTCTTAAGTGCGCCACCTGAGTCTTGGCCTTCCTCTACTGCGCTGTCCCTCGGGAGCGGATTCGAAGACTTTTCGGACCTGAGCATTGGTGTCCATGCGCTCTATATGACCCAGCCATCTCAGCCTTTGGATCTTCACTCTTCTGGCTACGTCCATGTCACTGTGTCACACCGTCAATGCAGACGGGACCGAAGATCGCCCGAAGAATTTTTCTCTCGAAGCAACCAAGAACACCCTCATCCATTTTTAATAATGTCCATGCCTCAGCGCCATAGAGCAGAACCGGGATTATTAAGGTCTTATAAAGGGTGACTTTTGTTCTCCGAAAGGGGGCTTTGCTACTCAATTGCCTTCCTAACCCAAAGAAACAGCGGTTGGCAAGAGTTATTCTTCGCTTGATCTCAGCGCTAGTGTCGTTGTCTGTATTTATAGTAGAGCCTAGGTAGACAAAGTCCTTAACTACCTCAAAGTTATATCTGTCGAAGGTGAAGTTCTGCCTGAGATGTTGGTGTTGGTTGCACTTTTTGCTTGACTGCATAAACTTGGTCTTGAAGTCATTGACCGCTAAATCCATTTTCGCCGCTTCCGTCTCAATACTCGCGAAAGCGCCACTGATATCACGCTGCTTTCTCCCGATTATGTCAATATCGTCGGCGTATGCGAGTATTTGGACGGACTTTTGGAAGATAGTGCCTCTTGTGTTTGCTCGTGAGTTTTGCACTATTCTTTCAAGTACGATGTTGAAAAAATCGCACGACAGCGCATCGCCTTGTCTAAATCCCTTCTGAACATCAAAGGTCTCAGTGAGATCTTTACCGAACTTGACGGAGCAGCGTGCATTCTCCATCGTCATCCTGCACAGACGGACGAGTGTGGCAGGGATGCCAAAACTAGACATTGCTCTGTATAGCTCGTCTCTATAGATGCTGTCATACGCGGCCTTAAAATCGATGAATAGGTGGTGGGTATCGATCTGAAGCTCATGGGTCTTCTCCAAGATCTCCCGTAGTGTGAATATCTGGTCGATGGTGGACCTATCAGGTTGTTGACAAACAACTTCAGGCGTTCACGCAATATGGCAGATAAGATATGCGATGTTAAGGAGACTGATGGCTCTATAGGTGGCGCAATTCAGAGGGTCTCCGTTCTTGAGGATCGGCCACACAGTGCTTAGGTTCCATTCATCGGGCATAGTTTCGTCCAACCATATTTTACAGATGAGTTGGTGTATACTCCTTACCATGTCATCGTCTGCCGCTTTGAAGAGCTCGGCAGTCAGGCCATCCGCTTCAGCAGCTTTGTTGAACTTAAGCTTCGATATAGCTGTCTGGACGGAATTGTTGGTCATCATCGTCCAGGTTGAAAGGTTGATTCTGCCTGACAGCGGTATTTAGTCCGTCATCGCTGTTATACAGTCTGCAGAAATGGTCTTTCCACATCCTCAGCATCGACTGCGATTCTACTACGATGTTCCCTTGTTCATCTCTACTGGCTTCGGTTCGGGGTTTCCGCGGCATGTTATTTTTACCTTTTGGTAAAACTTCCGAACCTCATTCTTGAAGTAGCACCTCTCAATTTCCTCGATCGCGCACTTCTCATGATCTTTCTTCTTCCTCCTGAGAAGCCGGTGTTCATCTCTCCTTTTCCGCTCATAGAGCCTATCAGCAGCCCCGGTCCTTCTAAGCAGCGCCGCATTGCGTGCTTTTTGCTCAGCTGCATGTGCTTGCCGGCATTCATCATCCACCCAGGGGTTTCATTGCGGTGGACGAGTGAAACCCAGCACATCAGAAGCGGCATCTCTTATGGCATTTTGGCGGTGTTTCCAGTGGTCTTCGAAGCTTGATGCTGGCGGCATTGGACCTCTGAAGAGATAAAGAGACACTCGATGAGAAAAGGGCTTAGCGAACTCTTGCGATTGTAGCCGTCTGACGTTGGATTTTCCCACAGCATTAGTTTGTCTTGGCGTTGTTTGGGATATCCGCAACCGTACCTTGGCTACAACAAGGTAATGGTCCGGTAATGGAACGTACGGACACCCATAATACTGGAAGAGTGTTTTGCGTCGATCGCAATGTGATCAATCTGGTTGACTGTTGATTGATCAGGAGTTGTCCAAGTCCCCTTGTGAATGTCGAGATGTGGAAACCGCGTGCTAGCTACGACAATATTGCGTCCCGCCGCAATGTCGATTAGCCTAAGTCCGTTATCGGAGGTGGTGTTGTGCAGGCTGTATTTTCCGATTGTTCCACCAAAGATACCCTCTCTTCCTAGCTTTGCATTAAAATCACCGAGGACAATTTTAATGTCATAGCTAGGGAATTGCCCGAAGGTCTTTTTAAGGAGCTCATAGAAGGCATTCTTGGTGTGGTCATCTTTCTCTTCTGTGGGGTCATGCGCGCTTATAAGGCTAATGTTGGCGAATTTAGCCTTGATGCCGATTGCTACATGGCGCTCGCTCACATGCCGGAAGCTGAGGACTTCTTGTCTTAGTCTGCCTCCGACAACAAATCCGCATCCAAATACGCGCTGCTTTTGCCGTCGATACCAATTGCCGTAGTAGATATCGCAGCTTTTCATCTTCTTTTTGTCCGGCCCATCCCATCGCATTTCTTGAATGGCGGTTATGTCTGCTTTGAAGTAGTCTAGTGACTCCGCTAGTTGCTCGGCTGCACGTGGTCTATTAAGAGATCTAACATTCGACGTGCATATCCGAAGCTCATTGTCCTTGTTGATGCTTCGTAACTTGCTTTTTTTTAAATGGCCGGGCAGTTACCCCGGCGGCACAACACCCAACCTGGAGAACCAGTTCCATTTTTAATCCCGCTAGGACGATGGGTCGGTTACACCGTAGCCAGTAACGTGTTCCTGGATGTGAGTGCTGCCGTTGGCCCATATAGGGCTCGTCCGCCACCATCTCTTTTCCAAGACCCTGACTAAGTCCTGGAAATCCTTGAAATCCTTTCCAGCCTGAGCTCCAAGTATGTCGGAGTAGCCCGGATACGGTCTTGTTTTGTTTTTCCGACACCAATCCTGGTTTATGGCGCAGAAAACTCGCCATTTGCCCTTTTCACTTCGCAATCTCTAGTGAGATTCCCAGATGGTGCCACGGGGAGGTGTGAAGTAGAACTTATTAGTAGAGCTGCAAAATTTTCGGCTGCAGAGTCTCATTCTCGTCATTTAAGGAACCAGCACCTGTCGGAAGATGCTACTTCTACGAGGCCTTATACTAATCGTTGCCATCCAATGAAAATAAAACAGTCCAGATTATTGAAAAATGTAAGTTCTGTGCTATGGTAATAGTTTGACACTTATTTCCTTGTCCATTGCAATTGCACAGCTGAGCTTATGTTTTTCTTTTCAGCGCGAAGTTTCCATGCAACCGGATATTTTTTTATAAAAACTACAAACACATTTAATTTTATTTGTATGCTCTTTTATAAATTAAAATACAGAATGCAATGCGATTTGTAGTCGACTATATATATTTGTTATATAATATTATTTTTATTAGCAACAGCTATTAAATTTCTTACCTCATGTTTCACGATTATATTGCTAACTACATGTAAGAATATACGTAGGCAAAGTACTAACTTATTCGAATATAAAAAGTATTTTCAAATAGTATTTGTTATTCTAATGTGGCAACATGGGCGCTATTATTATATTAATATATATAATACGGCTATTATTATATTTTCTTAAATTCAGATTTATGGTGTTTTATACTCGTATTTCAATTGGCACCATGATTTAATTAAATTATTTTAAAACTAAATCATTTATATAGATGGTTGTGTGTGAGTAACCGGTGGAAATTTACTTGTTGTGTATGAATAAGCTATTTAAATTTGAGTGGTTTAATATGAAGTGGTATTGCTTGAAATAACATATGAGTGGATTGTGTTGATTTGTATTGTTAATCGTGGACTGGGATAAGTGTAATGAAATCAAGTCATTTTAATTGTTTGGATATGAAGAAGTTTCGGTTGTGTAGTTTTGCTATTTTACTTATTATTTCATTGCTCATGTTCCCATTTTTGTCACATCTGAGCTACGGTTAATGAAAAATGCGCGCTGACCATTTTTAAGATGTATAACTGCTGGGTCCCGTTCATGAATTGGGAAACCAAAGATACGCCAGAAAGCTTCATTAGAGCTGAAGTATCGGCCAATATGGTAGTACATTATTTCGTCTTTGTCATTCAATCAAGGACTATTCACATCGGTATTCTGAATTTGAAACAGCTATATCGCTGCCTTTATTCACATACTTGCAAATGTATTTTATGGAAATATTTTTTTTTTTGATAGGGACACTCTAATGACCTAGAGGAATAAAATATACTTTATGACCTATTCTCATACTTATACTGATATTTTTGTAAATTCTTGTGTTGCAGATTTTAATTTTATTTAATGGTGTTGAATAGTTTGTTTAAGAAATTTATTTTATTTTATATAAATAAATATAAGTAGGGAATAAATGTATTGTATTATTATTATTATTACTACAACTTTATTAATCAGTAATAAATTACGGGATTAATCTTAGATTAAGCACCCGCTACCAGGGCTTCGGCATAAAATGTATTGTAAGTTATTGTGTTGCCTTAGAATTCACTGTTGTTATTATTTATTTGAAATTGAGAGAAAAATGTACTGTTATTTGTTTTCAAAATGTGTGTGCTTTATTCCTTATGACCGGTCTTTGAAAAACAATTGCCACTATGAGCTTCTGCGCTCGTATTAGTACCGCCTGGATACACCATCCATGTAGTTTATATGTGTAAACAATTTTTCTTTTTAATAAATATTTGTTAACTGAAATGTATTCCGGTTGTGTTCTAAGGCCTTGGAAGCAGGGTTCACGGTTGTGTTTTGTGCTGCGATTGCTAAAGCTTGTGTGATGAATATTTATGTGCCCTCTCTTTAAAATTGTTTGCGGAACCGGTTACTTGCCCGAGCTCCTATGACAGCGCTCGTACTATCGGGGAAGCGCCTCCTCGGCTACACAATCGACGTCCACTCCGTGTGGAATTAATCCACACTTTTAACAATCTGATATTCTAGCTCTGGTGTTCTGAGAAAAAGTTTCAAGGCTTGATAGTGTTGTTGAAGGTTCATTGTATTGTATTGACATTGGACAGGTGTCAAATAATGGTTGTATCCTTTTGTGAAATATTATCTTAAAACATACAAATTTTCATTACAGTAAGTTTAAGTTCTGTGCTTTCCATTTTCAGCTTGACAACTCGCCAAACTCCATTTCAATGGTACTAGACGTAAGTACTTCAAAAGAACCAGGTGTGCGATGGGTAAGCGACTAAAAGTGAGCTTGGTAACTGCCGTCAGGTAATTTTGTTGTATAATTATCAAAATGATTTTTTAATCTTCCTTAGCTTCATATTTTTCAAACGGATCTTCTTCTCCATCAGGGAGTGCTGTCAATTTGGGGTGCAGGGAAAAAACTTCACGGGTAATAACTTCACATGGGAAATAACTTCATTTAGAGTGGGCAATAACTTCACTGAGGGCGAGCAATATCCTCACTTTTTTGTGGGAAATAATTTCTCTTAACAATTTATGATAATTTAAGAACTGTCATAATGGGTGATTCACTCTTGCACTATTTACGTAAACACAGCACCATAATTTGTAACGCTGTTGACATTTTCGTTGATTAAAAACTCGCGCTTCTCAATCCTTTGACCATTTTGTAGAACTTTTGTTCAAAATGTTGTTAAAGTTTTTTTGTAAATAAAAAAATACGTACTTGGAAATGGTGTCGTGAAATAACGCCGAGCGAAATAACGCCGTACAGTGCTTGTGAAATAAAGCCGAATTCAGAGAGAAGTATACCGCTAAATACCCCAGAATAAATATATTTAAACTTTAGCTACAGGCGCCTACCTGACAGTTGTGGACATACCCTAAGCGGAGCGATGAAGTCGAGTGAGCGGCTTAACCCTCGCTTCGCTCGCTAACAGGATTTTAACCCTTTTTCCGCAGGGTTTAGCTGCTCACGCGACTGAGTCGCTCCGCTAAGGGATTGTCAACAACTGTCAGGCAGGCGCCTGGAGCTTACATTTTGGTTTTATTTCGTTGAGCCTCATTTGACGTCACCTTATCTGAATGTCCTTATAAATTTCTTAGCAAAGTGAAATAAGACCGAACATGGAAATTCATATTTGCTCTCCAGTTATAATAGACAAATTCCCAAATAATAGGTGGGAAATAACTACACAAAATTTACGGTGGAGGTATTGCTCACCTTCAGGGGGCAATTGTAGCAGCTGAAAGCAGTCCAGACCAGTTTCAATTTTATTTCAAAAGCGTATGGCTGCTCTTCTGTTTGTTAAATGTCTGTATAGATTCTCTAGAATGCAAAGCTCTACTGAATATATTTCAGCCTGAAACACGGAGCTGCTTGTATTCATACTAGAGTGTAGGAATGTTTTAGTGCAAAGACTGTACGCAGCGTATATATCTGGCTCCAATTTCTTCATTTGTTTTGGATCCGTCTGTGTATCATACATGTCAGCCCTAAGCAAATGTTTGTTTGTTCTGTTCCCAATTAAGACAGTCTGGAAATGTAACCCTAAAGTTGTACCGAAAGTTATAGCGTGGTAGACATTTGTCTCCTAAGTGCATTCCAAGTAGTTAATTTTTTCTGAATTTCTTGAAACTTGAGCAGTTTCGCTTGGAATGACTGTAAGACAAATATTTGTTATAAGCTCGTATGTTGAACATACTCGTAGTTTGCTTTCGTTGGTTAACATCAATTTTAAAAAATTGCCGCAATCCCTTAATGAATGTTGACCTTTCCTTCAAACTTAACAAAAATGTTGGCTATTTGAGGGCTCTCCTCCGTAGCACTTGAGTTTTCGATCCATCCTATCCAGAAATTTTGGAAAGCGTTTGCTGCGCGACCGCGTCTAAAGCCTCAAATCGAAACTGCAAATATTCAAAATATTGGTAAGTTTTCACTACTGCCTAATTTTTCTTCCCATATTTGTTGGAAAATGTTGAAGTGTGTTTGCAAAATTGCGAAAACGAATATGGTATGCCATTTAAGAACAGGTAATCCTACATTCCCGGAGTTGTTCACTGACCACGGTAGTGTATAGATCTGTTTCGGCTTTCCTTGGTGAATTACGAGTAAATAAATTATAATTACAAATCAACAAATAGTTTTTGATAGTTGGAGTGATGTTGTGCGGCAGTGCGCGAAAGAAAATTCTGCTGTATGGGGTGGTGCGGGTTTGATCCCTGCCCATGGTGGAAGAGCATTTTCCTTTTTGTTTTTTTTTTTTCATTAATTGAAAGTTAAAAATAAAATTGGTGATAGTGACACGAAAGAAATTAAACACGTGGTGGGTGGCAAAGACCGTCCCGTTATCCCCATTTTGGGATAAGTGGACGGCACAACAAGTGCTATTAAACCCAAAAGCAGTGACTAGTGAAGGAACGGTTAAAAGGAGAAAGAAACTAAGTCTGTCAGCAAACCTAGCAAAACGCCCCACTCTGTGCACTTCTACTGAAATGCTGCTAAGTGCTGACTTGGGGGAGGCATCAACGTCGGCGGCAGCAGTAGCAGCACAACAACAAAAACGTCATTTTTCGGATGACGAGTCTTCATATGTCTCTGAAGGAGGGGGACATTATAAGGGGGCAGTAACAGCTTTGCCTCGTTAGCAGCTTCGCAGTCGGAAGACGAAGAGGATGAATTAAATTCCATTAGTAGCAGCATCTTGCAACTACAAAAAAAGGTGCTTGCTATTAGGGCTAAGCAAATCACCCGAAGAGAAAGGGAGCAAGAAGCCAAGGCGAGCTCAGAACAACAACAGCAACAACAACTGCATGAAAAAAATGTGCAGGCACAATCAGAAAAGGTGCAAAGACAGAAAAAACATAAAACTCAGCAGCAAAAGCATCAAACGCAGCAGCAAAAACATAACAAAAAACAGCAGCAACAACAAAACCAACAAGAGCAACAGCAGCAGAAAACAAAAAAAAGGAAAGGTGCCTCCAATCAATACCTACAACATGGAAGTCCAGGACACCAAGGACTTGTGTAAGTCAGCCAATGGTAAGAACTTTAGCATTAAAAGATTAGGGTTAGACAGGCATATCATCCACTGTAATTCAGTGGAGGGCTACAAGAAAATTCAAAATCTGTTGAAGGAAACGATGACGGAGTACTTCACGTACACACCGAAAGGTGATAAATTTAAAACAGTTATATTGAAAGGACTGGAACCGTCCACTGATCCCGAGGAGCTCTTAAAACTGTTTCAAGAGAAAGAGTGTGAAGGTCTCAAGTTTGTGGGGGTTAAGCCTTTTACCACTCCAAGAGCAAAAAGGGAGAAGCAGAAACTACAGTTCTTCCTAGTACAGCTTACTCCCACTAGCAAACTGGATAGTCTAAGGAGTATCAAGTTCCTAGACTACCAGGTTGTTCCCTGGGAGAAATTAAAAAGGAGCAATGTGTTCACTGCCAAAGGTTCGGCCACGCCGCAGCGAACTGCCAAATGCAACCCCGATGCGTTAAGTGTGGAAAGAACCACAATTCACAGGAATATGCTTTTGGTCAGGACAAAGAGTCAGACAAAAGCTAACTCTTATGTGCTTTATGCAAGAATTCGGGACACACCGCTAACTATCGGGGTTGTCCCAAGTTCCAAGATATTAAGAAAGTAAATATGGCCCGTCAGCAGAAAGCGGAGGTAAAGCGTCCATCTGCTAAGCTTCAAACTCCAGCCGTCACTCCCCGAATTACCTTCGCCCAAATGGCGGCAGGTGGGGGTAGAATGGTACAAAAATCCGTGGTTGCTTCCTTGGCCCCAGCGCCAAGAGCGCCGGAAGCTGCACCTGACATGCTAGCTATCTTGCTCTCTATTCAAGGGCAGATGGCTCAGCTTCAGCGTCAAGTACAGGAACAGGCTAAGCGAGTGGATCAAATCTGTGCACTGCTGCCGGGTCTAACGCACCTCATATCGTAGTGGAGCAAGCCCTGAAGGTCCTTGCACTGAATGTCAATTCACTGATTAGGATCGAGCTAAGAGCCGCGCTGTTTAAGTTGCTGGAAGACCAAGTTCCTGATGTGCTTTTCGCTAGCGAAACTAAGCTAATCGATATGCACCATCTGGAACACAGTAAATATAATATTAGAAGAAGAAACCGACCAAACTCCACACAAGGAGGTGGCGTCCCGATATTTATAATAGATCAATTTGAATTTAGAAGAAAATATTAGGGTGTTTTGCGTGGGTTCCAGGTGCTGGAGGCGTGTGTCGTGCGCATCCCCCCTGTAGCGGAAAATGGTTGAACATGGTCTCTGTCTACGCGCCTGATGCTTCTCAATCCACGCTATTTATCTCAGAGCTCGATAAACTCTTTCGACTCCTTAGACTGGAATCGGAGGAGAATTATTATATAATCGGCGGGGACTTCAATGCCAAACATAGAGACTGGGGAAATCATATACCAAATACTAGAGGGAACCTACTACTCAATTGGTGAGTTCAGCACAGTGTCATGTACAGACTCGGTTTGAAAGCGACGGACAATCCGTCGTTTCCCAGATCCGGCTCCTATTTGGACCTACTGCTGTACGACGTACGGATAAAACTCACTGGGAGTAATTTACAACCGCTAAACTGTCTGCATACTTTCGTGTACGATAGTGACCATTGCGGTCCTAGTACCAAAATAACAATTCCTAACGAAATTGTGGAACTGGAGGAGTTTGTTCTAGGCATTCTTACAATTACAGTAAGACTCGCTGGACGCACTTTTCTAGAACGATGACTAGAGCACTTTCCTCGAATTTGCTCTACCCACCGTCCAATAGGAATCTGTCTAACGAGGAGCTGGACAGATATCTGAAACAAATGGACCAAACAATTAAACAAACGATGGACACTACAATACCTCGGTATGAACATACGCCCAACAAAGACCTATTCCGCAATGCTAACATTGACGCACTATACCGACACAAAAGTAGACTGCTGTCAAGACTAAAAACCTTGTACAGGCAGTTTACTGACAGACATAACGTAGAGATTAGGACACTGAAGTCATCAATTAAAAACCTCCAAATATTGATAAGAGAGAATTACAGAGCAGCTGTAAGCTTGTACTGGAGCAACAGAATTCGGGCTGTATATTTTCGCAGCCCGAGTATGTTCCCGCAAATGAACAAAATATTAGTTAACCACTGCTGTATATTCTTTTCAATATGCTCACAGATAGACAGTTCATCGTGAAAAATGGCGATGTGACTTCTGCTGGAACATTTCACATTAAAAACGGTCTCCAACAAGGTGCGGTTAACTCGCCGATCTTATTCAACATTTACAAAAGTGATTTGAAGTGAGGTCTTTTACAACAGGGCGAATCTATTCGCTATTAAGTTGACTCGAAGGCATATTGCAAGAGCAATGATCTCGTCCGATAACCTGATATCTGGGGCCTACTACCCCAACTACTTATATCATGAGAGTGTGCGCTTGAAGGGCTTCGTCCCCTGAAGCGTTCCTCTGTTTTGACATGAAAGGGCTTATACAGGATAACTTTGCGGTGCCGCTAATCTTCCACGTAGCTCGTGCAATGGGTGAGGGGCGACTTAACTACAATAAAGGCGTCGCACACGGCAGTATCGAACGTCTCAGGTTTAGTAGGGCGGTTTCAAGCCGCGATAAAAAAGATGTTTTTTTGCAACACCAAAATATCTGGTGGCTGAGTAAAGAAGATCTGATTCCTTCGTCGTTTCCTTCAAGTCCGAGTTAGCCTAGTCAAAAGGCAAAGTGGGCCATTTTGTTTCTATTTTGATTTAGCTTTTCTTTATTTTTCATTTTGCAATGGCCGACTTACATAGGTTAGGGTAGTTTAAAGTGTTTAAAGTTAGCAACCTTGGGTTAGCAACTTTTTGTTTGCTTACAATTAGGCTAGGGTAGATTGTATATTAGGCTAAGTAGTTTAAGGTTGAAATATAAGTTTTATATAAATACAAAAAAAAAATTGTTCGTTCACTAAGTTTTTTCTAAATACTTATTTTCTTAGTTTAAATAGATGTATAAGAATAATAATTATTATTTGTAATGATATATAATGCATGGCAACGATTAGTATAGGGCCTCGTAGAAGTAGCATTTTCCGACAGGTGCTGGTTCCTTAAATGACGAGAATGAGCCTCTGCAGCCGAACATCTTGCAGCTCTGCTAATAAGTCCTACTTCACGCCTCCCCGTGGCGCCATCTGGGAATCTCACTAGAGGTTGCGAAGTGAAGAGGGCAAATGGCGAGTTTCCTGCTCCATTAACCAGGATTAGTGTCGGAAAAACAAAACAAGACCTTATCCGGGCTACTCCGACATATTTGGAGCTCAGGCCGGAAAAGATTTCCAGGACTTAGTCAGGGTCTTGGAAAAGAGATGGTGGCGGACGAGCCCTACAAGGGCCAACGGCAGCGCTCACATCCCGGAACGGGTTACTGGCTTCGGTGTAACCGACCCCGCGTCCTAGGGGCACTCAAAATGGAACTGGTCCTCCAAGTTGGGGGTTGTGCCGCCAAGGTAACTGCCCGGCCATTTAAAAAAAAAAAAACTAAGTTACGAAGCATCAACAAGCCTCGGATATGTTGACAACCCACGCAAACGATTCAAGGACAATGAGCTTCGGATATGCACGTGGAATGTTAGATCCCTTAATAGACCACGTGCAGCCGTGAGACAAGAAGTCCTCAGCTTCCGGCATGTGAGCGAGCGCCTCGTAGCAATCCGCATCAAGGCTAAATTCGCCAAGATTAGCCTCATATGCGCGCATGCCCCCACAGAGGAGAAAGATGACGACACCAGGGATGCCTTCTACGAGCTCCTTAACAAGACCTATGAGCAATGCCCTAGCTATGACATTAAAATTGTCCTCGGTGATTTTAATGCAAAGCTAGGAAGAGAGGGTATCTTTGGTGGAACAATCGGAAAATATAGCCTGCACAACACCACCTCCGATAACGGATTCAGGCTAATCGACCTTGCGACGGGGCGAAACATTGTCGTCCGATGAATGGAACCTCAGCATTGTTTGTCCAATTCTCAAGAAAGGAGAGGAGGCATCAGTCTCCTTAACATCGCATATAAGATTTTATCTGCCGTTCGTTAACAACCTGATAGGTCCATATCAGTGTGGCTTCAGACCAGGAAAATCCACCATCGACCAGATATTCACACTACGGCAGATCTTGGAGAAGACCCATGAGCTTCAGATCGATACACACCACCTATTCATCGATTTTAAGGCCGCGTATGGCAGCATCTATAGAGACGAGCTATATAGAGCAATGTCTAGTTTTGGTATCCCTGCCAAACTCGTCCGTCTGTGCAGGATGACGATGGAGAATGCACGCTGCTCCATCAAGGTCGGTAAAGATCTCACCGAGACCTTTGATGTCCAGAAAGGATTTAGACAAGGCGATGCGCTGTCATGCGATTTTTTCAACATCGTACTTGAAAGAATAGTGCAAGACTCACGAGCAAACACAAAAGGAACTATCTTTCAAAAGTCCCACCAACTACTCGCGTACGCCGACAATAATGATATAATCGGGAGAAAGCAGCGTGATGTCAGTGGTGCTTTCGCGAGTATTGAGACGCAAGCGGCGAAAATGGGTTTAGCGGTCAATGAGGGCAAGACCAAGTATATGCTGTCAAGCAAAAAGGACAACCAACACCGACGTCTCGGACAGAACGTCACCCTCGACAGATATAACTTTGAGGTAGTTAAGGACTTTGTCTACCTAGGCTCCGCTATAAATACAGACAACGACACCAGCGCTGAGATCAAGCGAAAAATAACTCTTGCCAACCGCTGTTTCTTTGGGTTAAGAAGGCAATTGAGTAGCAAAGCCCTCTCTCGGACAACAAAAGTCACCCTTTATAAGACTTTAATAATCCCGGTCCTGCTCTATGGCGCAGAGGCATGGACATTATCAAAAACGGATGAGGGTGTTCTTGGTTGCTTCGAGAGAAAAGTTCTTCGGGCGATCTTCGGTCCCGTCTGCATTGACGGTGAGTGGAGAAGGAGATACAACGACGAACTGTATGGACTGTACAGCGACATGGACCTAGCCAGAAGAGCGAAGATCCAAAGACTGAGATGGCTGGGTCATGTAGAGTGCATGGACACCAATGCTCCGGTCCGAAAAGTCTTCGAATCCGCCCCCGAGGGACAGCGCAGTAGAGGAAGGCCAAGACTCAGGTGGCGCACGCAAGTGGAAGGGGACCTGAGCCAACTTAGCGTGCGAAATTGGAGGCAGCTAGCCAGGGATGGAGCTGGCTTGCTTGTTGAGCTTGTTGACTGAGGCCCAGGTCCACCCCGGACTGTAGCGCCACCTAAAGAAGAAGAAGATTTGTAATGACGTCGAAAGACATAAAACAATAATATAGTTTAGCTCAGAGTGCCCGTTTGGAGGGCCATTAAATTAATATAAGTTCGTTAAGTTATTCTAAGCTAATATTTAAGCATTTTTTCTGTTAGCATGTTTACTTACATGTAAGAAGAATAAAATAAAATGCATTAAAAAAAAAATTAATAAAAAAATCCTACATTCCTAACGCATGAAGATATAATGATTTGTAAAGCAGCCATTTTACTCCAGCCGCTGTTCACGTGTTGATCGGCGCTTAACAAATAAACAACTTGGGCTAGTTTTAACTAATACGCTATTGTTATCAGATCATTAAAGATTCCTAATTTCGGGATCCTATATCAAATTCATGATAAATTTTCGTCTTCTGCGTAAATGTTTTGCTGCTTCACTGATTTTCATACTTTCTTTGTGAATATTCAGAGCTGCTTAAACTTTGCTACTGTTAAGCCGTTTTCCTCTACCCATTTTCAACTAAAGTAATTATATTTAATTTCTAAAATGACTGATAGATAACCTTCTTACAAAAAGAAGAAATATACCCGCATTTGCGTTGGCTCAGAGCAAACTGAATGCAAATTCATCATACTCGTAGTGTGCTATCATTTTGTCGCGCCACATATCCGTTTTTTCCCAAAAAAAAGTTTGGTCTCTTTGTGTGCTTCACCTTTGCGCTCAAAAAAATGCACTCTAAGAAATTCATTTAAATACTATTCAGATCAAAACAAGGATATAATTGTCTAAATCCAGTCGTAACTGTATTTTTGAAAAATAATATGAATGTGCTATCTTTTTGTCGCGGTGTGTATATGTCAGTATATATTTACTATATATGCACTAAGGAACTTTTTCTCAAATCTCACTTTCTAGTTTTGTTTTATTTTATTGTAGCATGTATTATTAAGTTTTTCATGGACACTTTCTTGATTTAAGATCTTGTGAACCCTTCAGAGATGTATGTTATTATTAGCAACTTTAAATTCAATTCAATTCAATTTTATTTGCAGCTTGAAATAAGTTTACCAAAGTAAATAGGTATTTAATTTCAGAGATACAGAGCATAGTTCTTTACATCTACAATAGGACGAAATTAGGACGAATTACTATACTTTAACAATAATATAATAAATAGATATAAGTTAGTAAGTAATACTTAAAAACAAAACTGCGTATCACCCAAATTACTTAAAAAGTAATAATTAAAGGCTAAGTATGAGTTCATTATCTAAAAATATTTTTGTTTAGCTTGTACAAGACAAATTTAATTGGGCTGACATTTGCTCTATTGTGAAGTCCGGCTGTCGAATAAGACCATGGTAGGTTAAGCATAAGCTTAAGAATTTTATTTTGACTGATTTACAACTTCTTGATGTTGAGTCTCAGCACAGCCCAACCATGCTGGAGCTCCATATGTTAAAACCGGTTGGAAGATCGTTTTGAAAATTCGGACTTTATAATGTACGAGTATGCTTAGATAGGACTTTCTATTAATAAAAGGATATAGCGTTTTAATTAGAAGGTTGATTTTGTGGATAGTATTAGATATATGTGGCGATGGCGATGGCGCGATAATTAGCTCACTGGACTATCACGCAGACAGTCTGGGTTCGATTCCTGGCTGGGTCACCAACAATTTTTCAAATCGCCATCACCCTTTCGGCGGGCAATGGCAAACTCCCGAAAGTAAAATTGCCTACGAAAAAGCTTCTAAGGAGTACCGTTCGGGCTCGGCGATAAACCGTAGGCCCCGCTCAGATGTGATTAAAAAATGACAATATGAGCAACACAAATGAGTATCAAGAAGCTAGGCCATGGCCCATACCTGGCTGCCAGCGCCACAGTGTTGTTGTTGTTGTTATTAGATATATGTTTTTCGAAAGGTAATTTTTTATCGAGATACTTACAGTTATCAGACCACTAAATATTTTTAATTTTATCTGTCAATTTTAAGCATGTATTGGGGAAGAAGACTTTGTGTTCTGCGTCGATTGAACCATATGGCTTGGCACTTCTCAGCATTAACTTTTATTTCTTACCTAGTTAAGTAGCTCTGTAGTGAATCTAGTAGGCTCTGCAAGCTGGTAAGTGCGTCTTGTCGAAGAACACTCGACACATAAAATATTGAAAAGGATAGGACCGAGTACAGAGCCTTGTGGAACACCAAAAGGGATATCATACTCGGAAGACTTCGCTATGCCAGCGTATACAACAAATTTTCTGTCTTTTAAAAAGCTCCATTCAATCTTGATAAAGTGGAACGCGAAGCTCAACAGAATTAGTTTTACGTTGAAGTTTCTTTTGTCATGCTTTTTTATTCTTAGGATTTGGTGGTGAGTAGAGTGGCCTGCTCTGAAAGCGAATTGCTTCGCATAATCTATATATAAATACGTGCTGCCTACTTTGACACCATTTTACTGAACCGAATGGCATGATACTTACACCATTGGAAAGGTAATTTCGCGTAGATGTGTCTAAATGGTCTTAGCAAACCTTGGTAAAACATGTAAAAGATTAAGTTATCTTACATATATCTATAGATATAGATGTTGTAAAATCAGGAATCCAGTGTTGCATAACCCTAGGATCATACATCATTAATAAACTCTCTCTCTCTCTGGTGAGTTCATTTATTACCCCAGTTTCAAACCAGAATATACGAGAAAGAACTAGAACCCTACAACTGTGGTAAAAATACAGGATGAGAAACAGTGTGAGTTAAGTTGATTTTTGGAAAGCGACAGAAAAGGAGCTTAAGGGCTGAACAGAATGTGAATCTGAAATTTGAATCTGTATCTGATATCGAACTTTCAAAAGTTCAATACATGGATAATCTGTATCTCGAAGTTGAGTAACACCCAACTTCGAGATACGGATACAGATTCACATTCTGTTCAGCCCTTAAGTCTTAACAGTGAACGATAAGAGGTTTGAATTGTGACATAGTAAAATCGGTTGTGGATCACTTGGAAGTTATTTTAAATAATAACAAATCAAGTGTTTTGAAATAGAATTATCGTTTTATAATTTCGAACCCTAGCCGAAATTTTACAATATTTACAATTTTACGTAGCTGAAGCTGGCCATACAAGACGAATATGTTTGTGCGATTTGTTCGTTGATATTTGGTCACACATGACGAACCGATTTGCGGAACACCACTTTTGCTGTAACTTTCAACAAGAAAATATGGAGAACGCACACGCGGATGATGCTGGCATTATTAACAATGTATATATGCAAAAAGCGAATGCAAGAAAAAAAATAATAAACAAAAACGGCGAGAGGGAATGAAACGAGTGGCAGTATGGTAGAAACGATCGCACTCATACTAAATTGTTGAGAAAATTAGAAATGGTGTACCAGAAGATTTTTAAAAATTTCTTAGAATGGATTCAGAAACTTATATTGTATTGCTGAGTTTGGTGGGTTCAAATATTGGAAAACAAAACACAGGAATTCGAGAAGCAATTACAGCAAACGAGAGACTGTCAGCAACTTTAAGATTCCTCGCAACTGGACAAAGTTTCGAGGAACTAAAGTTTTAATATTTCTAAGAATTTCGATAAACTTCAAAAGAAACGTTTTGCTATAACTTGCCATTTTTTATCTTCCGCTGATATGCATGCAACAAAATTAATTTAAAAAAGAAAATGTTTTCGAACAACGCCACAAACGGCGAACATGCTCGCGAACAAATCCACAAATTTTGCAATTTTTCATAAACATTGGATCGGTTTGTCAAGAGCACCAGAAACGTCGAACAAGACACAGATCGCACGAACATATTCGTCGTGTATGGCCAGCTTTACTGAGAGAAAAAAAAAATTTCAAGTCTGCTTGCCTTTAAAAGTCAATATTATAGAAAAGGAAAGATGCTAGGGATAAGCGTATAGTCGAGTAGGTTTTTGTGCATGTGGTTCTATAGGTACATAAGGAATTTGTTTGACTGCTTTGACTTATGAAATGTATTGTTTTGTTTTTTTTTTATGTAAGTTTGTCACTGTGAAAGTCACTACTCCGAATTCAAAAGAGTTTCCCTACTTTAAGTGGGATAGAGACTAAACAAAATGAAAAAAAAGAGAAACATAGTGACGAGTGACGACACTTTTGTTGTGTACACGACAACTGTTACTTTTGTGAATCGTCGAATTTCGGCGACGGGAGAGCCTAGTATAAGTTAATAGCCTGGACGTGGTTAAATATTCAACGCTGTATTACTTTTTCGCATATCTTACTTAAAGTGCTTAATATACTTATAAGCCTCTAGTTAATAGTGTCATCTCTTGGTTTGCCAGGCTTGCTTATTGGAAACACTTTGGCTATTTTGCATTTGACTGGAAAACAACAATATTTGATACATAGGTTAAACATAAAAGCTAAATAATTTATACTTATCTTGGGTGATGTCCTGGAGACCAGGAGGCTTGTTTTTAATTCGTTGATGAAGTCCTCAACAAGTGTTTATTGGAACACAATTTACATAAAATTATAGCTTAACCTAGGGTAAAAGTTGATATTACAAAAACCAAAAAGATTAACTTATTCTAACACAAAAATTATTCGCGAAAAAATTTAAAAAAGCACTCGTAGCATGTAATTTTATTAAGAGGAAAAAAAAGGAGATATTCTATCGTGTGTATCAGTTATATTGTGGATTTTGCGATGTGTATATACTATAATGTGGTGTGTTTATTAATTTTTATGTTTATTTTAAATTATGGATGTGCATTTACTAATTGTAAGAAGCTATGACTGATTGATACATATAGTAGTACATTCAACAGAGTTTCGTTTATTACGGCAAAAATCCATTCGATTGTGTTTGCAATATTTGTTTATACAGAAATTGTTCCAATGATCTTAAATTTACATGCTGATAGCGTAGATTATTTTTACACAAGCTGATATTCGATCCCTGAAGATAAACTAAAAGCTAGGTGCGGATGTATCTCTAAGATATTGCATGATGCAAGTCATCATTGGATAATGGGTCATACCCGTCTTTATGATTGCTTACTGCAAGTTATGTAGATGATGGTTCTATGGTTATGAAAATGTTGTTTGCCATTATTGCAATTGGATTGTTTTAAAACACAACAAATTCTTCTCGTCGTTTTATTGGTATATTACTTTTAAATGTTACATGGTTGCTTATTTTCATAGGTATATGAAGTCCTGATCGTACATGGTTCTTAATTTTGGTGGCTCAATTGTTGCGGTCAAATCAGTAAATAATTGGTTTCCCAGTAATGAGTATATGCCATCTGGAAAAATATAAACTTCACTTCTTATCACAAACATTCAACGGACACAAACGTTCTAAGACGTAAAGTTTCTTATCACAGGCATTCAACGGACACAAACATCTATTTTTGCAGAAGCCAGATACTTATAAATAACGGATGATGTGAACTGCTGCTGAACTTCTAGTTGATATTCGAGTCAGGTTGTATTATTAACGCGATTGAATATTTGGTTTACTTGTGTTATCCATAGCTGCCTGGTTTTTTATCATTGTGGAGTATTGATGGGTGATTGTTGAGCAGCTCGAGTTAATGATCTTCATTAATGAATATCTTGTCAATGTAAGGAGACATTTTAATGATGATATTTCACTGCATATATTCTTCATTCTCATTGTCATGGGTCATTATTATAGTAAACTACTAAGTTCCGTTTGCTAGTTACGAAGTGTATAATTCGTTGATTAAATAGTGTATTCCACACTATTACGTCCTCTAACAATCTTGTTTGAACTAAGCGCTAGCAATGATGGCTGATTTGCTGTGGTTGAGGAATAGTTGTCGCATCTTTGACGAGTGCTGGCAGCTTGTAAATTGGTCTCTTTAAGACTCCCGATTTTGTGCGAACATGTACTACTCGAATAAAAACAATAATTCTGCCAAGTGGCCATTTCATTGTCGGAGTATTGTATTATTGTGCTGATGACAATAGTCATAATTGTGCGTTTTTTATCTTTGCCTTGACGAGACCTTCATTTTATTCCGGTGCTGTAGTTCATTCAAATACTCTTGAGACTATCGTCTCCAACGAAACTAGCTTCCATCTGCTGCTTATACTTTCCCATAATAGTTTTGCATGGGAATCAGCTAAAGCTCTGAAATAAGAAAATGGCAGGAGTTAACGCATTCAGGTTATTTGGATCAGTAGAGAGGGCAGGGAGTGGCCTTGATTTTAGGATAGCTTCTTCGTCTATACTACGGCGAACACAATTCCTTACATGTTAAAGAAGCTGATGCGATCTTTCGTTGAAGTAAATGTTTTGCTTACTTCACAGTCGCTTCCCATAAACCTCCAAAATGGGGGGTCCATGGAGGATGAAATTAAATTCTATTTCTCCCAAGCTAAAACTGGTTGAAATCTGATCTTGAGCTTGGTTGAATACATTGTTGCCTGTAACTCAGTCAATTGATTTCTTGCGCCAACAAAGTTCGTTGCATATGAATAAATATGCCAATAAGCCTCCTTAATGTACCGATGAACGCTTCTGTGGATAAGCCGCTCACAACTTCAAATAATTAAATAATCAGATAATCTTTTCTGCCCTTCTACATTAATTAACAATGATGCCTTTTTTCTTTATTCTAGAGGCGTGCTCTGACTTGCATATTTTGATTCCATATTGATTCCCTACCACTTAGAACTTCTTGGACTGTAGAACCATAAGCTGTGCCCTTGTGAATTTTCTGAGGTAATTCCACTCGATGACATATCTGCTGGATTCTCGTGTGAACGGACGTTTCGCCACTGCATGCTGCTGGAGAGTTTTTGAATACTCGCAAGGTGGCGACCGAGGAATTGAAAATATTCGTCTTTTGAGTTGATCCAATCAAGTATTATATAAAAGTCTATCCAAAAATGCTTCGATCATCTTTCAATACGTAAATCAGACTTTACTGATACGTGCACGGGTCTGGTACACGTTTCTATTGAAAGGACAGGATCCCAATTTTATTCAAGTTCAAGTTCAACTGGTACAAAAATACCGAGAGAAACAAAAAGTTTTGCTATTACGGATGTAACTGTTCTTTTTGTGAGTCGTTTTTGTGGTTCGCACCAGACCTTAATCCAAAATGCTTATTATTTTGGTAGCCATATTAATCCAAGAGTTCTGACGAACTCTTCGTTATTACCTTCATTAAAATCGAATGGAAGATTTTACTAGCAATTGTTTGTGATTTGCACTCCATTTCCTTAATATGAATCCCTGTCTTTAAACAATGCGGTCAACTGTGTCTGATGACCTTTGCAATGGTTGTTCAGAAGGTCATTGTATTGAGTTGGCAACCGGTTGATTTGAAAATGGTCTCCACCAAATCAAATGAAACTTCCTCTCTACTGGATGTAGAATTATCTGCATATTGCAGTCGACTTTTTGCATATGACCAAGGTTAAAGTGTTCGTTCATGAAAACGGTATATTGCTTTCTATATATGGAACCGGCTCAGTGCTATATCCATGGAAGCATCCACTTTGTAGGCTCCATTTAGAAAGGTAATCTTACAACAAACCTTCCCGCTGCATCCCTTTGGCTATTTTATTAAAATGTTCTTTGCAGCGTTGTTCTGCTAAAGTGTTCTTGTATTTATCCTCTGATAGTTTTTGAACTTCTCCATCGCTTGCTGAGCGAACTCGTCCTGTATAAATATATCACAACTTTAAATTAATGTGGATGCTTGACTGATACCACCCCTGACAATCCATTGGAAAAGGGTGTTTTGTAGTAGTGGAAGCACTTTTCCTACCTGGATTTGTCGAACACAAAGAAGTTGATGATAGTATAGAAAATAGATCAATGCAGTTGGTCTTACTAAATTGTTGGTCTGCCAACTTTATGTTTTTTGGTTTGGGCCAAGTAGAAACATTGCTTGTTTGTAAAAGTTATGGGGACACCATTTGAGATAATTTAATAGCTTCTATCCATGTTGAGAAGTTTGTTACGTTATATAAAAGTTCGAAATTCGCTTAGAGATGTGTTTGTCGTCTTGATTGCCCGATACCATGAATGACAATTGGGCTTTTTTTTAGTGGTATCTTCAGTTTACGCATCATTCTCTCTGATATATTAATCTGCGAGTCAGAGTCCAGGATAGCACGACACTCTTTAATGGTTTTACTTTTACTCATCGGATGACCTGATACAGTACTTATTATAAAAACCTGCCGTAAGTGAAGTGTTGGCATGAGAGTCGATGGTTGATGGCAAATGGGTTGCAGGTGGGCTATAAATACAAGAAGATGTCGTAGTTTGCTGATTTGTTGTCGAGTTGCTTAGGTTATTGGAGTCTAAATTGGCGCGGTAATATGTGGTAGTAAAAGTCCAATAGAAGGGCTTCTAAAGTTGCTACCATAGTTGGCGGGGGCTGTATTTCATTTGATAATTCAATCAATTCCACGAGTGCTTGTCTTCCAGCACAACAATGTCTAAATTTAATGTAATTTTATTAATGAGCTGTGAGATAAATTTTTCTAAATGTTAAATTTATTTTCAAATTGTATATACGAGGGCGGGTCAATAAGTCCGTGACTTTTTGAATTTCTGACCTCTTAACTGAAACAGCAACACTGCTCCTGTCAACAGGCATCTGTCAGTTGACTCCTGTCAAAATTTAAACTTGCTGCGTCAGTTAGTTTGTGTTTGACAGCTATTTTTATCAGACTACTCACTATGGAGAAAATGGAAAAAAGTGAATTTCGTGTGCTTATTAAGCATTATTTCTTGCGAAAAAAAACCATTACCGAGACCAAGGCTAAGCTTGATAAATACTATGGGGACTCTGCACCATCGATTTCAATGGTAAAAAAGTGGTTTACTGAATTTCGTTGTGGCCGTACAAGCACTGAAGATGCCGAACGTCCTGGACGCCCAGTTGAGGTCTCTACACCCGAAACAATCGAAAAAATTCACGATATGGTGTTGGCCGACCGAAGATTGAAAGTGCGAGAGATTGTGGAAGCCGTAGGGATCTCGCATGGCTCAGTGGTTTCAATTTTGAATGATCACTTGGGCATGAGAAAGCTTTCCGCAAGATGGGTGCCGCGTTTGCTCACAGTCGACCACAAACGCAATCGTGTAACAACTTCATGAAATCCATGAATTGGGCTATGAATTGCTCCCTCATCCACCCTATTCTCCAGATTTGGCTCCGAGCGACTACTTCTTGTTCCCAAACCTGAAGAAATGGCTTGGTGGAAAAAGATTTGACTCCAATGATGAAGTCATCTCGCAAACAAAGGCCTATTTTGAGGACCTCGACAAATCATTTTTTTTGGAAGGGATAAAAAAATTGGAGAAGCGTTGGACAAAGTGTATAGAGCTCAAGGGAGACTACGTTGAAAAATAAAATTATTTTTTTATCAAAAAATCTATGTTTTAATCCAAAAGTCACGGACTTATTCACCCGCCCTCGTATATTTTCTAAATTTCTTTTTTGGTTTGCTTGAATTATTATACGGCAACTACTCGTATTTATGAAGTCTAAGGACAATAATTTTATATAATCAAATATCTCCCCACATCAAATTTATACTTATGTATATTGTTAATTAAATTGCTGTTTCATTCCACACTAACTTTGAAGTTACGAATCGATCACAATTATTTTTCTGAAGTAAATTGTAGCTTTAAGTTTATAAGGTAATAAATATATAAATAAAAATAAAAATATTTCTATGCATTGTGCAATATCTGTCGAGCGGCGGATATGTAGACTGCTCGTAAATCTAATTGTGCAGCTTTTGGATTTCACCCCTATACTGGTCTTGATCTTTAAATATTTTTTTGATTTCTGGACAAATTCGCAAGATAGTCTATGAAGCGTCTATTACCGCTCGCTGCCTTCTAATTAGTCCAGCTATTTTCATATGATAACTTGATAAATATACTTGCAGTGCCTTGGCTGGAGGTGGTTTTGATACAACCCCTTTCTGTAAGGTTTTGCCACTTTAAACGACATTTTCTTGAGCGACACTATCTACAGGGGCATCCCAGTCGCTATGGCAAATGGGGATATCAGCATCTTGTTTGATTTTCAGTTTTAGTAAAATTTCATATCTCTGCTCCTGCTTCACTTTGCTGAATTACTAACTTGTACATGACGGTGGCACTGCAGAAAAATTGTATGTGCTTTTTATATTATTTATTGCTAACTGAAGATGACAGTGGTTTACCTTGCTATGCGCTGTACTTGTACTTGTATAGATCGTTGGGTATGATATTAGAGAATACCAGTGATTGGCCTAGGTATACGCTCTTTATAAGAAGATTAGTCCGATTTATCCCTTACTGTTGGTGGGGGAAAGCAAAACAAATTAATCACGTCGGGGTCACCAAAAAATTTAGAAAAAAAAACTAGACGTTGCTCTATATAGTTCGTCTCTACAGATAGTGCCATACGCGGCTTTTAAGTGTGCTTACTTGCTGTATAATTATTTATTGGTAATATGTCTTAACAGTGAAATTGAAATTTATAACATTTATTGTTTTTTTCTACTCATTTCAATTTGAAATATTTCTATATACATAATAAATACAATTGAAATTAACAAAATTGTTGCCGAGTTTGGGTTTACAATCATCTAAATTTATTTCTACATTTAATAATATATATTATGCATAATATAATTTCTACATTTTTAGGCTTAAGGGTTTTTTGGAACAGATTATTCCACATTGCTAAAAATAGTGCTTGTAAAAAATCGAATGGTTTAGCAAATCAGAGGCTCAGCTATGTTTTTTTATACTCGTAGTAAGAAAATCGACTTACCTAAATTTTGATTTCATAAGACTTTAGTACAGTTAGCATTCTTAAATCTTGTAATAACATACCACTGGTAACGAATATAGGTGCACTACGTTTCAATGGTTAATTCAGATCTTTCTTCATCTGTACCTACTAGTTGGCTAACAGAAAGAACAGGAGTTAGTTTTGTTTTCTTTGAATTTAAGTTTTCCAGAATATTACCCCACGAATTTGCTCAGTTAGTTTGCAAGTCTATTGTAACAGCGCCTTTCAATGCCATTAGGAGATTCGAAATATAATATTCTTTGTGGAAATTGGAGTTCCATTGGCATGATAAATTTTTTATTACAATAAACAGTTACTATAAAAATAAAATTATAAAGAAAAAATTGAACAAATTCCTATATTTCTTAATAATTATATCATTTGAAGTCTTTGTTTTGTGTATTTTTTGATTTTGCAAACATTTTCTTGACAACTGTGACAAAGTTCGAGACAACTCCAGAAAAGTCGGTGAGACCTAGCTTAAGTAAAGTTGTGATAAAGGATTACGATTACCAAGAATAGTTGTACCAACTTTCACGGGCGATTACAAATCGTGACTTATTTGATTCACTTATTCACACTAACAAAGACTTGAAGGAAATTGAAAACTTCATTACCTGATGTCGAGTTTGCGGGATGAAGCCGAACACCTTGCACAGCACTTAACTATAAGTAACGGCAATTACAAACCTGCGTGGGAGATTCTCATCTCTCGTTACGACCACAACTACAATTAAACATTTCGTTCGGTCAAGAAGAGATAAAATATGAAACGGCAACACGTTTAAAGCGACTTTTGGTCATATCTGTTGAATGTTGTCACGCTCTCAAAAATTTGGATTTGCCGATCGAACAATGGGATGCGATCCTTATTTATTGTTTAGTCCTGAAACTCCCAAAAACAGCTCAACAGCCTTGGGAGAAAAAGTTGGGAGTCGGTCAATAACACCCGAAATTTAAATCATTCTGCGAATTTTTGGAAACACGTTTTAGAACTCTAGAGGCGGTAGAGCAGAAACAAGCACCAAAATTGAATAAGACAGCTAAAATAGTTCTTTTAAAAACTCAATCATATTACGAAAAGCAAAGTAAGAGCAGTCAGTTTTGCTGCAAAGCTTGCACCAAAGGTGTTCATTCGCTACCTAAGCGCCGAAAGTTCCAGAAAATGTGCTCCAAGTGGAAATGTAGTCAGAAGAATTGATGTTTGCCAAAACTGTTTGGCATACAGCTACAACGCACCACAATGTCCCAGTCACTCACTCCTCCTTTTAGCGTCAACCCCACACTCTCAAACACAATCACACACCGCAAACACACCACACTTTCAGCGCCTAACGCGTCTACCACCGATTCTCAACACACTTATAGTTCCACACATGCCCAACCAAATTTAAACCCAAATGCTCGATCGTATGACACATTACAGGTCCACAGTCATGTTTCGACACTGACTAATAAAGACATTTTACTAGCTACTGCAATGGTAAGCGTCTGTGCTGCTTCCGGAGCAAACATAAAACTTCGTGCGTTGAGGCATCTTTTATAATAAAAGAATCAGCTAAGCTGCCTTAAGGGCAAACACACCCCAGTCGAGCTTTCAGGCTAAGGGAAAGTAGGCAGTGGAAAATGCTAAGGTTACGTTTAACTGACTATAAGTTCCCTGCAAACAGTTTTCGATACTGAGGTTCGCGCCCTAATCTTTCAGTTTCTCACCGGCCTCCTTCCAGCCCACGAAGTGGCATCGCAACCATTGAACTACCTTCAAGAGTTAGCGTTTCACACCCCAGCTGAAATTGATTTACTTCTGGGTAACGATGTATACTCGGGCATCGTACTCCCTTAGATTGTTCGTGGTCCCGACCAATCAACTCCAATCGCACAGAAAACTCTGTTCGGATGGATCGTCATGGGCAAAATTGAACAACCAAATCGATGTATACTGAGCTTCGTCCAAATGGTCAACGAGGACCGACAACTGCAACGGTTTTGGGAGATGGAAGAGGTTAATTTCAATTCAATTTCAATTTATTTCAATTTATTCGGGAGTACAAGTAATAACTCAGTTTTTTTTAGTACATATTTACAATATATGTACATATTTCAATTAAGAAATTATTAGTTAACATTATTAACATCGCATTATGAGCACAACAAGGAGAATTCATTTAGTTATAATAATATTAATAAAGCACTAATAAAAAAAATATATATATATTTATATATATATGTTGAAGTAATGATTGGATAATATTTAATATTTAATTAAGTAAAAAGTATTTGAAAGAAAATGTATATGGTATGGAGAAGGGGGTAGAAAACTGAGGGGAATAAGTAGGAAAAGGAAAATGAGAAAAACAAACAAAACTATGAGAAAACACAATTTTTGTTTTGTATTTCAAAAATATTTTTATTTCTATAAAATTAAATTTTTAAGTGCTTGAGGCCAGTGGGAATCTCCCAAAATCCATATTTTAGCGCTCTTAAATTCGTATTACAGATTGATCAACAAATTTGTTTATCAAATAAACATTTTACAGAGCACAGCATTAGTATGTTGCAAATATTTCGGTTCGTTAGGATAGAGGTGTCGTAATTCTTTTAGATTAACACATCCAAGATCTTCTATATTGATTACTTTAACATTTTCGTTATTGATTACTCTTTTAAACCATAGAGTTTTTTCAGTTCCCTTTATGTAAACGACTGCATTTTTATCTTTTTTTTAGATTTAAAAAAAAAAAAAAAAAACACTGGCGCTGACAGCCCGGTATCGCCGAGTCCGAACGGCACTTCTTAGAAGCTTTTTCGTAGGCAATTTTACTTTCGTGAGTTTGCCATTGCCCGCCGAAAGGGTGATGGCGATTTGAAAAACTGTTGGTGACCCAGCCAGGAATCGAGCCCAGACTGTCTGCGTGATAGTCCAATGAGCTGACTATCGCGCCATTGCCATCGCCATTACTTTTAGATTTACTTGAAGATATTTTTTGACTTTTCCGTATTCAGTTACTCCTCCATCCCATGTTCAAGCACGATAATTTTGATAAAGCCAATCAGCTTGTCTTTTCAATGATGTTGTTTGTTGATTCGAACTGTATAGAGGTTTTAATATGAAATGCTTAAGATGATTATTACTTTGTAGTATAGCTATTTCCTTTGCAATGAATTTATTATTTAATCCTTTGAATAATTGAAGATCTAAAATAGAATACATGATGTGTGTGTGGTGTGGTTTACGTGTTTATTTGTTAACGATATAAATTAAACTAATCAATTTATATTTCTCGGGCAACTGTTTGATTCAATGGGTTGTAGTTTACAATACGATCGTGTTATGTCAAACTAGACTGAAGTAATGGGGGGAAACGATTTTGAAATTTTGATTTCAATGCGAATACCAACTGGGCCATTCTCTATTATTTCATTTTGATGTCTGCAATCGATTATACAAATTGAAGCCTGTTCCTTAAAGTCGCCCCTTGTTAATAAGGGTTTGTAATAGTTTTTTTTTTTGAAATCGCAATACATATTGTACAGTAAACAGTAATGGTTTTTATCAAATGAAAGGTTTAAGTCTTCACATGGATAAGCATCAGATTTTAAATTAGCTTTCACATATGTAACGTGACAATGATCGAAATGGGTTGGATTTTCTTTAAGTAAATTGCGTTTATTAGTTTGCAAAGCTAAAATAATATAGCGTGGCTTTTCTATTTGCGAGGTCTTTACATTCCGAACGTGATGATTGGTGTTAGGTAATACAGGGTATTCATAAAAATCATAATTTCGAAAAGCCATTCTCATTGATTCACCATCACTAATAGATTTATATAATTTGAGTTTAAATGCGCCTGACAATGTAATATGAGGAATTTTCCATTGTATCTTAAGCAAGTTAATTTTTGCTATTTCATCTCCATCGCAAATTTATGAGTTTTCATCTAAACGTGATCGTACTAGTATTAAGTCGCTACGTGCGTTTGGAATTATTTTCTTATAATCTCCAGCAAATCCAAGTAGCTTGTTAAGAGGAATGCAGAAACTAAAGTGGTAACCATTTATACTTATTAAAGAATGAGGTGACCATGATGCATTCAATAGCATTTCACTTTCATTTTTATTTAAAGACATATATATTTTTTAATAGTAGTTGTGATACCAACATTGCGATTATTATCGATTTCAAATCCATTTAATTCATAGCGAATTTCATCAAAGAGAAAAGCTATGTTGTTGCTTACAAGTTTCGTTTTTGCAACTGAGCCTCAATCAGTTTTCAATAAATGACCTTCAATATAAAGGTAACTTTCTAAAGGTATAACATTAAGGTTTTGATGTTGGATGCAAATTTGGATGATGTCATTTTTATCGAAATTATTTAAGTATGGTGAATATGTATGGTAATCAAATTTTATAATGCTGTCTTCGAACGATGGATTTTCAAAAATGTTCAACATTATTTCAATGTACTATATATCCCAGAAATAATAGAAATTGTTGATTTTGTGTAGTTAGTCTTGATGCTTTCCTATCAGAGGCTGACAAAACATTAATAGGATTAATAGTATGATTTATTGTTTTATAACCTGATATACTGTTATATCATTCTTGAGCTTTTAGATGTTAACGAACAGTTATGGTTTCACCACGAAAATTTATAAGATTTCCTTCTTGATCGCATAGATTTAATATTATAGAACTTATACTCTTCTTGTTCAATGGTAAATAGATAACGTTTTTGAGGAACTCAAAAATTCATGGAGTATATGTGCTGCTCGACTATTGATATAGGTACCATCAATTAAATTGCACTCAATTCTTACAATATTCACTCTATTTATATCAACGTGGAGATCTGGATTCACGGATTTTATTTGCAACTAGTTTTTTCTTTCTGTAGCCTGAGCGAACCTAGCCTAGCTTCTTGACACTCATTTGTGTTGCTCATGTTGTCATTTTAATCATATCTGAGCGGGGCCTACGGTTTATCGCCGAGTGCGAACGGCACTCCTTAGAAGCAATTTTACTTTCGGGAGTTTGCCATTGCCGGCCGAAAGGGTGATGGCGATTTGAAAAATTGTTGGTGACCCAGCCAGGAATCGAACCCAGACTGTCTTAGTGATAGTCCAATGAGCTAACTATCGCGCCATCGCCAACCGCTTTTCAATAACCTAAGAACTTATTTACTAACGTAACTAACTTAAGTTGTCAATCACAATAATGAATAATGAAAAGGGTCTTGTAAAGACTAAAAAAGCTTTGAGAGAAAAGTATATGGTCCTTAAAACTGGGAAAATTACTAAAGAATCTGAATATGAAAATACTTTTAAGCCAATAGTTGAACTATTGAGAAAAATCGCAAAAAATATCGATGATGATGAAAATAAAAAAACAATTAAATCAAGCCAACGATTGCAGTTTGAAAGTCTCCCCTCAGCGCTTTCAGAGGATTCATTTAAACAACAATACACAGTCATAATCAAAGTACTCCTTTGAAGCAGACATCTCAATTAGATCTGAATTTCGATAAAATCTATGGTCAAATCAAATTTGACAAAATTAGGTGATTTAAGTTTTACAGTGGATGATGAAAAGAATTACACAATAATAATGAAACGTTCCCAGGGACAGATGGTCTTCATGAGTTAATTTTTCGTGTAGTACCAAACAAATATCTTTATGATAAGAATGACTTATATGTTTATCTCAATATATAGCTGAAAACAAAAGCACATTTGAAGAATCACTATTCCCAAGTCAAAGGTAATAGGGGATATAAATATAAAAAAAGTTATTCAACCTTTACTTCATAAACAACAACACACAAAAGGTTAAATTGGGAAATCATAAAATTATATGCAAAGCCTATCGATTATGTTTACTGGGACAATGAGCTTGTAGATAGACTTAAACTTTTAATTGCTTCGCAAGAAGCTGGAAACAGTAATCATCAAAACGAAATAAATTCAATTATCGAAGAATTGCGTGAATCAAATATCATTTATTACCCAGAGTTCAACATAAATATATGTTATTAATAAAATGAGCGTTGACAAATTCGGAGGAAGCTTTAATAGGTCGTCTAGAATAGCATCAGGACCCCAAGGACCTCCTGAATTTTGTTATGAAAGGAAAATGTTTAGATAATGTTGGAAAACCTGTTAAGACCCATCAATCTGCTAATAACAAATATATTGATGATATTATTCATTTTCAAAATCAAAATAATATTTCTGTTCTTCAACAATAATCGATAACAATTTTAATGCACTCAAGGAAAACCTGGATATGGAAACTAATAAGTCATTAAAGTTGCACGTTAATGGCTATTTCGATGAAGAACATAAGACTTTGAAATATATTCAGAAACCTACTGATATTGATGATGTAGCAAAAAAAAAGTATGTTGATAAAAACGAAAATGATTTAACTAAAAGATATCTTCAAGTAATTGATGAAAAATTAGAAAAACTTACAATCATGTAATGAAGAATAAAATCTAAACACACTTAATTTGTTAAACGAATTTAGAAAATGTTTCCTTAAAGTTCTTGACAACTTTAAGGAAAGCATGAACGAAAAATTTCAAAATGTAGAAAGTAATGATACTCGTAGAATTTAAAATAGTTTAGTCTTTATTTGGAAATGAAACTGAAAACATGTCTGCTCACAATATTTCGTTAATTTTTTATAAGATTTTAAAATTGTTGACAAATAATCAACACTCTCTTCTTGAGGAACATTATGCAGAGATTATAGATTGTATTCATTTGCTTAAAAGATTCGTAAATATAAGCAATACTACATCAGTTCAAATCTTTGCCAAGATGGTCCAGATACTTGTGCATGCTATATGATTGAACATAAAATGCTTAGAGTAACGAAATTAATGTTATTGTATGTAATAATGAAATAAAATAAACAAACAAAAAACAAATTAATACAAAGGGAGTGCAGCTTCAGAGTTGAAGTTAAACGAAGAAAAATGATTGAACTTGTATTATGAATAAAATATTATCAAAAAAAAAAAAACCATTAAAAATAAAAAAAATGTTAACAAATATTTCTGTTGAATAAAATAAAATTAGAAGAAAACACTTCTTTTTTTTTGTTTTACATTAACTGCGATTTATTAATCCAAGAATTGTGTTCACTTGAAAATCCCAAACATTTAACCAATACTTGAGTGTGTTTAATTTCTAAAACTTTTTCTATAAGAAATACACCGGGGTAGTTAGTTTTCTGTAATTCGATAGAAACTACCTTGAATTGATTTGCCTTGAAAATTACTCAATAAATATGTTACAGGGCTAGTGATATTGACTTTTCTTATGATGAATATTTCAGCTGTCCAATTGAGTGTATAACCTTTCTCAAAAGCATGTTTAAACTTGCTTATTCGAACTTTATCACCAATTCTATATTTTCCTCTTGGAGCGATCTTAATGTTATTGTAAACCGAAGATAATAAATCTTTTGAATTTTCCTTCTTTACATCGATTGGCCTCATTTTTATCGTTCTATGTATAGAATGATTATAGTTATTTAATAGATCTTTTATAAGGGGAATCCACTTATAATTTCCATTGAGACTGAATTATAACCACATTTTTTCCGTAAGTGTTCGATTAAATCGTTCAATTATTGATGCTTTTAAATTGCTGTACGAGAAATAGTGGTTAATTTTATACATTTTATCTAAATTCGAAAAATTTTTATTAAAAAATTCTTTACCATCATCGGTTTGCAAATTTTTTGGAATTCTGTGAGAACTATTGAATATTTTCTCCATTGATTCTGCAACAAATGTTGCAGTTTTGTTTTTCAAAGGAACTGCCCATGAGTATATTGAGAAAGTATTAATCAGTCAATAAATATTTATATCCATTATTTTCTCGACTATAAGGAATCATTTCTACTAAATCTGCTTCCCATTAATCATCAAATCCCTTGATGATAACTCTCCGTCTTTTAAAATGTTTTCGTTCGGTTCGGTGTATTTGCTGTACAACATTCAGTTTACCTATTATATAAATTAATGAATAAAACTAATCTCTTTTTTATATTTTATACTTTTTTATTCAATTTTACAATGACTCCAAGCATAGGTACTTATTCCATCGCTACATATATATATTTTAGTGTCATTACAACTCAATGCTAACTTATTAATATTTTGAGTATAAATAGTATGCAATTTACTTCTAAATATAAGCATCGACTTACAAATATTTTTATTTTTAAATAAGCATTTATGATAATCTCTAATATTTAAATTATTAGTTTTTTTTTTTTAGGTGGCGCTACAGTCCGGGGTGGACCTGGGCCTCAGTCAACAAGATTCTCCAGTCAGCTCGATCCCTGGCTAGCTGCCTCCAGTTTCGCACGCTAAGTTGACTGAGGTCCTCTTCTACTTGCGTGCGCCACTTGAGTCTTGGTCTTCCTCTACTGCGCTGTCCCTCGGGAGCGGATTCGAAGACTTTTCAGATCGGAGCATTGGTGTCCATGCGCTCTACATGACCCAGTCGTTTCAGTCTTTGGATCTATACTCTTCTGGCTAGGTCCATGTCGCTGTACAGTCTATACAGTTCGTCGTTGTATCCCCTCCTTCACTCACTGTCAATGCAGATGGGACTGAAGATCGCCCGAAGAATTTTTCTCTCGAAGCAACCAAGAATACCCTCATCCATTTTTGATAATGTCTATGCCTCTGCGTAATAGAGCAGGACCGGGATTATTTAGGTCTTCTAAGGGGTGACTTTTGTTGTCCGAGAGAGGGCTTTGCTACTCAATTGCCTTCTTAACCCAAAGAAACAGCGCTTGGCAGGAGTTATTCTTCGCTTGATTTCAGCAGTGGTGTCGTTGTCTGTATTTATAGCAGAGCCAAGGTAGACAGAGTACTTAACTACCTCAAAGTTTAATCTGTCGGGGATGACGTTCTGCCGGAGACGTCGGTATTGGTTGTCCTTTTTGCTTGACAGCATATCCTTGGTCTTGCCCTCATTGACCGCTAAACCCATTTTCGCCGCTTGCGTCTCAATACTCGCGAAAGCACCACTGACATCACGCTGCTTTCTCCCGATTATATCATTATTGTCGGCGTACGCGAGTAGTTGGTGGGACTTTTGAAAGATAGTTCCTTTTGTGTTTGCTCGTGAGTCTTGCACTATTCTTTCAAGTACGATGTTGAAAAAATCGCATGACAGCGCATCGCCTTGTCTAAACCCTTTCTGGACATCAAAGGTCTCGATGAGATCTTTACCGATCTTGATGGAGCAGCGTGCATTCTCCATCGTCATCCTGTAGAGACGGATGAGTTTGGCAAAGATGCCAAACCTAGACATTGCTCTGTATAGCTCGTGTTTATGGATGCTGTCATACGCGGCCTTAAAATCGATGAATAGGTGGTGTGTATCGATCTGAAGCTCATGGGTCTTCTCCAAGATCTGCCGTAGTGTGAATATCTGGTCGATGGTGGACTTTCCTGGCCTGAAGCCACACTGATATGGACCTATCAGGTTGTTGACGAATGGCTTCAGACGTTCACACAATACGGTGGATATGATCTTATATGTGATGTTAAGAAGACTGATGCCTCTGTAGTTGGTGCAGTTCGGAGGGTCTCCTTTCTTGAGCATCGGACAAACAATGCTGAGGTTCCATTCATCGGGCATACTTTTGTCCGACCATATTTTACAGATGAGTTGGTGTATGCTCCTTACCAAGTCATCGCCTGCCGCTTTGAAGAGGTCGGCAGTCAGACCATCCGCTCCAGCAGCTTTGTTGGACTTAGTTACAGACTTTTTCATTCCCTTAGCTTTTTTTAACATTTCACCATTATCTTCAGAAAATGAATACATTTTAGCTCTTAACCCAATAAACTCTAACATTTTTTCACAATTATTTTCATCTTTAATCATACCAGGTATTCTGTCATTTGTTAAAGGAAAATTATGAGGATTATTTGATGGATACTCAGAAGTATCAAATCTAGATTTTTCATGATTTATTGCATCATTATAAATATTGGCATAAAAATCATCAGTTTTTAAAGAATATATAAATGAATCTGTACCCATATAATTTAATCGTACTGAATCACTACACTTTTCTTTCATATATCCATAATGGAAGTCGTACATTAACCATTTAGAGAGTTCTAATACCATAAATCCGAGGTAGATAGGCTTGCTAAATGTCATTTTTCCTTATTTCATTTCAAAAGAAGCCATATCCGGTGAGAATATGGAGCGACTATTAAAATAAGAGTTTGCTATTAAATATCTAGCATTGTAATTTTTTCCTTCAACATCCCATGTTGTTACTACTCGTATTTTCACATTTCTTCGCTTTTCCACATTTTCCATAGTCTTTTCGTAAATGCTACAATTCATGAGCTTGAAAAAATCTTTTTGAAATTTATTTGTGGCTTTTTTTTTTATATTCGGCATCAAGCGAAATATATTTACTGAACCAATTATATTGATTAAACGTTTGCACTCTAATTAACTTTATTAAGAACCAAGCCGTTTTTAATACACTGTTATAAATTCTTTAACGAAAAAACATATTTTGGTTTTGGGTAGAAGTTAGCTGTTAATTTTGAAAATTTTCTTCCAGGTGGGGTTATATTCTCAGGACAAAATGGAAGATCACTGTGTTTATCGTGAATATTTAATGGATAAGTTAAATCAACTTCCAGAACATAACCAACATCAATGCTTTAAATATTTAAAATGTAACCAGTAGTAAGGCTCTCAGAATTTTTCCATTGAAAATTACCATAGGGAAGCGATTGTGACATAGCCCATCCATACAAATTATTTGCATCTAAATACATAAGATATTCACTGGGTCTATCTCTATTGAAATTGCTGATATATTTGTTATTTGCTGTAGCATGACGATGGCTACACTGACATAAACCACCCCGAATACCTGTGGAAAAGAAATTAAACATATCAATATCTGTTAAAAGTTCAAAATCAATTTTTGTTATCTTCAAAATTGCATCCCAAGATAAGCCAAGAGCTGTGTAATAATGACATGGATCTAATTCGTCAATCATATTGCCTACATTACGAAAATTTTCAAATATATCAGCTAACAATAATACATCACTTTGCAGATAAAGAAGTGTGTAATCTTTTAAAGTTGTACATTTAAAATGATTCCATACTTTCAAGGTATGATTACATTCATTTTCTGTGCATTCTGTGCCTGCTAATTTATTATAGAACATGGTAATTGATGGACGAGAGCATTCTTCAAACCGTTTCCATGAGTCTAAATACGAGTAATCATATGGAAAGACACCTTTCCTAAGCATTAAATTAAATGATTCATCAGTTTTAAATATTTTTCTCGTATTCGTTAAATCGTTTACAGATAAATTTTTAGCCAACGTATCTAAACTTGACTGAAGAAATCTGTTCGAATCTAAAAATATTAGTTCAAATGAAAAATATTCATCGTAAAATATACGCTTTGAAAGAGAATTATATTTCTCTTTGTTTAATGGAATTATTTTTATTTCACCGGAAATTTTGGAGAGGTTTTTCACAAAAAGGTGGCAATCATAACTTGAAAAATTATGAAAAAATATGGGAAAAAATGTTGATACGCTTAATTCTAGATTGCAATTAGAATGTGCTGCACCTCTGTAGGCACCAGTGAAATGACAATGATCGCTTAGTCTTAATTCACCTTCCTTAAAACTATTCTTACATACAGGGTGAGTTTTTTAACTTGAGACATCCAAATTACTCGAAAAATACGCGATATCGCAAAAAATGTTTCAGACAAAAGTCACAACGTTCTGAAGGGGACATAAGATGGTGACCACGAGTTTGACCCTGAGCCCCATTTTCAAGGTCAAACGAAGGTCACTTTTGATATTCGAGTAATTTGGATGTCTCAAGTTAAAAAACTCACCCTGTATATTACAAACAGGTGTGGTATTATGTGAATAATTCTCTTGGCCTGTTAAAGTATTAATAGGTTTCGGCTTGATAATTATTACCTTAAACAGATATGTTGCATCTTTTACCAACATATCAAAAAATATCTCTGGTGCATTTTCTCCTAAAAAGAATGGGTCCAATATATCTTTTAAATATTTTGTTTAAGAAATTTTTGTTTACCAATAAATTTTCTGTGTATATTTAAATTTTTATCAAATGAACACTTGGCATTAGTATGAAAACGCGCATGGAACATGTTTTTGTACGTCAGTTGTTGATGGAATTTCAGGATTTGGACTACAATGATTTAGAGGAAATAGTATAGACTCAAAATCAGCCTAAATAGTAAATGGGACCTTCATTTCTCGTTTTTATCTATCAAATTTAATATGATTTTTACCCTCTTCTGGCATTATTGTTAACACTTTGCGACATTCACTTTTGTGTTGACTTAAATCGGGTTCATTGGCAAAGCGTTGCAAACATTGATTGCAGAGATGTATTTTATGTTCCTTCAGCGTATCTTGATTGCCTAACAATCGAGAAATATGTTTGATAAAAACGTAATGATTTCCTGAATTAAATATTGATTTGCAAAAGAGTAAATTTATATGTTCAGCTTTTTCTTCACGTGTGTCGTAAAATGGTCCAATTATCACCGTTTTATAGTTTAACCAAAAACATTTACACTTATATTAGGGTTTTTGATTTCTAATTTTTAAACATTTTCAACCATAAGGAGGAATTCCATATTTGTAAAGTCTATTACTCTACCATTGTTGATTTTTATTTTTTCTTCACGAATGCCTTTTAAATTATACACTGACGGTCTGCTACGATTTTTTAAAACAGTTTTATCTAGAGCTGATATTTTATCCCATTTAAACCAACATTCATCATTGTTGTGCACTTTAGTACATGCATGTTTTTCCTTTATTGAAATTGGTAATTCAAAGTAAGAAGATCCACGAATAGGTTGATAATTATTTATGTTAATTTCAATTTTGATAAACGACAACAAAGCCCATCCACTGTATTTTTCTTGAAATTCTTCCAATTTTGATTGATAATCGTCAATCATATATGTCAATTAATCCGGTAATTCATCTATTCTTAAAAAGTTGCACATCTTGGCTTACACACTTTTAACGCTTGTTATCATTTCATCAATGTCTTCAAAACTTTTCACAAATTCTGAAAATAGCTCCATATTACTCGTACATTTGTATGCTTTTAAAAGTTCTAACTCTCTTTCCAATAGCTCCATGACAATATTGAGCATTGAAAAAAACACTAATGTCTTAAATGCTTTCATTCGTATTTTTAATTACAAAAGTTTTTTTTTTATTAAAAATGTTTCATAAGAAATCAAATACTTGTGAGTTAAGAAAATTCTCATTAAACTTTTCTTCTTCTCCTTTTTTGTTAGATGTTGTATTTTGTTTTTCTTTCTGAGCATCAGCATCCCCATCCTTCTTAAGTTTTTTTTTTGTGTTGTAAACTTTCCTTTTTCTTTTTCTTCTGCATGTTTCCTATTAAATAAAATAGTATAATGTTATTTTTATTTAAAAAATAAAAAATAAATTATCATATATGTTATTATAATAAAACTTACCTCTTTAAATTTTAATTCATACGAGGATCCAACTGCCCGTCTTACCAGCGTTTCACAGTTTACCATTAAGTTTAATTCATTCATTTATTAATTTGTAAGACTTTAAGGCTTTCTAATGGCTTGCGTAGACCAACACTATTTATTTTGAACATTATGTTTAGTATTTAAATATACGCGTACACTGACGAACTAATATTTTTCTAATAGAATAACTCTGCTTATATAGGAAAGATTTATAAGAGCTTTGTCTACATATCACTTCCCTTTCCTTATCACCCCTCAACATTTCACCCCTACACCCCTCACCCGTCCACCCCTCACAAACCACAGACCATTTCAACCATCTCAATATCCAACCAATACCTGACCCACACTAACATTTCTCGTTTTTTTGTTGTTGTTTTTTTTTTTAAGACCCAACACTCAGTGACCTTCACCAACTAGCTACATTCATTCTATTTTTATTGTTATTTTCACTACTTCGTTGTCATCATGACCCGCGCACATTCTGCGGAAAAAATTATTTCTTACACAAAACCTACGAATAACATTTCAAATTCAATGTAGGAAAAATAATCACCGGAAAAATTTGGTCAAAGAAATTTTCAAGTATCCCTAAATTAAACCTCATAGTTTTGTTAGTACAAAAATTAAAAGTAAACAAACCTTACGATTCTATTTTCCTCATCACTGCTGCTGCTGCACCCAAATCCACAATTTTCAACTATCACCATCCATCATAACTCAACACCACACCCTCTTCACCCCTACTTCACTTATTCACTTCACTTCTATTTTAGTTTTATCACCCACTCAACCACACAAAATAACAATAATAAACATTCTTCGTCGTCGTCGTCGGTACTCCTCCTTTTCAACTATCAAAACCATGACTCAATACCATTCTCCATGCTTGTTGTTGTTGTGAGCTTTAACCGCTCTATTTATACTACTCATATCGCTGAAGGCAACGAGTAGTTTGTGCTGAGAGTTCGAATTAAGCTTACAAAAGATAGGAATGGCGTAATTAAAAATCGGAATAAATGAGTCTTGATCAATCTTAACTTGGTGCTTGGTGTAAAGCAAGAAAAAATCCAGAGTTTTCGTAATCCTGAGTAAATGCGAGAAGTGTACTATTTATTTTGTAGCCAAGACTAGTCACAGTATTGGAGAAAGTAAGTATTGTTGAATGGAGATAAATAGGTTCAAGCCATTCAGTACAAAAATGTTTTGTTGATACTTCACTTTTGCCAGGATATAATTATAAACCATTATTCTGGGAGCAAGCAACAATTAAGGCTAGATCTATGTTAAATCTTGCCACAAGATCTTCCACAAGCCCAATGGGGCGGGATAAATAAATTTGTGCGTCATCAGCATAAAGATGGACCGTAGCATTTTGGCAGTCTTGTGTTATGTCATTTATAAATATGCAAAATAAAAAAGGACCAAGGATCGAGTCCTGAGGTACACCAGCGGTTATATTGATCGAAATTGAATATTTACCATTGGCACTACCCTTTGTGAACGGCTAATAAGATAGTTCCTTACTAAATTGACTGAACGTTCATGAAATCCAAAGTAAAATTTTAATTAAGTGCACAAAATTTCATGATTAACACAATCAAAAATTTTTGAAAAATCAAATAAGCAAAGCAGCGTTAGATAGTCTTTATCAAAGTTTAATCTGATGTTATCAAGTACTTTAATCATAGCTGTTGAACAGCTGTGGTTAGCGCGAAAGCCTGATAGCACTGACGTCAGCAAATCTAAACCACTTAGATATCTTGTTATTTGTTTTGCAAGGATTTTTTCGAGAATCTTAGACAAACAAGGAAAGCTTCTTATAGGACGAAAATTTGACAGTAATTTTGGGTTTTCTTTCTTAGGAACATTGTTGGCTTTTTACAACAAATTAGGGAAAGTTGAGGAAGCTATGCAAAAATTGAAAAAGAGGGTGAGACAAATAATTATGTAGGGCAGTAGCCCTACAAGTGTACTCCATCCTCACCAACTGCATTGAAATACAAGAATCACCTCGTTTTCGGTGACCACTTTAAACTCGAAGCAATGCAGGATCTAGACATAAGGTTATTGTCCCGGTTAAAACAGGTATTATTGCAGGGGCGAGATAGAAACGCTTTTTTTAAATCATTGATGTTTGGAATATTCGTTGAATTGTGGTTTTTGGTTTTTAGTCACCATGGAAGCGAAATTCCTAGCTCTACAGAAAACCTCTCTATTATGTCTTGTAGGTCCCTAGACCTACGAAGAATTCGAAGAATTCTTTAGAACAACAACGAAAAGGTTAGCGGGCGGACACTATGAGGTGTCACTACCCCTGCGCTTGGACCCTCGAAGCAAGGTGCCTTGCGTAGATTTGCTCACATGGAGCGGAAATAGATAGATATTTATTTCGTTTGTAAAATTTGTACAAGGTTTGCCACCACACAATTTACACACAGAGATATGATATTTAATATATCTTTCAACTGAGAAAAAACTTTACAATATTGTTCACAAACTTTTTTGTATTATTAAGTATTTTTAAAGGGAAAATAACAATTAAAAACCCTCTTATAAAAAAAATAAAAAATAAAAAATAAATAAATAAATAAATAAATAAATAAATAAATAAATAAATAAATAAATAAATAAATAAATAAATAAATAAATAAATAATAATAATAAATAAGTAAATAAATAAATAAAAATAATAATAATAATAATAATTAATTCATAAATAAATAAATAGGTAGATAAATAAATAAATAACAAAATGTAATAAATATATAAACAAGTTAACAACAAAAACAGCAAAATAATTAAACATTAACTATAATAATAAATATATATATATATAAATGTATAAATAAGTAAATAAATAAATAAATAAATAATAATAGATAAACAAGAAAACAACAAAAACAGCAAAATATTTATACGTTATATATTTTATATTAACAACATTACAAAAAGATAAGCAAATAAGTTAACAAAAAATAAATAAATAAATAAATAGCGATTTACTTAGAGCGATTTTGTTTAGAATTTCAACTTAAGCTAAGTGGCATTTAACTCATTACCGAGGGGATTACCAGGTATACTACATCCCATAAGAAAAGAGTTAGTTAGCTTTTCTATTCTGTCAGAGACTAATTCAATATCAGCATGTTGATGCAATTTAGAGGTAGAATAGTACCAAGGTAAGTTTAGTATCATTTTTAAAAGTTTATTTTGCTGAATCTGTAATTTTTTAATATGGCACTTAGCACATTTTCAACACACATGACAACCATAAAGCAAGAGTGCTTGAAAAATTACTTTGTATATAATTATTTTATTTTGGTCGGATAAGAAAGACTTTCTGTTTATAAATGGGTATAACATTTTTATAGCAATGCTAATTTTGTGCAATGTTTTGCTTATATGCTCTTGAAATGTCAATCTTTTATCAAGATATATACCCAGGTATCTAACCGTGCTTTCCCAGACTATCGGCTGCCTAATGACCATGATTCGATCGGATGGGAGGAAACAATGTTTTCTTTTCCTAGAGAAAAAAATAGCTTGTATTTTTCCCACATTCAATTTGAATTTCCATTTTTTGCAATAATCACTGAATACTTCGGCCGCATATTTAAGATTCGTCTCAATGTTAAGACCGAACATATGCGAAGAAAGTATCGCTGTGTCATCAGCAAATGTTGCAAATTCACATCCTGGTAGATCTGGGAAGTCGGATGTATATAAATTATATAGGAGTGGGCCTAGGACAGAGCCTTGGGGGACACCAGCAGGGACACTTAACAAACTAGACGAACTTTTATTTACAAGCACTTTACAATAACGGTTTGACAAGAAACTTTGAATAACTTTGCACAAAAAGGGAGGAAAGTTAAAGTTAAGGATTTTGAATATAAGTCCATTGTGCCAGACGGAGTCAAATGCTTTCTCTATGTCGAGAAGTAGCATGCCCGTTGACTTTCCTACACGTCGATTTTTCCTAATTAGATTGGTGATTCGAAGTACTTGATGGCTGGTACTGTGAAATCGTCTAAACCCAAATTGTTCAATTATACTTAGCAGTTTGTCCTTTATAAATTTTTCGAAAATCTTGCTCAGGCTGCTAAGCAAGCTAATTGGCATGTAGCTTTCCGTGCTGTCAGTTGGTTTTCCTGCTTTCGGAATCGGAACTACTTTAGCAATTTTCCAGACAGTAGGAAAGTATTGAATTTTGAGGCATACATTTATTATAAATGTCAAATATTCAATTCCAATCTTAGGTAGATGTTTTAGATAACAATTTTTGATGTTGTCCAGGCCAGATGTTTTCCTAGTCAGTAAGTTTTTTATGTAGTACTTTGTTGTGTTCTCATTAATGAACGCATTTATTGGAGTTTCAACATTGATAAGATTAAATGCCTCCAAGGAATCGCTTGCTACTTTTATTGTATCCACATCCCCTAAGCTATCCGAAATAGTGAAATTTTTGGCGAAAGTTTGGCTGAATAAGTTAGCTTTGTCTTTATCCGTTAGTATGTATTACAATTATCTTTAAGAATTGGAATTTGTTTATTTTTATTTTTGACAATCCTGACAATATTCCAAAAAGGTTTGGAAGCTTTGTCAAGGGAATTCAACTTAGTGTTCCACACTTCATTTCGTTTATTTTGTATTAACTTTACGATTAACTTGTTAAAATATTTAACTATGGTGTGAGAAAATGTCTGCCTGTACCTTTGCCAGTTTCTTCTATGTTTATTTCTTAATTTAATAAGTTCAATGGCGTGATCTGGGAGTTTAATATAATTATGTTTTCTTTCTTTTTTTGGGATACTGCGGTACGCAGAGTTTAATACTTGTTCAGAAAACATACTGATGATGTTATCAACATCTTCTATTGTATATATACTTTCTAGCGTAGTTGGTAAATTTTGGAGTTTTGTTTTCAGTTCGGCCCGAAAAATTGACCAATTTGCGTTTTTCATATCTACAAAATGTTGCACTTTTTTCTCACCAGATCTATTAATTTGGCAAATAACTGGATTGTGATCTGATGACAGATCATAAATCGATATAGGTTGAGAAATTTGACTAGATATATTAGTTATAAACAGATCAAGAACAGATGGACAACCACGAGAACCAGCTGGAAAATACGTAGGACTGGACGGAAATGAAACACAAATTGGCAACATAGCAGACAGACTAGATAGTAAGTTGCCCCAAGAATTTGCTCTTGTGCAACCCCAATCTCTATGCCTACAATTCATATCACCGCCAATTAGAAACTCACCACTCATAGTGAAAAGTTTTCTTAAATCTGACCTGAGTGTTACTTGGTTTGCATTTGTAGATACCTTGCCTGGAAAGTATACACAAAAAATTTTAATTGCATGGCCGTTTTGCAGCTTTACCTCTATACCTATATTTTCCACAAACTGAGTTTGAATGCATTGCAAAAGCTCATGTTGAATCGATCTCCTTAACAGAATTGCTACACCTCCACCTCTTCTATTATTTCTATCTACACGATAACATTTAAAAGCAGAAGTTGAAATATTAATTCCAGAAGTTAACCAAGTTTCAGTTATTAGTGCAATATCTATTCTTTTAGAATTTAAAAAATTTATAAACTCAGCATGTTTATTAGAAATACCTCTGGCATTCCATGTTACAATGTTTAAATTATTACCTATTACATTACTTAACATTGGAGTACAAGAATTTAGTAGCTAATTGTGTGATGGCATTAAATTGATCGACTTTTGTCTTACAAGAAGCTAACTTGGTTATCATTTCCATAACTAACAGATTTAATTCCTCCATAGAAAAAAGATCGTTATTGTATTTACCCCATGTTGATTGCTGTTGTTCATTTCCCCAAGTGGTTGCTGAACGCAGCTGTTGAAGTCTGCATGGTTGTTTTTCTCGATCGTTTGTCTCCTAAGTGAAAGAGATGGGAAATCCGTCATTGATTGCAAATCAATATGTATATTATTAGCTGATGCAGCAGTGGGAGATTTCACGTGGGAAAAAGCTTTTTTTAAGCCAGAGCGAGATTCATTTCTCCGATTGACTATGTTGCTTTTAAGCTCTAGGTATTTAGCTCTACTTAGACAAGATGAATCACTTGCTTTATGATCCCCGTTGCAGTTAGCACATTTTATAATTGCATTATTGTTGCAATCGGCAGTCTTTTGTGAACCCGCACAAATTCCACAATATGTTTTTATATGGCAGTGGCGCTCGCCGTGCCCGAACATCTGACAGTTGTGACATTGTGTCAGTTTCCCTTTAATTTTTCTTTGAAAGTTCCAACTGACTTGCGTGTGAAAAACTGATCGGAAATTCTTTTTTAAGTCGTTTAATTTCACCGAACCATTTTCTAGAGAAATAAGATAGAACGTGTCTATGTACCTCTCATAGTTCTTTATGATTTTTTTGATTTCGATGCACTTTAGTCCGCGTTCAATCAATTCGTTTTTAAGCAAATCCACTTCCATATTGTCGAGTCCAAACAAAACAACTTTCAAAGTTTTTTCATTCTTACCATCGTGTGTAAAAAATTGACACCTTTTTTCTTTAAGAGAACAAAGAACCGAATTATATGATTCCACAGTTTCGCAAAGAATTTCGTATTAAAAAAAAAATTGCAAATGGGGTAAAGTACATGTAATGGAGGAATACTTACATTTAGGGCACATGGAGGAAGTCACGAAGACTGATGATAACGTCCTAAAGTCTCCGCATTACTACTATTTGCCACACTATGCCGTTTTCAAAGAGACTAGCTCCACCACCAAACTCCGGATGGTCTTTTATGCGGCAGCCAAGACTACTGAAGGAACGTCGTTCAACCAACATCTGATGACAGGTCCTAAGACACAAAAAGACATTATAGATATAGTTATGAATTGGCGAACTCATCAATTTACATTTACCGCCGTAATTGAAAAAATGTATCGCCAAATTCGGATATGTGAAGATGATTCATACTTATCTTATCTTCTGGCGCAATTGTGAATGTATGCCCATCAAAATATATCGTTTAAAGACCGTTACTTTTAGAACGCCTTGTGCTCCGTTTCTGGCCATACGGTCTTTCAAGTAGCTGGCTGATGATTAAGCACATGTTTACCCATTAGGTGCCAGCACACTAAAGGAGGACTTCTACGTTGATGACTTGTTCACCGGATCCCACACAGTGGAAGAAGCCGTGCGCAAACGAAATAAGGTCAGCAACTTGTTGCAAGCGGGAGGATTCCATCTTCGGAAGTGGGCTAGCAATGAAACAGAAATTCTCAACGGAATAGCATCAGACCAAAGTGAAGTTCACTTACCATTGCGCGGGGCTTCTTCTGAGAATATCAAAGCATTGGGGATCAGCTGGTGTCCAGCCGACGATAATTTTACATTCCAGAGAACTCATCCCCATGCTCCAGAGCCAACAAAGAGAAACCTATTATCAACTATAGCCAGACTCTTTGACACGCATGGATGGATTTCACTCTGCGTCTTAAAATGAAAAATCATAATTCAACACTTCTGGGATAATTGGATATGGACGGACACATTCCGGCTGATCTTACGAAGTAGTGGACTGCCTTCTACAGTGATTTGCATATGCTTGAACGTATCCAAGTTCCTCGATGGATATACACTCACAGAACACAAAAGGATTTGCAACTACATGGCTTCAGCGACGCCTCCGAGAAGGCATACGGGGCACACACACGTATGCTGCTATCCAAAACGCGAGTAGCTCCGGTCAAAACGCATCCCTACAGCGGATGGAACTCTGCGGAGCAGTACTGCTTGCCACCCTAATGCACTACACATCAGTGACGAGGCGTACATATAACCCGATTCCTACCGAGTTACCTTTTAAAATTCAACTTTTCAACAATGTATCAATATAACAAGCAACATGAATCTTAATATGTGCATATAAACATAATATTTGTGTGTTTCCTGAACATGCAAGCGACAATTTCTACATACTCACAAGCCCACAACCTGCTAGTCATCCGCTTTCATATCGTTCTACTGCTCTACGTCATTTAATACCTATTCTGCAACATCACATACTCCATAGTCCATAAGAAAACCAAACGCAAAGCGATCGCAAAACAAAGCATTGTAACCCGAAAAATGTCGGGTTTTAAATATCTGCCTGGTAAGAACAAATTCATTTTTTTCCTTGTTTTCCCGTTATCGTTCACTGTGTTTGACTACTCTCTGTTTAATACACGCTTTCTTTTGCAACAAAATAACCCACTTTTCTTCGACTTAATTGGTGAATTTTGTATGTATCTCTTATGGCGTTTTCCATTGGACAAAAAACACTCTTTTTGCACTTGAAGATATCACTCTAAAAAATGTTCCATTGGCACTTGATTGACGTCTTCAGAGTGAATTTTTTCACTCCCAATTTAATTTTAGAGTGCACTAACCCATGCAAAAACGAAACGTCGAATAATGAAATTTGACATAAGCAATCTAACTTATACAAATACAAATATTTTGAATTTTCAAATTTGAAAATTAGGGTGCTATAGAATTCCATTCAATTCGAGGGAGTGCTAATTTTGGAGTGAAACCAATGGAAAACGTCATTAGATTATTTGTGTTTGAAAAATTCGGGTATGAATCAGATTGTAATTATTGCGAAAAGTGTGAAAAGTTTAAATTATGATTTTTCAGTTAGATTCAGCTAATTTTAAATACAATAATTATTAGGAGAAAATCGTATTATTAACTGTTAATGGTTGTTTGGTAGATTTGCTTTTGGAGGAAGAAAATGATTTTTGTAAGTTTAATTTCCTTAAAAAAAAGTAATAGAGATAGGACGCTGATTATAACCGCAAACATGGTTATGTTTGGCATTTCAATGCATCCATATACCAAAAATATACTTGATTGACTAGTAGTTGCAAACTAAACAAAATGGTTTGTTTTTCTTGTTTTCTTTTTTTCAAATTCCCCTAGTGTTTGGAGCCGTTCGGGCTGCGCTGACACAAACAATTTAGTTAATTCAGCAAAAAAAAAACATGTCAAAACGGGAAAACATATTCGTAGCTGTTTATCTTTGCACAAATTCGGCACTAATCGCATTGAAACCTCCTTAGATAATTCCTTTGTAGCTCACAACAAAAAAGTTGATAGAAACTTTAAATTAAGTGAACGTTTTATAGATACAGTAGTTATACTTTAGGTTCATTTTAAATTTCACCTTTATTGACTTGAAGTACGAGTACATATGAAAAATTGGCTTGAATTCATTTACGTATATGCGGTTTGCAATACACAATATAATTTCAGAAAGCGTTTGCAGGGGAATATTTTTTCCGACTTACCATTTAAATTTTTTCACGCCACGCCACTGCTACACACCTAAGGTCTTGGACCTATAACACGTCAAGCAATATGTGTGGATCAACTCAACGATTGCGTTAGCTTGGATAGCAGCCCCTCCGAATAAATACAACGGCTGGTGAAACAAGACAGTTTGAAACACATTCCAGGGGAATTGAACCCCGCAGATAGGGCCTCAAGGGGAATAAGTGCTTCGGACTTGCATTCAAATACCCTCTGGTTGAATGGCACGGAATTTCCCCATGGACCGTGGGAATTCCAGTACCCACATCAGCCGAACCTAAAGACCGAAGTGGAGAAACGTCCTATGCAAGTTCATATAATCACCCAGGTAACTAACAGTTTTTTTACTTTAATAATATCAACATCTTATTTAGAAAAGTTACTAAGCATCGTTGCCTACTGTCGCCGGTTTATAGAAAATGTCAGAACGGTATCTAAGTCTCGTAGCTTTAACCCCTCACATGTGAGCGAACTTCAAGTGGCTCGTTTAATATTAATCAAATTAGTTCAATTAGAAATGTTCTAATCCGAAGGTAAATCTGAGGTGCCAAAACACTCTACCCGTTCAAGGATTCTGAGTGTATCTACAGAGGCAGGCTACAGAACAATGATCTAACATTCGAGCAACAACATCCAGTCATCCTTCAATGTAGTCATCATTTTTCGAAACTACTGATAAGCAACGCACATCTCAGGACCTTACATGGGGGACTTCAGAAAGTACTGGATTTTAAAGCTCAAAAAATCAGTTAAAGGGGTCATAAATCGATGCATCATTTGCTACCGGCACAGAGCAAAAACTTCACATTAACTTATGGGGAACTTACCTACACCGAGTGTTCCCATATCGCAACCGTTTACCCATACCGGGTTAGACAATGCGGGACCGATTGAGGTCAAAACGTGGCGTGGGCGAAACGCGAAAAAATATACAGCACACTTCTGCATATTCATATGACCGGCCACTTAAGCCATCCATATCGAACTAGTGAGCGATCTCAAACCACAAGCCTTTCTCGCCGCTTTAAGGAGGTTCACGGAACGGAGAGGATTGTGCAGTCATATATTCAGCGACAACGGAACTAACTTCGTGTGAGCCAATCGTGAGTTGAAAAAACTACTTGATACAGCCAATTTTAAGTGATCGGAAATTGCCGAGGCCCAGACATTAATTGGCATTTCATTCCACCCGCTTCTCCACACTTCGGTGGACTTTGGGAAGTGGAAGTTAAATCCATAAAGTACCATCTTAAGCGTATAATCGGCACTGAGCTCTATACATTCATAGAACTCACTACATTATTACACCAGATCAAGCCGTGCCTAAACTGTAGGCCGATATGCCCCTTGACCGAGAACCTACAGGACTTCACAGCACTTATTCCTGAACACTTTCTTGTGGGAAGACTTCTGAACGTTGTAACTCAAAGTGATTTCTCTGGCATGAAGAAAGAACGGCTACAACGATGGGAGCGGATCCAGAAATTGCACCAATTATTTTGGAAAAGGTGGCGATCCGAGTACCAAAGTGGTATAATCTGGAAGAACAACCCAAAGTCTAGCTCGCATCGTCGAAGTACACTCCGGGAAAGACAGTTTAATTCGAGTTGTTACACCGAAAACATCGAGAGGGGAAATTAAACGACCCATTACAAAAATTTGTCTTCTCCCGTCAAATGAAAATCATACATCTGTTTAACGTAACACGTGGTCTACACATCAAATAACATAAACATCATACACAAAAAAAGGCATAAAATTTAACATACGATCTAAAAACACAAAAAAAAAATGCATACATTAATCACAGCACGTCACAAAGGAATCATCAACTAACACTCATACTGCATTACCATGTATTATGCAGATTCACGTTCATTAACCACACTGTCATATCAACATCATATGGTTGAATCATTTTCATATGTTCCAGATCATTGCACTCCATGCAAGTCCGATTCGCATGCGATTCTATCCATACATCCATACATACACTCATATGTCAATAATGATCGAAAACATAACGCACAGGCTTAATAAACAAACCGCCGCGAATCAACACACGCACACACACTACTTACAAACGATTAGCCCCTTTACTATTAATAAAACAAAAAAAAAAACTTTAATTAACACACCCTTTTTGGTATTTTTTCTACAGCTACTTGATAGAGTACATTTTATGGAGTTCAACCCTACACCACACATTACATAGGTACAGTAATTTACGTGCATAAGAAACGTAAATTCATTGCACGAATACCTATATAAAACCAAACACAGTAACCCAATAACCTTCAATGGATTGCGTTCCATTAAGGCTTGGGATAACGGATCTTGTACGTCGTATGTACGATTACATTACACCACACAACACACTGTCCTGAAGATAAAATTCAAAGTTTAAATTTTATATTCTTAAGATTTAACTCTTACCTGCTTATTACTGACATCAAATTTATTCTTATTGCTATTATTTTTCTTGATTTTGGTGTGCTAAAACACACAGAATAGCACATACTACTCGTACATACCTATCGCACATTGTGGTGGAAAACAAAACCAAGTCTCATCCATATATCAGCGAGGACATTGATGCGGAACATGACATGCAGAAGATGACAGCGATCAAGGGAGGTTCGTTTCATGGGTGAAAGCAGCGATTGGCGGCACTGTTTGTTTATAAATTCCGAACTCCGGAATGTTGGAGAAGCAGAAGCAATAAAATATTAGGATTATAACGTTTAAAGGAATTATTTTATTTTCATAAAGATAGAATAAAGTGGTAGACACAAGTATATATGTATATATATACTCTCAATTCGATTTATTTCAAACAAGTTTGCAGAAACTCCACTCTAGAAAGTAGCTAGAAAACTCAAGTCGCATTTTGAAATCCGGGAAACCGTTCTTGCACAGGTGTATGGTGGTATGAATAAAGATTTTCTCCATGCAGTAGGAGTTCCCGCATTATGTCGTGTATTTGAAACTGATCCCGTTTCTCACACACTTCTATACGTATTTCCAAATATTCTTTCATTAGAAAATCACCGGTTTGGGTAAAGTTTATGGAACCTTTGCAACTGTAAATTAAACTTATGTATAGGTATAAATTATTATTTCTAATCGTTTATACTATTTTTTTAAGTAAACATTTAAATAGGCCTTCCTACCCTTTATCTAACTCTTTCTGGGAACTTTTAAGGAATAGGGTGAGTAAATGAGAGTTTTGATAGATAATCAAATAAACGAGTACGCTTTAGAACTTTTTAACATGGGTCAGGTTACACCAGGGATTCCCGAACTATTTTGGGCAAGATAAGCCTTTTCCAAAATGAACTGAAACCTCAGACACTTATAGCCAAATTACTTTGAAAATCCTATCTCAATTTTTTTCCCTATTCATTCAAAATGCTTAGCAATTTAAAAACTTTGCTGTTGGTTAAGTGAGTAAACTTGACATAATTTTCCCATGAAAATTTTACAAAATAAATTGATATAAAATTCAGTAAGTATCAAGTCTAATTAGTTATTATTAATACAAATTAAGTAAAAATACTTAACTAGGTAATTATTTAAAAAATAAGACATTAAAATAGTAAAGTAAAAAAAACTATAAAAAATTCAGTGTAATGGGTGAACCTGGTGACTTTCTACCAATCTAGCTAAATCCGATTCAATATTTTTGAGTTACAGCCTTAGATCTCCGCGTTCGTTGATTTTCAAAAAGTTTCTTTATTTTGTCAAAATGTTTGTAACTACACTGAAGCCTTTTTCAACTAGGTATGATTATGGAAAAGCGATAAGGTATTTTTCATCAATATTCCACAATGCAGGATACTATGTTTCAATGTTGCATTGCAACCAGAACTCCTGATAGCGTTGGTTGAAATTCTGCTTAAGCTCCTTGTCTATGCTGATGGTAATCAACTCTTCTTGGATTATCACATTGGTTTCTTTCATCACTGTTATATTGTACGGACTTATTATCCATTGAGGAATTTGTAAATTTAAGAGATGCTCAAACTGAGTGACAACTGAGTGACACATAATAAAATAACATCGTCTTGAAGCATTTCTGGTAATTTTGACAATTGCGGAAACTGTGAATATTCTTTTCTGCTTAAATTTTGTTTATGAAGGATGAGTTTACCCACAAAGCCAGTTATTATTGATTTTGTTTTAATCAAGTTGAGAACGTCCCCTGCAGTAAAAACATTTTCTTCCAAATTCTGATATTTTCTTGTAAGAACTCGAACACAAATACAAAAATAGCTGAAAATCTTGATAAACAAGAGCCTCTTGATAGCCAGCGGACTACAGTGTGCAGAAGTAGCCGAGTAAGGACTTCGTCGTTTCCCTCACACAGCTGAGCAAATAACCGAGATAACTGCTTGGAATCTTGTTGACAGCATTTATAGCATATTGTAAAGACTGATGCAATCTACGACTCCAATTTTTTGCTTAAAGTGGGCTATAAAACCACGATGACAGAAACAATGTTCGCCCATGGAATAGCTTTGTCGATAAAAAAAAAAACGTTCCACGGCCTAAAAAATCGATTCTCCTCTGGTATCAGTTTCTAATTATGTAGCAAAAAGCAGTTGTTGGCACATATTTTTATCTTTAATATATCGAACATATCCTAACAACAGAGCTTCATTGCCGGGTAATGTAGACTCGTCAAACTGGAGAGAAAATCTCTTGGTCAGTAAGAAATTGCATAAAATGTTTTCCACGTCACGAGTCATCTCGTCTATTCGTAATATTCGTGTAATACATTGTTGAGTACCTCTGCAATGGCTGGTAACATAAGCTGCTCTTCAATTGTGCGGGGTTTCCCCGATTTCGCTATTAGTAAAGATATATTATAAGACGCTCGTAAGCCATTGACGTCTTGCATAGATGATGCCGCAAACATCGATCTTATGTATGGCCTTTTCTCTAGTTTTGTTAAAATGCTTGAAAGAAAGATAATGGCGTACTTTTTTTGTCAGCATGTAAGCGGTTCTCCATTTTTGAAGGCTTCATGGCATCGTTACTGAATAATTTTACACAAACGAGACACATCGGCAAATGTTGATTAGATAGAGATAAAATAAATCCAAACTTCAAGTAGTCTAAACTGTATTGTCCGCATTTTTTTCGTGTCTGCCATCATAAAACTTATCATTTATAATTTTAGGTAACACCTTTTCTAAAGTAACTTCAAAATATACTTAGAAAAATATTAAAACGTTTGTTCGGTAACTTACCCTGTTACTTTTTCATAGACTGCAAAAATGTATGGTTACGTTATTAACGCTTGTAGGTAACTAAAGTGTTGGAACAATAAATTTGGAATGTGCTAACCAACATGCCCTGGTCCAAAAATGTTTAATCTAACTCTTCTACTACCGAATTTTTCTTTCTCTCTTTTTGTTACGGGATCAAATGCGACAATATAAGTGACGGTCCAGCCGGTTTTTTTCTCTCGCATTTGGCTTTTACTCCCGATCAGCCTTTTCTTTGAACATGCATTGGTCTGGCTCAATAAATTCTACCTATCCCTTTATTAACCCTCTCCTCGTAATGCGAACTTATGAGCAACGAGTTATTCATTTTTACTGCATCGCTGCTGCTCCGCTGCAAAGCAGACATAACCGCCATTCAAGAAATGCGATGGGATGGGCCGGACAAAAAGAAGATGATAAACTGCGATACCTACTACGGCAATTGCTATCGACGGCAAAAGCAGCGCTTATTTAGATGCGAATTTGTTGTGAAGAAGTCCTCAGCCTCCGGCATGTGAGCGAGCGCCTCTTAGCAATCCGCATCAGGTCTAAATTCGCCAACATGAGCCTTATATGCGCGCATGCCCCCACAGAGGAGAAAGATGACGACACCTTCTATGAGCTCCTTAACAAGACCTACGAGCAATGCAGTAGCTATGACAATAAAATCGTCCTCGGTGATTTTAATGCAAAGCTAGGAAGAGAATCCGATAACGGATTCAGGCTAATCGACTTTGCGACGGGACGCAATATTGTCGTGGCTAGCACGCGGTTTCCACATCTCGACATACACAACGGGACTTGGACAACTTCGGATCAATCAACAGTCAAACAGATTGATCACATTGCGATCGACGCATCGACACTCCTCCAGTATTATGGATGTCTGTACGTTCCGAGGAGCCAACATCGACTCGGACCACTACCTTGTTGTTGCCAAGGTACGGTTGCGGATATCCCAAACTACGCCAAGACAAAGTAATGCTGTGAGAAAATTCGACGTCAGACGGCTACAATTGCAAGAGATCGCCAAGTCCTTCTCCGATCGAGTGTCTCTTAATCTCTTAAGAGGTCCAATGCCGCCAGCATCAAGCATCGAAGACCATTGGAAACACTGCCAAAACGCCATCAGAGATGCCGCTTCTGATGTGCTGGGTTTCACTCGTCCACGACAACGAAACCCCTGGTTCGATGATGAATGCCGGCAAGCACATGCAGCTAAGCAAGATGCATATAACGCGGCGCTGCTTAGAAAGACCAGAGCTGCTCATGAGCTCTATGAGCGAAAGAGGAGAGACGAGCACCGGCTTCTCAGGAGGAAGAAGAAAGAGCATGAGAAGCCCGCGATCGAGGAAATTGAGAGATGCTACTCCAGGAATGAGGTTCGGAAGTTTTACCAAAAGGTAAAAATAACATGCCGCGGAAACAAACCCCGAACCGAAGCCTGTAGAGATGAACAAGGGAACATCGTAGTAGAACCGCAGTCAATGCTGAGGATTTGGAAAGATCATTTCTGCAGACTGTATAACGGCGATGACTGACCAAATACCGCTGTCAGGCAGAATCAACCTTTCAACTTGGACGATGATGACCAACAATTCCGTCCTCCCGACCTGGATGAAGTGAAGATAGCCATATCGAAGCTTAAGTCCAACAAAGCTGCTGGAGCGGATGGCCTGAGCGCCGAGCTCTTCAAAGCGGCAGGCGATGACTTGGTAAGGAGCATACACCAACTCATTTGCAAAATATGGTCGGACGAAAGTATGCCCGATGGATGGAACCTCAGCATTGTTTGTCCAATTCTCAAGAAAGGAGACCCTCTGAACTGCGCCAGAGACAGAGGCATCAGTCTCCTTAACATCGCATATAAGATCTTATCCGCTGTATTGTGTGAACGCCTGAAGCCATTTGTCAACAACCTGATAGGTCCATATCAGCGTGGCTTCAGGCCAGGAAAGTCCACCATCGACCAGATGTAGTGTGAATCGGCAGATCTTGGAAAAGACCCATGAGCTTCAGATCGATACCCACCACCTATTCATCGATTTTAAGGCCGCGTATGACAGCATCTATAGAGACGAGTATTATAGAGCAATGTCTAGTTTTGGCATCCCTGCCAAACTCGTCCGTCTGTGCAGGATGACGATGGAGAATGCACGCTGCTCCGTCAAGGTCGTTAAAGATCTCACCGAGACCTTTGATGTCCAGAAAGTATTAAGACAAGGCGATGCGTTGTCATGCGATTTTTTCAACATCGTACTTGAAAGAATAGTGCAAGACTCATGAGCAAACACAAGAGGCACTATCTTTCAAAAGTTCGTCCAACTACTCGCATACGCCGACAATAATGATATAATCGGGAGAAAGCAGCGTGATGTCAGTGGCACTTTCGCGAGTATTGGGATGGAAGCGGTCAATGAAGGCAAGATCAAGTATATGCTGTCAAGCAAAAAGGACAACCAATACCAATGTCTCGGGCAGAACGTCACCCTCGACAGATATAACTTTGAGGTAGTTAAGGACTTTGTCTACCTAGACTCTGCTATAAATACAGACAACGACACCAGCGCTGAGATCAAGCGAAGAATAACTCTTGCCAACCGCTGTTTCTTTCGGTTAAGAAGGCAATTGAGTAGCAAAGCCCTCTCTCGGACAACAAAAGTCACCCTTTATAAGACTTTAAGAATCCCGGTGCTGCTCTATGGCGCAGAGGCATGGAGATTATCAAAAATGGATTAGGGTGTTCTTGGTTGCTTCGAGAGAAAACTTCTTCGGGCGATCTTCGGTCCCGTCTGCATTGACGGTGAGTGGAGGAGGAGATACAACGGCGAACTGTATGGACTGTACAGCGACATGGACGTGAAAATCCAAAGACTGAGATGGCTGGGTCATGCAGAGCGCATGGACACCAATGCTCCGGTCCGAAAAGTCTACGAATTCGCTCCCGAGAGACAGCGCAGTAGAGGAAGGCCAAGACTCAGGTGGCGCACGCAAGTGGAAGAGGACCTCAGCCAACTTAGCGTGCGAAACTGGAGGCAGATAGCCAGGGATCGAGCTGGCTGGATAAGCTTGTTGACTGAGGCCCAGGTCCACCCCGGATTGTAGCGCCACCTTAAGTAAGTAAGTAAGTAACAGGATAATTTGGAATATTTGGCTCCAATTTTAATTGAATAATTTGTAACTATTTGTTTGTATATACAGTTTAGTGGAAGTGGAACAGTTTCGTGGTACGATGGCAACAACGGGATTAAAGCTGCAACGTGGAGTGGTCGATCTGCAAATAACCAATATGAAAGCCTTTGTAGACAATAAAGCTATGTCCAGCAATATTTTTGAATAGGAAACCAAATTAAGTGTGCTGAAAACATATTGAACAAATTTGAGTCAATCAAAGCTGGAGGAACTGGATGAATCCGAATTAAAGAGCAACGAACGGTAATTGTTGGAAGAAAACTATTGTGAAATTAAATCAAATTTACTCAGTCTTATTAACAAACTCAGGCCAAAACCGTCTACAATCCTTGCAGATGAAATATTCTCCTGACACCGCAAAATCCGTCATCACATTAGCCTAAGTTAAAACTTACCACGTTCTCTGGTGACCTATTCAAATGGCTTGACTTTTGGGGTGCCTTTAAGTCTTCGTTGCATCAAAACGACAAGATAAAGGAAATGGATAAACTATACCTGCGAAACTGTCCTACGGGCAATGCGTCAAAAATATTGCAGTTTCTCGATCTTTTGTCAGAGAATTATGATAAAGCAGTTGAGCGTTTAAGGGCCCATTATTTTAACAAGCGGTACATATTTCAGGCACATATTAATGAAATTTTTCAATTACAGAGTGCACAAAAAGGTTCCATTGAAAATTAACATGACATGGCTGACAGCATTTATGCACATATGCTTTTATTGCTCACAATAGCAACAAAGGAGCAAATCGGAGATGGTTTAGTGGTTCAAACCTTGTTCTCGAATGTCGACAGCAGTACTCAGTCTTCATGGGAAGAAGAAGTGAATAGACGGCAAGTAGCTAATAGAAACATGTCTCTCCTAGGTGAACATGAGGAGAAATTGGAAGTTCCATCTTGGCAAGACTTTGCGGACTTCATTGAAGAGTGATGCCGATCCTTAGAACAGCTAGATATCTCACAAAAGTCGCTGCATCGATGCAGTATCGGACCATGTCAAAGCACAGCTATCATCGGAAACCGATGAGGTTTTTGTTGTAGCACCTAATTTAACACCCTGTAGCTTTTGTGCAGGACAGCATACGGCATTTCAATGCCATAAGTTTTCTGGGATGAGTCAGCGACAACGATATCAAGAAGTTAAGTGTCTCAACTTATGCATCAACTGCCTTCGCTCTGGTCATTCGGCGAACACGTGCTCATCCAGTCATTGTCAAGCATGTGGAAAAAAATATCACAATCTCCTTCATTCTTCAGCAAACGCTAATGGTGCCAACAGTATCAGCGGATAATTCAGGAAAAATGGAACGTTCTCAAACTGCAGAAGCTATCAATTAATATTTTCAATTAGATCATAATCCAACTTTCATTGCCAGATTCAACCAAGGACAATCATGACTAGCAGCAACAAATTCTTCCAAAGAAGTTTTTTTGGAAACTGTTATTGTTAAGATCAAGAACGTTGGTGGATTGTACACACTCGCAAGCGCGATACTCGATGGTAGATCACATTTGAATTTTATCACGGAAAAATTGGCCCATCAGCTCGGACTACCACTTTCAAAATCAGTCGTGGAAGGACCCATAATACAAGATGACATATTCACGCTTTTGTTTCGATTTTGTCTGCATCGCTATGTACTATGTGCCGACATCGTGAAGATGTTCAGGCAGATTTCAATGGATAAAGAAGATGCTAATTTTCAGTACATTATGTGGCGCAATAGTTCAAAGGGCAATATAAAATTATATTGGCTTCGCACAGTTACATACGGTACCGCTCCTGCACCATATTTAACAGTACGTGCTGTGCATCAGTTGGCACAGGATGAAAGTTCAAGCCCACCTATTGGCTCTAATACAGTCTTTTTCTGATTTTCATATACATAATCTTATGACTGGTGTTGACAACTTAGACGACTTGGTGAGGATTGAAAGAGAGGTAGAGACTTTGTTAAAGAAGAGAGAATTTCCTTTACGAAAATGGTGTTCAGACTCTGCTCGCATATTGGAAGACATACCGAATGAAGATCGAGAAACTTTATTGGAAATCAACGGCGATCAATTCGTCAGGGCGTTGGGTACGAAATGGACACCAGTTAATGATTTATATTTCTTTTTCTTATTTAGGTGACGATTACAAGAAAAACGCAATCACAAAAAGAACCGTCCTGTCAAACATTGGAAAGTTTTTCGATCCATTGGGAATTTTTAATCCAATCATTGTAATGGCAAAGCTTTTCCTTCAGCCCTTGTGGAAATTAAAAACTAATTGGGATAAGAGCTTACCGCAGGACCTTCAAACGAAATGGGAAAACTTCATTGAAGATATGACACACCTAAGCAAGATTAAAATACTCAGGTACGCACTGGATATTTCCGCTCAGTCTTCTACACAGATACATGCATTCAGTGACGCAAGTCAAAGAGCGTATGGAGCTGCTGCCTATGTTCGTGCTACCAATACCAATGGAGATATTTCAATTAATCTGATTTGCGCAAAATCCCGAGTAGCACCACTAAAGACTATTTCATTGCCACGTTTAGAGCTTTGTGGATCGCTGTTGCTCTCAGAACTATAACAGCGAGTAATCCCCTAATTAAATTTTCAATTGAGTTCATTTTTTGTTGGACAGATTCTTCTATAGCCCTGGGATGGACTAGAACTCATATTTTCGATTACTTCTAATGTTTTCTTACGTTCATCGCTTTATCTACCATAGACGCATTGGAAAGGAAATAACACCAATCACAACATAAGAATTGGAAGGTGCGTCAATAGCCATCATAAGAAATGTACAAAGAGTAATCTTTGCCAAAAACTATGCCAAACTCACATCTAAGCAACAAATGGATTCGAACCGTCCTCTGATAAAGTTAGCCCCATTTGCCGATGCTGACTTCTGTATACGTGTTGGCAACCGGTCGCCAAACGCGAATCTCGACTTTGATGCCAAGCATCCAATGTTGCTGCCGCAAAATCATGCTTTTACAAAATCACTTATTTAGTACTACCACGTCTAATACCACCTTGCAGCCTGCCAAACATTGCTGAATATACTTCGCCAACGATTTTGGATACCATCTGGAAAACTTGCCATCAATTCCGTAATTCGAAAATGCGTTTTATGCTTTCATTCTCGTCCAGTCTACAATTAACAAATAATGGGTAATTTGCCATCTGATCGTGTAGTTCCATCCCGTCCATTTGGAGTTACTGGAAAAGATTACTGCGGCCCGTTTTTCGTTAGAACTGGAGTCCATGGAAAGCCGTCCATCAAAGTATACGTAGCTGTGTGTTTCACCACGAAGGCTTATCACCTGGGATTGGTCGCAGACCTCACAACAAAAGCATTGCTCATGGCGCTCAAACGCTTCATAGCACGGACAGGTAAATGTTCTAAGCTTTATTCTGATAACGCTACCAACTTTGTAGGCGGTAAGAGAGAGTTGCAAGAGCTATACGAATTGTTTTTATCGGAAAACCATCAACGTCAAGTTTACACGGCATGCCTCAACAAAAACATTGAATGGGTTTTCTCACCACCACGGTCACCTCATTTAGGTGGATTGTTTGAAGCTGCTTTGAAAGTTGTTAAGCACCATCTACTCAAATTGCTGACCAACGCTTCCTTTAACTATAAGGATATGGCTACATTGCTCTATGAAATCGAGGCAATAATGAATTCCCGACCACTTTCACCACTGCCGACAGACCCCAACGATCTGCTAGCCCTCACATCAGTACATTTTTGAATTGGCGCACCACCCACCTGCATTAACGAACCCTCTTTACAGGATTTCAACGCAAATCATTTCGATAGGTATCAGCGTATCATCTATTAACAACAGCTCTTTTGGAAGCGATGGCAGAGAGAAGTACTTCACAATTTTCAACTCTGCCAAAAATGCTCTGCGCCAGTACAAAATTTGCAAATTGGGGAATAAGTTTTACTGCACGAAAAAAGTTTACCAACACTCAAGTGGCCTCTGCGACTCGTCGTGAACATCTATTCGGGAGAAGATTGCAAGGTTCGTGTTAAGAAACATACAAGCGAGGAGTCATCAAAATCAGTCGTTGAAAATTAAGTTTTCAAGGCGGCCGGTTATAGTATTGGGGGGTTTGTCGATATTCGCAACTTGACAATTGGACTGGGTAAATTCCCAAAAAATCATTTGGGAAACATAAGGATTTTGTAATTTTTTTTCAATTACTTTATTTCAATTCACTTCATTAAGCTAATTAATCAATTTGTAGTCTCTTGAAATAAATAAGAAGATGAGTGTATAATCATTGGTATTCAAGTTCCAACGAATCTCAAAACGCAAATGAACTCTCAACCTAAGTGCAAGCTGGCTATATAGTAAAATACGAGTATCAGAAGCATGTTTGGACTTAAACTTGATCATGATATCGTTCGTGTTAAATCGCGTATATGCGTCATACACAGAGCAAGTCAAAAAGTGTCTGAAAGACTTGTGCACTCGAATACATTATCTTGCACGAACTTTCCGAGATTTTTTATCTTGTTTGAACTTGTGCACGCTTATCTACTTGTTGAGTTTTTAAAAAGTACAACAATGAAACTTCCTACTAAAATATTAGTCATTCTTATAACAAGTTGGTACACGTAACACAACTTATACAGTATCTTGAATGTTTCAAATAAGAACTTGTTGTTTAGAACATAAAGTATAGGTACGTCACGAACAATTTCGCCCAAACAATTCACCTTGAACCCACAGGGAAAACAAATACCAGGTGCATTCACTGCAAGATTGTTTGGACGAAATTTGAGCCATACTCGTATGGTCGTGAATAATTTCGTAATTTTTGTTGCTGCACTTAATTTTTGCTAAATAAACAAAACTGTACAATATTAAAATATTGTCAAATAATGTCATTGTCAAATAAGCAATTAGTATGTAAGTGTTAATCGTAATTTAGGTTATGCTAAGTAAACTACGAGAAGTTTGTATTTGTATTTGTATTTGTATTTAGATTAAAATTACATTAATAGATAGGATATCTTTTAAAAGCATAGTTTTCCAGACGTTACAGATAAATTTAGGAGCCATTTCGAGGAAAGGATTGAGACACAACTTAAACTAAATCCTGGAACAACGGAGACAAAAATGTCCACAGAGGACAAATAAGCAACAAGTCTCAACAATAGTTCTGAAGACTGGAGCCGAATATTGAGACGCCATCAAGGTAAAGTTGCCTCAGTGAGTTATCTCTTACATGATACAAACGAGGCAACTAAGGCGGAGCTGCATCAATCAAAACAGTACTGGGAGTACAAGCTGAAAGCTGTAAAGCATGGCGAATCCCAACTTCAACAATCTCATCTCGATATTTATGAACTAAGCGACAACTCAGTCGCCAACAGATACAACGAAAAGCAATACTTTGATTTAGAACGTCAAATCGAGCAACTTATTATCGATATAATGACCAGATTACAAGGTTATCATGGAGGCTCTTTCAGTTCAGACCAAAGACCAATGGTAGCAACAAATAGCATGATATCGCTACCCAAGTTGACTCTGCCAAAGTTTTACGGCGATTACTAGAAGTGGCAACAATTCCACGACCTCTTCGTACAAATGGTGCATCAGCAACGGATGGCGGATTGTCGGAATATGGGGTTCCTCAAGAATAATCTAGTGGGATAACCTGAGAAAGTAATAAGGCATTTTCCGCCGTCAGACGCAATTATGTAACAGCTTGGAAAATGCTCAGGGAACGATATGAAAACCCAAGACTACTGGTGGCAGGATTAATCAACAAGTTAATGGCACAATCAACGCATAATACGGACAATCCGTCTGCGATCAGCGGAAGGAACTTACATGACACTACGCAGGAGTGCTTGATGGGGCTAGAAAATATTGGCGTTGACACATCAAATTGGTCAAAATGTGCAAAATGTTCAGCAATCGCCAGTGCCCAGTGTGCCAGTGCCCAGCGTGCAGAGCACATTATGCTTTATATGCATCCAAAGGTTTTCGCCAAATGAAGCCTAATCAGCGTTTAAATATCTTAAAGGTTAATGATCGATGCATCAACTGCCTCAAATCATGCAATCAAGCGGCAAAATGTTCTCGGCGAGGATGCACCAGGTGCTCGAAAAAACAAAATACGTTAGCAGAGGTTACACCCGTGCAAGACCTTCAGGAACATGAAACATCATCTACGATCAAAACGAAAGCTCTTCCATTTTCTCTATCAGCCTTAAGTCAACAAAAAGGCTACGTTTTTTGGGGACGGTAATGGTAAAACTACTAGCAAACAACGGAAATTCGATTGAGGTCAGAGCGCTGCTAGATTCAGGCTCGCAGGTCATTCTCATTGCGGAACGCGTTGTAAAAAGACTAGGGATTCCGACCTAATATGATTCATTGAACATCCAGGGAATTGGTAATGCAATCCGAAAAACACAGAAGAGAGTAAACGTAAAACTGAAATCAACATTAAACGACTTCACAACAAGACACACCAAGTCAGTTGATATCTCCAACTGGGCTATACCGAAAAACGTTTAATACGTCGAGCCAAATAGATCTTATAGGAGCAGAGTTCTATTACGATTTTCTTTCAGTAGGCCAAATCAAAACAGCGGAGAACATGCCTGTTCTTCAAAATACCATTTTCGGGTGGATAGTCACAGGACGGATGGGACAATCACCCACATCGTCACTTTTATACGGCATTTGCACAGAAGAGGAAGGCCTCAATAACGCTCTTGAGAAGTTTGAGGCACTCGAAGAACCTGAGGGTCAAAAAAGGCAAATTACGGCGGCCGAGAAGAAATGTGAGGAGCACTTAAACGCAACAGGACGTCATAACAGCAGTGAGACTTCCATTCACCGAGAATCCTGCTTAACTAGGCGACTCAAGAAACATTGCAGTGCGAAGACTTTACTTTCTAAAAAGAAAGTTGGCCAAAAATCACGAACTCCAACAACAATACCAGAAATTGATAGATGAGTACATAAAATTAGGGCACATGGCGGAATTAGAGCAACCATCCATTCCGCAAAACCATTGTTTTCTACCTCATCATTGCATTCAAAAACCTGATAGCAGTACCACCTAGTTGCGAGTTGTGTTCGAGGCATCATGCAAAACCTCAACAAACTTATCATTGAATGATACTCGTATATTGCATATGGGTCCGACTATCCAAGAAGATCTGTTTACTATCTTGCTTCGTTTTCGGTTGCCAAGATTCGAATTCACAGCCGATATTCAACAAATGTACAGACAAGACTGGTACATGAAGACGATCGACGATATCAACTTATTTTATGGAGACGTGATTCTTCAGAACCCATAAGGCAGCGTGAATTAAATACAATACCTTATGGCACATCGTCTGCTCCATACCTTGCTATTAAATGCCTTCAAACGCTAGCACAGTCTTCCACAGCGACACATCCTCTCTGCAGAAAAGTTTTACAGCGGAATTTATATGTGGATGATGTAATGACAGGTTCTAATAGTTTAATCACGGCACTAGGGATGCAAATACAGCTGATTGACGTTCGATGCAGAACTAGTGAGGGACCGTTATAGTGCGTCTATTGTGTGCTAAGTCCCGGGTAGCACCACTCGACAAGGAAGAGTAAAAAAAAAACAACTATCCCATGACTAAAATTGTGCGCCGCGAGGATAGCAGCAGACCTTGCAAAAAGGAGATATTCGATATACGAGGATGTCCCATCATACTTTTGGAGGTATTAAGAAATAGTATTAGCCTGGATAAACTCAGCTGCAGGGTCCTTTCCGCCATTCATTGCTAACGGAGTATCAGCCATCCAAGCTACCACAGACTTGAGACAATGGCGGTACGTTAAGTCCAAGGAGAACCCGGTCGATTTGCTCACACGAGGAGTTCATCAAGAAAGGTTAAAAGATCCAACCCTCTGATTCTACGGCCCTTTGTTCCTACACGCGCAAGAATCAAATTGGCCACTACCCTACCTAAAACAAATAGAGAAGGAAAAAGACCAGACTGAAGTAGTAACCGCTACTAACCACAAGGAACGCATCCATTTCATTGATATAATTGCGCACAAAAACTCATTTAAAAGGCCACAACGAATTACAGCTTACATACTTCGGTTTTTTAACGTCAGTAGCAAACGAAACACCAGACAACTTGATGATAGATCTCTCTCTCTAGAGAGATCTACAGTCTAGTAGTGCATCAGATGTGCAAGAGCCAATACAAAATTGGCTTCCCAATTAATGGGAAATCTGCTAAATACAAGGGTGCAACCAACTCGGCCATTCTGCGATAATGCAACTAATTTCGTAAGAGCCAAGAATCAATTTCAGGAATTAACCAACACAATATATACCACTCAAGGAAGGAACTCCATCATCTCAATGTGCAGTGGAAAGGGTATCGATTTCCACTTCATACCTCCCAGATCCCCGCATTTCGGTGGATTATGGGAAGCTGCAGTTAAGTCAGCAAAACACTTAATACGGCGTAGCATTGCATCGGCAGCCCTTACTTACAAAGAATTTGAGACATTAGTGTTTGAGATAGAGGCAATATTCAATTCCAGGCCATTAACAGGACTGTCATCTGACCCAAATGATGTAACGGCACTAGCACCTAGACATTTTTTAAATCGGTGAACCTTTGACAGCATTTGTGGACCCATTAGCTGAACCTACAAAGGTTAAATTACTCACTCGGTGGAAATTGGTCAAGCATCTCAAAAACGAGTTCTGGCCTAGGCGGTCAAGAAAATAGCTTAACGAATCACAACAGTGTACGAAATGGAAGCAACCAACACCCAATCTTAAACCTGGCGCCAATGTTTTCATAAAGGATAACACACTACTGATGAAATGGCCGCTAGGGCGCATAATTTAGACTCATATTGGAGAATACGGCCGGGTTCGAGTAGCAGATGTATAACAGCGACCGGCGTATTTTGCAGAGTTATGTAAAGGCTGGCTTCCCGACCAATCGAGAACTAAGACGAATCTGCACAAATCAGAACACAGAAGGTGCGTCAATATAATGAACAACCCAAGCGAACAGCAACTCATTTGAACGAGGCAAGTAACACCGATTTTAAAAATGACGATCAATTACCGCCAAAGAAATCTCGAAGAACATATTGTCGCGGTAAATTTTCCCGCAACAAGGTTTACCCTCTTCCCTGTTCTTGTCCCTTCGTTCCCTCTTTTCTTTGAGTGGGAAGACCGAGCTCTGTCGGACGTGGAGGGCAGCCAGTGGCCCACCGACCACAGACCTCGGAAAGGACCCACATAGGTTAACGGGCGGGTTTATCCTCAGAGGAAGACGAGGTGGTTCGGTCGGTGAAGCCCTTAGGACGGTAGGGAGACTCACGACGAACCAGCCCAGGGTGCGACAGGAGGTACACCAAGTTCACCGTTGTCGGAGCCAATAGGCCAGACGGGAGACTCTTAACGGGCAGCATCCGACAGGGCGTCTGAAAGTCATCGACGGGTGGAGACGGACTGTCCTTTCTAGCCAGACACCCCAACAGGATGATGACGGGTGGGGGAGGACGATCCCCCAGAACTTTCACCGCAACGAAAGCCAAGTTATACAAAGGCTTGAGGAATCCCACATCTTGCCATCGATGTGGAGACAAGAAGCATCACATTTTGTAATCGATGTGAATGCCTGCACCAAAATTTTTAAGGGGGAAGAGATGACGATCTATTTCATAGTTACACCGCCAACGAGGGAGCTACGGAGGAGCGACGGTGGTGTGTAGGCGGACAGCCAGCATAATCGAACAATCAACTTTAAAAGTTCGGATCGATGGTTGAAGGGACGACGACCCCTTGTGAAGCCAGCACCCCACCGATGGAGCACCAAGGGAGCAGCAGAGGCTGTAGGCGGACGGCCAAGTTACGAGGCAGTCTCCAACGAGGGAATATACAAACATAAACAATAACAACAACTATAAACAATAACAGCAACTATAAACAATAACAACAACAAACCACAACAATAACCACAACATAAACACAAACTATACAATAATAACAAAACAAATATCACAACAAAATACCAGGCGGGCAGAAAAGCCCACAACATAAACCAACACAGAAGCCAAATAAGCAAAAAAATAAAATACGAAATTGTAAGGAGTGACCCGCTATTGGTCAGTCCCCCCATTCCCCCCAAAACTGAACGCCGATCCACCGGAATAAGTAGGGACCCGGGGGTAAAGTAGCACTGAGACACATACACATACTTAGCTTTGTTTGGGACGGCGGTTTAGAGAATGGCTAGACCGGAGTATAATCAGATTAGGATTACAACACTCCATTTACCTGTGATCAGACTTTTTTTCTCCTTCGCGTTTGTTGCTGTTTTGCAATGTTATTGAGTTCGATGGAGGAAAATTAACCGGGGATCAGCAATGAGAGAAACATTGCTTCTCGCAATTTTCCATTTAATTCCATTATCTAGGGAAATAGCTAGGCATAGCTAGGATCCACAAGCTCTCATAAACTCGCTCAGTGGAGTTCCCAGTTATCACTGGAAGCGGGAGAGAACTCAGTGTCTGAGGAGTTTAGAATGAGAGTGTACAATTGGAAACAATTGGAATGTGTGAGAGGCTTAGTTGGACACGGGAGCACACACTAGCAAAGTTTGAATCAACCATAACAATTGGCACCCAACGTGGGGCTCGAACCCACGACCCTCAGAATAAGAGTCTCATGCTCTACCGACTGAGCTAGTGGAGCATTTGTAGAGGACCGAGATGCTTTATTAGCAAAGATAAATCAGATAGAAGAGCTCTTGGAAGAACCTCCAAGTAACCCTAAGTCAAAGGAATACTTGAAGGTTCTTACCAAAATCGAATGGGTTCTTAGTAGGTTGGATAGGGCGAGAGACGCTTCTCCTGAGGAGATTGAGGAGAAGTGTACTCTCCGACATAGGCTAATCGTACTAGCCGGGGAATTGGCCGGTGGTACGGAAGGGGATCTGGCATAAAAGGTCGACCTACCAGCAACAACAAGCTACGGACAGAACACCAGTCCACGCTGAGAGGTCACCAGTGACGCCTGCCGTTGCGGAAGAAACCGGTTTATACGCACCACTGCTGAACACAGCGAGCGCTTGCCGATTGCGAGGTGGGGGAACCTGGCCAAGTGGGATCTGAAGTTCCCGGGGGAACGCTGTGGTGCATCGGTTAATTCATTCTTGGAACGGGTGGAGGAGCTCAGCCAAGCAAGAGGGGTGACTGAAGCTCAACTGTTTAGGTCGGCAGTGGAACTTTTTTCAGGGAAGGCGCTCATCTGGTATGGGGCGATTAGATTGTCAGTCTGTTCTTGGCAAGAATTGGTGGCGGAATTAAAACTGGAGTTTCTTCCCCCCAATTATGATGATCTCCTACTGGAGGAGATAAGGCATCGTACCCAGGGAAGTAGTGAATCGATAGGCGTATACGTAGCTGTAGTTCAAAACATGTTTGGCAGGCTTCAGAACAGCTAAAGGAGCGGCGAAAGCTTGCCATCATTCAGAGAAACCCGGCCCCCTTTTACCAGCAACAACTTGGGCTGATAGACCCGAAGTGTGTTGCAGACTTAGTAAAATTGAGTCGAAGGTTGGAGATGGTGCGGGCCAACGTAGAAACGTTTGCTCCGCCACCGAATCCGAGGTTGCGTCGTCTTCTGGAGCCAGATTCGGCATTTGTCAACGTGGAGGAACCACGAATGTCGATTGTCAGCGAGGGCAACCAATCGTGTGCACCCATACGGTGCTTTTATTGTAATAGCGAGGGCCATTTTTCAGCTTCGTGTTCAGCTCCGAGGCGCTGCTACGGTTGTGGAGCGCAAGGAGTGACTCGGCGGCAATGCCGACGTTGTAGTGGATCGTCGGGAAACGCGCAACGGACTTCCGGGTCAGCAGGATGGGAGCGCCGGCGCAAGTACGATGTAGGTCGCCTGCTGGAGATCGGTCGGGGAACTCAATAGTTCATTTAGGTTTTAGCTTGGAGGCAAACGGTAGGGATAGGCGTCCATATGTAGGAGTTAGCATATATGGTATAGGGATGTTAAGTCTTTTAGATAGTCGCGGCTCTCGCACTATAATAGGGGGTGAAGGTTAGAATGCTATAAAAGATTTAGGGCTTAGTTTAGGTAAAAACGAGGCTAGGTCCGTCGCTTCAGCTGATGGAAAAACTATAGATGTCGTGCGGGTTGTGTCTCTACCAAATGAGGTACAAAGTCGGTCCGTGTTTATCGAATGTATCGTTATAAAAGCTTAAAGAAGGCGAAGGCTTTAAGAAGGCGACGGAATGTCTAGTCACGGCGCCCATTTTGACATGTCTAGACTTCGATAGGCCGTTCGTAGTTCAGACGGACGCCTCGAATTATGGAATAGGGGCCGCATTATCTCAGGAGTTTGAAGACGGAGAGAAGGTTATTTGTTATATCAGTAGGTCTCTTCAGAGAAGTGAGAGGAACTACTCTACCACCGAGAAGGAATGTTTGGCTGTCCTGTGGGCGATTCAGAAGTTACGACCATACATCGAAGGGGTTCGGTTTACGGTCGTAACTGATCATAATTCGCTGGTGTGGCTGAACAACCTTAAGGAACCTCAAGGGGGACTAGGTCGATGGGCAGTGAGGTTGCAGCAATATGATTTCCAGATAATCCACCGAAAGGGGAAAGAGCATGTAGTTCCCGACATGCTTTCGCGAGGAGTCCCGGAGTTGGCTGGGATCTCAGAAGCGGATCAGGACCCTCGGATTAGGAAGATGATTGCGGCAATAGAAGCTAGCCCGTTAGCCTACCCCTTGTGGAGAGTAGAGGGGGCAAACTCTTCAAGTTTGTCAAAGCTAGGAATTTAATAGTATTTGAAGATAACAGTAACGAGTGGATACAGGTAGTAGGAAAGAAAGGTAGATTAGGGATATTACAGGCGTGCCATGATAACCCATTAGCGGGTCACATAAGCGTCCGCAAAACGTTTGCCAAAATAGGAACTAGGTACTACTGGCCGAAGATGCGGTCAGAAGTAACAAAGTATGTAAGGACTTGTAGAGTTTGCCAACAAGTAAAGCCGGTGAATGAGCGACCCACTGGTCTGATGGTTGAGAGGGTAGGAGTGTCAAGGTGTTGGGAAATGGTGTGTGTAGATCTGGTAGGCCCACTTCCTAAGTCCACTCGGGGTTACGCATATATTTTAACTGTCGTCGATTATTTTTCAAAATTCCCTTTGTTGTTTCCTCTACGTTCGGCAACTGCGAAAGCAGTTTGTAGGGAACTAGAGGAAAGCGTCTTTTTGTTATTCGGCGTACCCAAGGTTGTCGTCTGTGACAACGGTCCGCAGGGCAGGGGGAAAGAACTTAAGGCGCTTTGTGACTCATATGAGGCACAAATTAGGTTCACGGCGCATTATCATCCACAGGCGAATCCTGCGGAAAGGATAAATCAAATAATTAAGACAACGCTCAGAGCGTATATATTGGAAAATCACCGTGTTTGGGATTCGCAGTTGGCGAAAGTAGGGTGCGCGATTCGCACAGCCCAACACGAGGTGCTGGGGGTATCCCCGTATTTTGTAAAATTTGGGAGGGAGATGGTGACTCGCGCCACGAAATTTGATGCCTCGAGGGATTGCATCCAGAGTAGGTTAGGTAGCGATGATAGGATAGGTAGTAGGGACATAGTACCAGGTAGAGAGACTACGGCTACTATAGGTACGGACTTAGAGATCGAAAGTAGGGAAAACGATAAGGTTGTTAGTGAACTAGATATACCGGAGTTAGGTAGGAGGTTTTCGATTTTGAGGGAGGATATACGCGTTTGTTGTTGTTTTGCAATTTTGTTTAGTTCGATGGGGGAAAATTAACCGGCGATCAGCAATGAGAGAAACATTATTTCTCACAATTTTCCATTTAATTCCATTGTCTAAGGAAATAGCTAGGCATAGCTAGAGTCCACCAGCTCTTCACTAGAGTCAAAAGTATGTGTGAGCGGGTGTGGGTGAGAATGAGTGCGTGGATCTGTCGAGAGTTTGTGGAATAAAAAAGATCTGGAAGTCACTTTTGTGACGACCAGCATTTTGTGAGGGTCTTTCGAAAAGTTTTTTTTTGCGTTTAATTGGAATTGCGAAAAGCAATTTGTCTTTGTAAAGAAAAGAAAAAAAATAAAGTAGATTTTATTTTTGATTAAATCGCGGAGTGTTCTTTTGAGAACAGAAGGGAAAAGTTGGATAAGGAGAAAGAACCAGGATCTGGATACGAAAAAGGAATAGCAGGACGAAGGGATTAATAGGACTGTGCCAGAAAGCTAAGTATAGTGTATATAGTGCAGTGTAGTTTAGAGGAAAAAAAATCGTTATTTTATTGTGAAAAATTAAGACGCCGGTAGGTCGCGCGCGCGTTTCTATCTCGAGAAAAGACGAGTCACGCAACCTGTCAGATTGTTTTGTTGTGCGTTCGGAACGGAAATAGCGGGTCTTTCTAGCGACGAGTGAACCGCTAACATAACAAATAAATCGTCGTGCTCCGACGGAATTTGTCTTTTTTTTCTCTTTTTTTGTCGTTGTTTCCTTTTTCGGGGAAGATTTTCTGTATTTTGAGATTCGGTTTTCTTTTGGTTTCTTTTTTTCGGGATCGTGATCCCCCAAAAATCACGTGGCGTTCAACTTCGGTTTTTTTGTGATTTTGTCACCCAGGTCTAGCTGCCATCAAAACGCTACCTGGAAGTGAATCGAACACAGTATTGGAACAGTGGGTTCCAGGTTATCTTTGATTCGGGGCAACTGTGACTATTGGGGGAATCAATTCTAACAATATGGATCAGCAATAGTGTCGTTCCTACTAGTATGTGGGTCACCCGTCGCAAGCAGTCACCCAGTAGAAATCAGCCCCTTTCCATCTTAACTCTGTCTTCAATTTTATTCCATGGGAACAGTAATGTTGGCATCAAGCGACTGGAACCTACTGGTGTACTACGATTTGGAGGCATATTAGAGTGAACATACAAAAGTCTTCAAGGGAATAGGATCATTAAAACTGTTATGTGAGAAGATAACTTACAAGAAATCTTGTCAATCCATACTCAGTCAGCTCATGCACTTGGAAGAAAGCCTGAGAATGGGAAATGAATATTTTGAAATCAACGCTCCTATTTCTCGAGAGAAGCGAGGAGCCTTAAACATTATTGGAACTGTGGCTAGTTCCTTGTTTGGAGTTCTAGATGATGAATATGCCTTTAAGATGTCGGACACTATTGGAAGTATTAAAGAAAATGAAGAGCATTTGCTGCGACTGTTGAAGAACCAAACATCTATAGTTGACTCAACTTTAAACCTAACAAACAATGATCAGTTGGCGGTTATGGAAAAATTTAGAGCTCTGAACGATCGTATGATCGAAATAGTCTATTATTCTTACCAATAGCAACTCATCAATACTTCTGGGTGTTTCTATCGAATTAACATTGGTCATCTCAAATATACAACGGATTCAGTCAGCTGTGGTTAATGAATTAACTGACACTAATTAGGACAAAATAAACCCAATGCTTCTTTCACCTCAGCAGTTAAACAGGGAGATCTCGTTTATAAAAGGTCATGTCCCTGTCGCATTTCACTTGCCACTAGACTCTTTAGATTCAGGTCAACTGTTAACAACCACATCATCTTCCATATTAAATTTCCACTGATCAATACTGGAAATATTCAAGATTATACCCGTTCCGATAGTGGACAACAACAAGTTCATTGTGGTTAAACCAGATGCACCATATTTAATTATAGCTCAACACCGTGACCAATATTACCCCCTAACAGAGCAAGATCCAGCCAGCTGTTTAGTTCCTGAACATGCTACATTTCTGTGTGAGCAAACATGGCCGTTGTACCACAAAGGAGCAACTTTAAGCGCATGTGAGGTCAATTTATTAAACAACATACCGTTATCCAAGCACTGCAATATCGAGACCCTGGATGAAATTCAAACTTGGATTCGGCTCACAAACCCCAATGAATGGATTCACGCAGTCAAAATTAAGACCACCATCAACGCGGTATGTGACATTAACAATTCATCAATGAAGCTTGTAGGTTCAGGACTCTTAAAAATTGAGCCAAATTGTGTTATCAAACAAGGTCAGAGTTACCAAAGCAATACAAGGGTTTCAGACACCAAACTAGGCAATCTGAGGGATACACCAACCCCAACCAAGCAGATTTCAAGTATCCGGGCTCCAATGACAAATCTACCTTTATCAGAAGAACTTGAAGAGCTAAGAAAACAATCCAAGGATCTAGTTCATGCTGAGCTCACAAACAAAATTAACAATCACATCAATCACCAATATTCTGTTGCATATCTAGGACTGGCCCTGGCCACATCCGCCATTTGTCTTTGGGCATATAGACGAAAAACATTAAATCAAGAAGACACAGAAGCTTAAGCTTACCCTCCACGGAAAAGTGTTAAATGTTATCCTTCAACGGGGGGAGGATGTTTAGAACATAAAGTACGTAGGTACGTCACGAACAATGTCGCCCAAACAATTCAACTTGAACCCACAGAGGAAAACAAATACCAGGTGCATTCACTACAAGGTTGTTTGGACGAAATTCCAGTCATACTCGTATGGTCGTGAATAATTTTATAATTTTTGTTGTTGCACTTAATTTTTGCTAAATAAACAAAACTGTACGATGTTAAAATATTGTCAAATAACGAAAAAATGTATGAAAATTGATTTATTGTCAAATAAGCAATTTGTATGTAAGTGTTAGTCGTAATTTAAGTTATGCTTAGTAAGCAATAAATTTGTATAAATAGAATTAAGTTTGAAGCAATAAAGCACTGATTTTCCAAAACTAAGAAGAAGAAGTCGTATTAGGTTATTCCCTCACCCGAGGTAAGATAGCTAAATATCATTCCCAAATACATTGATATATTGGTACAAACACCTTATACCTCCACTACAAGATCAAGGTACATGCACCCTGATCATACCGCCGGAGCAAAAGAGTTCCGACGTTAACACTTGTGTTAATTAAAGGGAGTCGATATATGGACCTCGTCGACCAGCAAAATCAGTTTTCGTTTATGTTGTCCCCTGGGGAACCGATATTTATACTTTCGGAATTCGTGGGTTACACCAAAGAAAGCCTCTTCTTAAATTCCCAATAAAAGATGTCAACATAAGAAATGGAACTTTACTGCGGGGCGGTTTTTTCCCAAATTATCGCTTAAGAATTAGGGGACACCCTGTATATGCATAAAGTTTTTGTTTTACTCCTGGTACTGGATGTCATCAAATTTTTTGAGAATGACCTTGGGTCTAATACAGTTCAACCAGTGCGTTCAATTTAGTTGCCGGCATAAAAAATGACATTTTTATACTGAGAAATACGTTTGTCAAGCAGAGACTCATTGTATTTAACAAAACGAGGTGAGTATACTTCGGTCTTGCGGAGCAGGATGTTACCGTCATTTCGTCCTCCGCGGTATCAGGAACAAAGGTTGCCGACTGCTCGATGGAGTAGTAGTCGTGGGTATTTATGATAAGGGCGCCACGCGATTATCCTTTGTCCCCAAAAGCTCTACGGCGTCGAATGGCGACTCTGCCAGTAAAACCCGCGATCCACCATCCAGGCCTTAAACAAAACAAAAGGAAAACAAAGGACCACCAAAACACCTCAAAACACCTAATCGTCACACTGGGGAAACGGGAGAGATCCCCACACAGCTTCCAGCTTCGAGGCGCAAGAAAAAGATATAAAAAAAACTATTTACCTCAACTTAAACATAATCCCTTTTTATTACAAAAAAAAAACAACACAAAAATGGTATATATGTATATATGTATATATATAAAAACATGTATGTTAAAAAGGTATTCAGAAAAAAAAAGTAATAGAAATAATAAAACAAATTCAAAACAAAGTAAGCCTACGACTGCCACCCAGATTTGAACCTAGACGAGTAGAAAGCTCGGATCCGATCCCTTTCGTTTACAATACGGCGCTTTTACCAACTCGACTTATTAGTATACTTCTTTTTTATCTCAAAATGTCATTTAAGATTCACAACTTTAAATACGTATATGTATTTATATCATTACCTAACAAATTCAATCAAAATCAAACCAAAAAAATCAATAAAAAAAGAATTACAGAAGGGAAGATGTTAGTATAATATAAATACTTAAGTTAGGGTTAAGGCTCCGTCCTGCAACTCCTCTCTGAAAGCTCCTCCGACGACCTCGTGACGTATTGGTGGATGGGAAGTCCAGGTGGTATGGTTAGGAGGTGGTCTTTTGTCACTCGCGAACGAATTCCCTTAGGGTTTTCCAACATAATCCTCACGGTTTAACCGAACCCATCACGTTTTTTTTTTTTTTGCACGCACTGTTCTCCTTGCGCGAACACTTGTCTTTTCTTTAACGATTTTTTTTTTCTCTTCCGTTTTTTTTTTTGTTTCAAAAAAGCCGACCCGACGAATCCCTGGGAAAGTTCCCAAAACAAAAGCACAAAAAAAGGAAAACACGCGACCCTCTGTCGACCTCACACCAAACTCATCGTTTTCGGTCTTCTTTTTGGTTTTGTTATTTTTTTTTTTCGTTTCAGGAAAAAGTCCGCCCCGACGAATCTCCAGGAAAGTTTCCAAAAGGCAAACACCCGACACTCCAGACTCGTCGTTTTCGGTTATTTTTTTTTTCGTCTCGACCTTAGGTTTCGCGACCGACCTGTTCCTTAGCTCACCAAAGACTGCCCCGATTTCTCTCACTTGCTAGCACTCCTCCGATCCATGATCGAAACAACTGACCCCGGCTAGCTAAACTATCTACCGCTAACTCTACGCTCAATCTAATTCCCTAAGCTTGACGGGGAAATCTACAAAAAAGAACAAGTGTGATTCTCGTTAGTCCTTGGGCTCGAACTCAGAACCTCTCGGCGGTTTTTAGCCAGTGCTCTAACCAATTACGCTACTCTGGGCTTTTGGGGCTACTGCACTCAATGGGGAGACCTCTCGTCGGTCATGCGAAAACCTTACCAAGGGCATTGTATTAAAACCATAAAAAGGAACCCGCTGACTTAGACATAGGCCAAAATCAGTCGAATGACTGTGTAAGTTACAACGTTTCTTACGGTGGAACCGAACTTTAGACAGAAATGTTATATACGAGTATAGTGCAAACTGCCTTGGAATCAATTTCGTATGTATGTACTGTATATGTATGGCTTGGCAAAACAATTAACCAAAATCTTACATAATTGGTGTAATCGCATATCGTACATAAAAAAATATTCTTTTTTTTCACTACCCGCTTCTATCCCTTTCAGACCTGAGCAACACAATTGTGTTGGTTGATTTAAAAAAACGTTTTTCTGAATTTGGCTTGTGAAAACCTGAAAAGAGCGACTGAGCTTTTCATTTTCCATATCTACTGTTCATTAAGTCAAAATGTTCTATATTTTCTTAATCTAAGATAAGACGACGTGTAAAAAACACAGAACTGTGTACTCGTGACTTTAAGGAAAAGTTCAACGTACGAGTTGCATGTTTAGTGGGTGGTACGAACATGTGTATTGTATGAAAAATAAAGCCACATAAAAATATGTGCTCTAGGCGATCGGTGCAGATTACACTTCTATACGTGTAAGCTTTTCACATTTGGTTCATATGCATACATCTGAACAGCGACGGGTGCTTTTAAAGTTTCGCAATGTCGATGAAGAAGTGGGCTGCTGTTGTTGTTTTGGCAACGTATCTGGTTTAAAATGATGAGGAAAAACGCAAAGATATGAAAGTTATGCGGAAACGTCGCATTAGGACAAAGAATTGGGTGCAATTTCGGGAACCAAAATTTTTCTGTGCGAAATTGCTGCTTGAATTGCGTGGCGACGAACCTCTCTTATATCAGAATTTCGTACGAATGACGGCTGAACAGTTCAATAGTCTGCTTCATTTGGTGCAACCGTATATAAAAAAAAGCCAACACAAACATGATATTGAGTTAACCTTCATCAGATAGGCTGGTGCTCAAGCTACGATACTGGGCCACTGGTGACAGCTTTAAAGCGTTGCAGTTCATTTGCACATTCCACATCCTTCCATTTCGACCACTATTCCAGAAGGTGTGGGTGCAATTTATAAAGCATTGGTCAGCGATTATTTCAAGGTGCGTATTTGCATTTATGTATAATATATATGTATACATATACACACATATATGTACGAGTACTTATAAGAAAAGTATTTAAACTTGCATAAGGTAGGTATCAAAAAAACACATGCAATTTAATGAGCAATGGAAATTCTCCAATTGAATAGGCGCACACATCATCATGGTCGCACCGCGTCTTTTATACCTGCAATTATAAAGGCAAGGAGAGCGTCGGAAAGGGGTTATTATTTGTTTATATTAAATATTTTTAAAATCGTGTTGATGGGAATTGCGGATGCAGATTACAAACTAGTATATGTGGATGTTTATCGCAATGGATATTCGGGATGTAGCGTGTTCCATCGTTTAACTTTCAGTCAAGCATTGGCTAACAATCAGCCGTGTGTGCCACCACCGAAACCGTTGGCTGGTCGAGAAATGCCCGTCCCATACGTATTTGTCGCAGATGATGCATTCGCTATGCTCCCAAATATCATGAAGTCGGTTTTCACCGAATGAGTCGTGCGCGCCGCATCATTGAAAAAGAATTTGAAATCATCTCGGCGCGTTTCCGCGTGTTGCGGAAATCAATACACTTGAATGCTGAAAGGACAACAAAAATTACAGTCGCGTGTTGCGTTCTTCATAATTATCTCTTCTTCTTATCCTTTTATTAACCCTTTCCTCGTTATACGAACTTATGCGTAATGAGTTTCCCATTTTTACTGCATCGCTTCTGCTCCGCTTATGGGGTTGGCTAATGTCGCAGACCGCAGAACGCGTTTACATAATGCTCGGTCCTGTATCGCTTCAGTGGTAAGCCCCAGGCGTTGTTGCGCATTTCCCATCTAAGAAATCCAGGAATTGTTTTTCCGACCTTGGAATCCAGGAATTGTTTTTCCGACAGTTGGAGTGACCGTAGTTGATAGTGCCTTTTTAACCGGATTTTCCGCAGATCTTCTTTGCACGTGGCAATACCAGCTTATTCTATTCGCCTCAAGCTGTTCGGTTACCGAATTCTTTATATGTAGACTTCCTCTTATACGCGTAGATCTAATACAATCGCGTTTAGTGACTCCACTAGACATCCTTAACATTTTCATTTCCGCTGCCGTCATTTTGTTTTTAAACGCTTCGTACATTGTCCAGCACTGAGAACCGTATATAAGAGCTGGTCTAACAACCGTGGTGTAGAGTTTCCCCTTTAATTTAAGTGGAAATTTTCGGTCGCAAAAGATTCCCGAATTTTTCCGCCATTTCATCCATCCCTCACTCACTCTGTAGTTTACGTCGTCGTCACATTTCGCTTCCAAGTTAACGATTGATACTAAGCACTTAAAGATAGTGCTTTTCGGAAGAGCTATTCCGTTTAACATTATATCTGGAACAGGTTGCAGTGGATGCGCAAATGGGCACGTCAAATGCTCCGTCTTTGAACGACTTATTTTAAACCCGTTTCTCTCTAGCGCATTTCTCCATGAATCTAAGGCGTTCCGTAAATCTTCGACGTTATCGGTAAGTATAACTGCGTCGTCAGCGAAGAGAATTGGCGTTACATTTGCTTCGCGCATGCAGTCTTTTAAAAGATAGTCGAATACTACGTTAAAGAGGAAAGGGCTTAGTACGCTTCCTTGATGCACTCTGACATTAACTGGAAATTCTCTCGTTAGTCCGGCAGAGCTTTTAACCGCAGTTTTCACGTTTCCGTACATGTCTTGTATTATTCTAACATACGTTTCCGGTACGTTTTGAGACCTCAGCGCGGCCCATATGAGATCCCTAGGCACTCGATCGAATGCTTTCTCGAGGTCGATAAATACCATGTGTAAATCCTTTGAATAGCGCCCACCGTCGACTTTCATTCAACAAATCCACACTGGCTATTATCGAGCTTTATTATTTGCCGAAGACGTTCGTTTAAGACTCTTTCGACGATTTTCATTGTGTGTGACATAAGCTTGATTGAACGGTAGTTGTTGCATTCTCGAGTGTCGCCTTTTCTTTTGTACAATGGAACCAAGAAGCTACTTCTCCATTGATTCGGCATAGGTTGTCCACATTTCAATTTATTTAAAAGCGACGCATAATCGCTTCCAGTTCTAAACTTTTTGAGGCCATCGATCCGACGTTCCAACTTGCAAACCAAAGTTTATAAAAATAATTTGGAAACTGCATTTTGCCAAGCACTTCTGCTTGCTCTGGGATCACCCAAGTGCGTTGCAATCGTGGTGCCCAGCGGGGTAGTGCTATTAATTGCGATCATTTCCATGAAGTGTATCTAAGGTTTGAGCGGTTTGACACTTGTATTCTCATTTCGAATTGATTGACTGTTCTTTTACCCCACCGGTAATCTCCAGACGTGGGAACCCACTGATTGCATACAAACTTGTGGAAAGTTTTAAGGTGTTAAAGTGTCACAGGCTCATTTTCGGTGTCATAGTTGCCTGTATATGATTGGTGTCGCATTTAGTCGCCTCTTACGACAGCCTGGAACGCACTGCGGCACTGTTCTTTATCCGATGCCGCACAGCTTTCTTCATAATTATCTGCTGACAACAAATACGACGAAGTACGCTCCGAGCACATCATTTCATCAATATGCTGCAGAAGGCAATGTAATAAGTCAAGCTGATTGGCGCCACGAGAACGTTGTATCCTCTCGAAGCAAAAAGACAATGCCCAGATAGACAACACAAAAGAAGTACAGAAGGAGTTTACTAACTATTTCGTCGAAGAAGGAGAATTTGAGTGGGAGTACAAACACATTTGAGTTTACTTTATCAACAAAATTTTGTAGAACGGTTAATTTTAATTAAAACTTGTATGATTGGGTAGCCGATGTAAGCTGTTGAACGTTTTGAAAAGGTGTTGGGAATCGTAGTGTTGACTGAGCAATAGTGTTGTGGCTTTGGTGAACTCCAACGTCCAGCTGCATGGACATCACCATCTCATTGATAATTTGCATTGACATTATCTGTGACTGCTCGACTTCAGAAGCGTCCATGAAGTTTTGCATCACTTTCATCAACAGTCTACGCCAATTACGTGATCCGAGAGGTGGTCACTAAAGGTTGAATTGGGGTCAGACGTTTGCAGGGCAGCTACTGCCCTGGTTAGGACAGATGACATATGTATGTAGAGTGGATGATCCTCTATGTGTTGTCAGCATTGTTTGCATACGTTGGCACTTGCATCGTTGCCCCGCTTCAACATTAGGTGTTAAGGGATTGCGATGAAACAGCAAATTCAATACCATATCGAGCGATCGCGGACTACTAATTACTATCATACACAAAATGTTGATGAAAAATAATAATATGTTAATTAAAAAATAATTACTACAACCGATTCTATGGATGACACGGATTCAGTTCAGTTCAGTAGTTCAACTGCACTTTGCCCCGATTTTTTTTCACATAACTTGGCCAAATTGGTTTTAAATATGGCCCCAAAGGCCAACCAATTTGTATATTTTGAATATTTATATTCGTTACGAGTATAACCAGTATTCCATAGAACCGGATGCACTTCAACGGCCGCAATCAGTCCTTTTGTTTCTTCTTCCTTCCACTAGTGTTACATATTTCTCTTTTTTCTGCAGCCAATTTTTGAGCGCAAGATTTTTCTGCAGATGTACATATTTGATAACAAACTCTGATACGTATTTCAGGTTTATATACTTCAAAACTCACACTTTTTTGCTAGATCAATAAGCCCACAAACACCAAAAAACACGACGGCAGCAATATGTCGCGAATATATAATAAGAATGTGTAGCTGCAGGATATTAAACGGGTACACAACTTTGACTGGGCACATATTTGTGTAACAAAACTTTTATATGCCAACAGTTGCAGGTGGCACTCGATTACACGATATGTAAAAATGCATTTTTTTTGTGTACAATGGGTTCCACACACTGAACATACTGTACAAAATTATACGTGCTATATGTGACTGGAACATTTATATCTATTAGACGATATTTTACCATTAATGAAAACATCTGACGTCAAAATTACGTCACAGGTACACAATTATGTGGTTTTTACACGTCGTCTAATCTTTGCTTTATGCATTACACACATAAAAAAAAGTTGGAAAAACATTTTTTAAACTAAACCACATAATTGTGTTGCTATGGTCTGAAAGAGCTATTGATATAAAGGGTATTTCTAGTAGTTATAAATGTACGAGTATATAAGAGAAAGCAATGCATAATTATATTATTACATCTCTTAAAGTCAATGCAGAATATATAAATAAGATTTAAGTAGAAACGGCAAAGAAAGGAATAAATAAATTCATGATGTTACGTAAATTTAAGTCTAAGCTCAACATTCACTTAACAAAGTTTTATGATTATTGCAAAGTACCAGTGTTTTTTTTCGATCAACAGGTTGTGGGCACAGGGACAAATAGCGTTATGAATAATAATAAATTCAGTATTTGCGAAAATAAAACCGTTTGATGGTAGGAATTTCGATTCGTGGAAATGAAAGTACGCATTTTAAGAAGAAAGAATCGTATAGTAAACCTGCTTTCAATAAGAGTGCTTCAAGAGAAAGGTTTAGACATTTATTACGTTTCTGAAAATAAGTCCTTGATTAAATCAGAATATGCACCTGTAGATATTGGATATTTGTTAAATGGTCTGTGTGAACTTAAAAACGACTAAGTAAGAGCGGAACTCTTGAAAGATATATGGCATCACGTCAGTTGGGACATATGAATCGACCTTACTAACTTTAGGTGGCGCTACAGTCCGGGGTGAACCTGGGCCTCAATCAACAAGCTTCTCCAGCCAGCTCGATCCCTGGCTAGCTGTCTCCAGTTTCGCACGCTAAGTTGGCTGAGGTCCTCTTCCACTTGCGTGCGCCACCTGAGTCTTGGCCTTCCTCTACTGCGCTGTCCCTCGGGGCGGATTCGAAGACTTTTTGGACCGGAGCATTTATTGTCCATGCGCTCTACATGACCCAGCCATCTCAGTCTTTGGATCTTCACTCTTCTGGCTAGGTCCATGTCGCTGTACAGTCCATACAGTTCGTCGTTGTATCTCCTCCTCCACTCACCGTCAATGCAGACGGGACCGAAGATCGCCCGAAGAATTTTTCTCTCGAAGAAACCAAGACCACCCTCATCCATTTTTGATAATGTCCATGCCTCTGCGCCATAGAGCAGGACCGGGATTATTAAGGTCTTATAAAGGGTGACTTTGTTGTCCGAGAGAGGGTTTTGCTACTCAATTGCCTTCTTAACCCAAAGAAACAGCAGTTGGCAAGAGTTATTTTTCGCTTGATCTCAGCGCTGGTGTCGTTGTCTGTATTTATAGCGGAGCCTAGGTAGACAAAGTCCTTAACTACCTCATAGTTATATCTGTCGAGGGTGACGTTCTGTCCGAGACGTCGGTGTTGGTTGTCCTTTTTGCTTGACAGCATATACTTGGTCTTGCCCTCATTGACCACTAAACCCATTTTCGCCGCTTGCGTCTCAATACTCGCGAAAGCACCACTGACATCACGCTGCTTTCTCCCGATTATATCATTATTGTCGGCGTACGCGAGTAGTTGGTGGGACTTTTGAAAGATAGTTCCTTTTGTGTTTGCTCGTGAGTCTTGCACTATTCTTTCAAGTACGATGTTGAAAAAATCGCATGACAGCGCATCGCCTTGTCTAAACCCTTTCTGGACATCAAAGGTCTCGATGAGATCTTTACCGATCTTGATGGAGCAGCGTGCATTCTCCATCGTCATCCTGTAGAGACGGATGAGTTTGGCACAGATGCCAAACCTAGACATTGCTCTGTATAGCTCGTCTCTATAGATGCTGTCATACGCGGCCTTAAAATCGATGAATAGGTGGTGGGTATCGATCTGAAGCTCATGGGTCTTCTCCAAGATCTGCCGTAGTGTGAATATCTGGTCGATGGTGGACTTTCCTAGCCTGAAGCCACACTGATATGGACCTATCAGGTTGTTGACAAACGGCTTCAGGCGTTCACACAATACAGCGGATAAGATCTTATATGCGATGTTAAGGAGACTGATGCCTCTGTAGTTGGCGCAGTTCAGACAGTCTCCTTTCTTGAGAATTGGACAAACAATGCTGAGGTTCCATTCATCGGGCATACTTTCGTCCGACCATATTTTGCAAATGAGTTGGTGTATGCTCCTTACCAAGTCATCGCCTGCCGCTTTGAAGAGCTCGGCACTCAAGCCATCCGCTCCAGCAGCTTTGTTGGACTTAAGCTTCGATATGGCTATCTTCACTTTATCCAGGTCGGGAGGACGGAATTGTTGGTCATCATCGTCCAGGTTGAAAGGTTGATTCTGCCTGACAGCGGTATTTGGTCAGTCATCGCCGTTATACAGTCTGCAGAAATGATCTTTCCAAATCCTCAGCATCGACTGCGATTCTACTACGATGTTCCCTTGTTCATCTCTACAGGCTTCGGTTCGGTGTTTGTTTCCGCGGCATGTTATTTTTACCTTTTGGTAAAACTTCCGAACCTCATTCCTGGAGTAGCATCTCTCAATTTCCTCGATCGCGGGCTTCTCATGCTCTTTCTTCTTCCTCCTGAGAAGCCGGTGCTCGTCTCTCCTCTTCCGCTCATAGAGCTCATGAGCAGCTTTGGTCTTTCTAAGCAGCGCCGTGTTATATGCATCTTGCTTAGCTGCATGTGCTTGCCGGCATTCATCATCGAACCAGGGGTTTCGTTGTGGTGGACGAGTGAAACCCAGCACATCAGAAGCGGCATCTCTGATGGCGTTTTGGCAGTGTTTCCAATGGTCTTCGATGCTTGATGCTGGCGGCATTGGACCTCTTAACAGATTAAGAGACACTCGATCGGAGAAGGACTTGGCGATCTCTTGCGATTGTAGCCGTCTGACGTCGAATTTTCTCACAGCATTAGTTTATCTTGGCGTAGTTTGGGATATCCGCAACCGTACCTTGGCTACAACAAGGTAATGGTCCGAGTCGATGTTGGCTCCTCTGAACGTACGGACATCCATAATGCTGGAGAAATATCTTGCGTCGATCGCAATGTGATCAATCTGGTTGACTGTTGATTGATCAGGAGTTCTCCAAGTCCCCTTGTGTATGTCGAGATGTGGGAATCGCGTGCTAGCCATGACAATGTTTCGCCCCGCCGCAAAGTCGATTATCCTGAATCCGTTATCAGAGGTGGTGTTGTGCAGGCTATATTTTCCGATTATTCCACCAAAGATACCTTCTCTTCCTAGCTTTGCATTAAAATCACCGAGGACAATTTTAATGACATAGCTAGGGCATTGCTCGTAGGTCTTGTTGAGGAGCTCGTAGAAGGCATCCTTGGTGTCGTTATCTTTCTCCTCTGTGGGGGCATGCGCGCATATGAGGCTTATGTTGGCGAATTTAGCCTTGATGCGGATTGCTACCAGGCGCTCGCTCACATGCCGGAAGCTGAGGACTTCTCGTCTTAGTCTGCCTCCGACAACAAATCCGCATCCAAATAAGCGCTGCTTTTGCCGTCGATAGCAATTGCCGTAGTAGATGTCGCAGTTTTTCATCTTCTTTTTGTCCGGCCCATCCCATCGCATTTCTTGGATGGCGGTTATGTCTGCTTTGCAGCAGTCTAGGGCCTGCGCTAGTTGCTCGGCTGCACGTGGTCTATTAAGGGATCTAACATTCCACGTGCATATCCGAAGCTCATTGTCAACAGTAGATTCGTCCATATCCGAGGCTTGTGGATGCTTCGTAACTTAGTTTTTTTTTTTAAATGGCCGGGCAGTTACCCCGGCGGCACAACCCCCAACCTGGAGGACCAGTTCCATTTTGAGTGCCCCTGGGACGAGGGGTCGGTTATACCGAAGCCAGTAACCCGTTCCGGGATGTGAGCGCTGCCGTTGGCCCTTATAGGGCTCGTCCGCCACGTGAGATTCCCAGATGGCGCCACGGGGAGGCGTGAAGTAGGACTTATTAGCAGAGCTGCAAGATGTTCGGCTGCAGAGGCTCATTCTCGTCATTTAAGGAACCAGCACCTGTCGGAAGATGCTACTTCTACGAGGCCTTATACTAATCATTGCCATTATGAATCGGCCATATTTAAATAAATTAATCCACATGGATTTGCTTGGCTCCATCACCCAAATACTTATGAAAGTTGTGAGTATTTCCGAAGTGTTATTGTCGATTATATACTCACTTTTCTTTCTCAGGTATTTTTGAGTTTTAAGCTACTTCAAAGTCATGTACATACAATGTTTGGTTAAAATATTGCTTACCTCAAGTGTGACCAAAAAAATGAAAACTTGTCCAACAGCTAAACACAGCTGAACGTGTCAATTGAAGTGTGATGGAAAAGGTTCGAACGATTCTTATAGAGTCAGATGTTAATAAAAACATGTAATGAGAGCTAATGTGTACTTACTTGCTTAATAGGAGCCTTACGTAACATTTAAAACATCATTCGGGTTATTGTATGGTGAGCAAATTAAAAAGCGTTTGCTCTCACCCCTAAAAAAGAAAGGAGTAAATTAAAAGAAAAGAAAAAATTAAGATTGGATACACAATTAATGACTTAAGGCTGTGGGGCTCCATTGCTCAAAAAATAGAGTGAAACTTTTTATTAATCAAACTTTTAATAGAAAATTGAAGGAAGCATTAATGAAGAACAAAGGTGTACACACATTTGTGTTATACTCTCGGTACTGCCAAGAGCACCCTCATCGATTTTTGATAATGTCCATGCCTCTGCGCCATAGAGCCGGACAGGGATTATTAAGGGTAGCTTTAGTTGATCGAGAGAGGGCTTTAGTTGATCGAGAGAGGGCTTTAGTAGTCAATTGCGTTCTCAGCCAAAAGAAGCAGTGATTGGCCAGAGTTACACTTCGTTTGATATCAGTGCTGGTGTCGTTTTCTAAATTCAAAGCGGAGTCTAGCTAAACAAAGTCCTTGACTACCTCAGGGTTATAGCTGTTGAAAGTGACATTGTGTCCGGGACGTCGGTGTTCAGTGTCCTTTTTGCTTGACAGCGTGTACTTAGTCTTGCCCTCATTGACCTCATTTTCGCCGCTTCCGTCTCAATGTTTGCAAAGGCGCCACCGACATCACGCTGTTTTCTTCCAATTATGTCATATCAACGGACTTTTGAAAGATTGTAGCTCTTGTGTATGATGTAAAAGAAGTCGGATGAAAACGCATCGTATTGCCTAAATCCTTTTTTGACATCAAAGGCCTCGGTGTAATTTTTACCGAACTTGATGGAGCGGCGTGTATTCTTTATCGTCATTCTGTACAGACGAACGAGTTTGGCACGGATGCCGAAACCAGACATTGCTGTGTATAGCTCGTCTCTTTAAATGCTGTTATACGCGGCTCTCAAATCGATAAATAGGTGGTGTGTATCGATCTGAAGCTAATGGGTTTTCTCCAAGATCTGCAGTAGTGTGAATATTTGATTGATGGTGGACTCTCCAGGCCTGAAGCCACACTGAAACGGACCTATCAGGTTGTTGACGAACGGCTTCAGGCGTCCACACAATACTGCAGATAAGATCTTGTATGCGAATTTAAGGAGACCGATGCCTCTGTAATTGGCGCAGTTCAGACAGTCTCCTTTCTTAAGGATCGCGAACAACCAACAACCAGGTTCCACTCATCGGGTACACTTTCGTCGGACCATATTTTAGACATGAGTTTGTATATGCTCCTTTACAAGTCAGCCGTCCGCTCCAGCAGCTGCGTTGGAGTTCAGCTTTGATATTGCTATCTTCACTTCATCCAGGTCGGGAGGACGGAATTGTTGGTCATCATCGTCCAGGTTGAAAGGTTGATTCTGCCTGACAGCGGTATTTGGTCCATCATCGCTGTTATACAGTCTACAGAAATTATCTTTCCAAATCCTCAGCATCGACTGCGATTCTAATACGATGTCCTCTTGTTCATGTCTTCAGGTTTCGGTTCGGGGTTTGTCTCCGTGGCATATTTTTTTTTCCTATTGGTAGCACTTCCGAATTTCATTCCTGGAGTATTATCTCTCACTTTCCTCGACCGCGCGCTTCTCTTCTACTCATAGAGCTCGTGAGCAGCTTTAGTCTTTTTTTGCATTGCCCGTTTGTGTGCTTTTTGCTTAGCTGCTTGTGCTTGCCAGCATTCGTCGTCCAACCAAGTGTTTCGTTGTGGTGGTCGAGTGAAACCCAGTATATTAGAAGCGGAAACTCTGTTGGCTTTTTGGCAGTGTTGCCACTGGTCTTCAATGCTTGATGGTGGAGACAAGAGACCTTTTAAGATAATAGGGAGACTCGATCCGAAAAAGATTTGGCGATGTTTTGCGACTATAGCTCTCTGACGTCAAAATTCCTTACAATATTAGATTTTCTTGGCGTTGCGCGGGATTTCCACAATCATGCCTGAATCCGTTATCAGAGGTGGTGTCGTGCAGGCTATATCTTCGGATAGTGCCAAGCACAATTTTAATGTCATAGCTAGGGCATTCCTCTAGGTCTTATCCAAAAGCTTATAGAACGCATCTTTGGTGTCCTCATCTTTCTCCTCTGTGGGGGCATGCACGCGTATCCCCTGCGGCACAACCCCCAAACTGGAGGGCCAGATACGATTTTTGAAACCCCGAGGATGAGGGTTCCCAGTAACCCGTTCTGGGATGTGCGTGCTGCCGTTGGTCCAATAAGGGCTCGTCCGTCACCATCTCTTTTCCAAGACCCTGACTTAGTCTGGGAAATCCTTACTGGCCCGAACTCCAAATATGTCAGAGTACCCAGGATAAGGTCTCATTTATTTCGGGATTGTTTCCACTTTAATTCCATCTGGGGACTTCAGCCGCTGTTCCGTTAAAAGTGCAGTATCCGGCGGTTACCACGTGGAGGTATTGCATTATAACCACAATTCAAAATCAAATGTGTAGAACATAGTTGCAACACTGGATATCACCAGGTTGACATCTCTGAGTGCTCACCCTATTTCTACAGCACCCAACCACCACCACCATGCAGCTGGCAGTTACAAACGCCCTGTACTTCGGAGTGCTTTCACTACCAAAAGACCTCGAAGATACTACAAATAAATCTTAATTACTGTAGAAAAGCCAATGTCATCCTAGCATAAACGGTCAAGGATGAAAGCGCAGATTTTATCATGATTAGTGAACTCAATAAATGCCCCGACTTGAATCTGCAATAAGGCAAAACAAGCGGCTATATGCTTTTCAAGACACAAGCGACCAAACAAAGGGATTCATGCGGGGAAAAATAAATGACGTCCAACCAGCAAATGTTGTACAATCTAACCGCGGACGCTCTTCAGAGACCTTCAGTAGCTATAGATGGCGACTTTAATGCATGGGCTACGGCAGAATTGCTAACACTAGACGATGGACCCAGCTAGAAACATTTGTAACCCTATCGATTAGTATTGCACAAATACGTACCCGAAGGCTGGAAAGGCTCTATCGTCAACATCACCCTTGTCATCCTGGTAATGGGTCAGCGAGGAATTTATTTATTTATTTATTAAGCAAATCATGCCATTTAAATTCAAGAATATAAAATATTTACAATACAATTCAATCTTAACCTAACGTACAAATATTTATTTATTATTCTTAATAGCTCTATTTAGAATATACTCGTAGTAAAAATTATATTATAAATTAAGAACTATGTTTTACAAAGTCAATCACAGATTTTTTGAAAGCGCATAAATTTGTTTCGTTTTTCATAGTCACTGGTAGATTGTTAAAAGGTTGAAATCCTTTGTATATAAGTTGGTTCCGTGCGTTTTTTGTAAAAAGTATAGAAGTCTTAAGTCGTCTGCATTTTGTAGTCTTTACGGCTGAACATCACCTACATAGTTAACATATTTGGACAAATACGCAGGCATATAATTATTTTTTATTTTAGAGATTAAAATTAGGACATTCATATATATTCATTTTTTAATATTTAACCAGCATAAAAGATTTAACATGACGTCAATTGGTGTGTATATATTGCTTTTTTGTACTGCATGCATAGCTTTATTTTGTACAAATTGAAGTTTGTTCAACATATTTTGATTTCTTTGAAATACGAGTACGATCGAGGAACAATATTCGAAATGAGGTTTAATGGGGACATTTCGAATTCTTAAAAAAAAAAACATTCTTTCCCTATTTTATTTGACATGTAAACTATATGCTCTTCAAGTTTCAATTTAGAGTCTAATATCACACCCAGATACTTTAATTTTAATTTATAAAACATCACCATCCATATTTAGGTTATACATAATGTTATGAACCTGTTATGAAGTCTTAGTCTTAGCCGTATTCAATCTAAGTTTTTGTATTTTTGAAGAACCTTCCATCAAAGAGCTACGTATAGCTGTCCATGGGAAAAGCACTCACCGCTCAGGTTTAAGCCCGCAAAACCCTACTTTTAAGACCAATTTATGTGGGGGCACAACAGAAGGCTGCAAGCAATTGAGAATCCTGTTAGGAAATGTACAGCCTCTTCCTGGTCCAGTGCGGTATCTACAGAGTAGTAGATTTCAGCCTGTGCATTAATTTTAGAGATAATCAAGTCGTTTACTTTTTCTACTTGATCGTTAGTAGTTGACATAATATGTAGCTCTCTCCTTGAACCAAGTTATAGTCTAAGAACTTAAATGATTAATTTCTGGATACACGTTGTTGATCTTATTCTTCTAGATCATTTACTAAAATGCAAAGGTTTTGATTATCTAGATTAACTCTTCCATTTTGTTACATCTGTCCATTTCCTATTTTGAGCAACAACTCTGAAAAATGCCGGTTTTCATGTGCTGACAACGACACTCTCATATTTATTTTGAGTTCTAATATATTCACAAACGGCCAGAGAAAAGATCTTTTCAATGAAGCATTGATTTCACCGGCACGTTTCTCCCTTGTTACCACTGGTAACATTTGGCGATAGTCGTCAGCGAGCAATATCGTGCATCCACTCATGGGTGAATCCGTACTGCGCAAATTGAAAACTTGTTCGACATAGTTGCTTTGTCCCAAACTATTAATGAGCAGTCACGTATTAATATTCCGTTATTACTTTGTTTTGAAATGCTACAAACAGTGCTTGTGTCCACAGTAGCAATCGTTAGTGGCAGTTTGAATGTTGCATGAGCGGTTTGGCTTCCTTCCAAAAATATAACTGCAATTCCGGATGATGCTACAGTTAATACAATTTTGCCAGTAGATCTTACTTTTCCAAGGAGCAAGTTGATAAGAAATGTTTTTCCTGTACCTACAGGAGCATCAGGAAAATATAACTTTTCTTCATTTCCGTCAATTGATGTTAATAACGCATCGTATACTTTTTTTTTATCTATGTTCATGCGATGTTCATCTTGAACCGCAATTTGTTTAAACAGTTCAAATTGATCGTAGGAAATTTCTCTAGCATATATTTGTAGCCATCAGCAGTCCAAAATTCGAAATGGATTAACCGCAAAATTCTTCTACTACCTGATACAATGCTTCATCAAAAATATGTTGATCATATTGGACATAATCTGACATTAACTCTCGCCGTCGTCGATTCAGCATATCATCGGGCATATTTCGCTAATACTTGTTCCAGCGAGATACAACATCGGTCACAAACAAATACCCTAATAACCTTGATGAACTGCAAATAGTAGCTTTCGTTAATGTGTTGTCCAATTAAGAGTCGTGTTCCAAGAGACCAATCACTTTCCATGCTGCTTTGTAGGTATTATTAGATACTGCTTGTATAATGGGCCCTTTACAATGTGAAGTAGCATGCTCAAGCGAAAACATTCACTGTTGTTGGGATGAACTACAAAGACCCTCCCAAGAGCATCAGTTTTCTTAACTCCAGGGAAATCTTCAGCTGGAGTCCCTTGTTTGATCCGGGCTAGTTGTGTTCCCTAACCATACCGGTAGATGGACATGTGGCAACCCACGTTTCTGCCACTCAACAGTGTATATTTGAGAATGCTGTACAACGTTGTATCCCTGAATAAAAATAAAAAAACCTTACCCAAACTGACCCTACTGTAAGGCGTCTACGCAGGAGCCAATTTCAGACACAATTTTTGCAAATTAGGCACAAAAAACTGGGTTATCATGTCACGATAACGAACACCATTTTCGAAGAAGAGTGGTCCGATAATGCCTCCAGGCCAAAATCCGCACCAAAGAGTCACGCGTTGTGGATGCATCTGTTTCTCAACAATTATTCGTGGGCTTTCTGAACCCGAATTGACGATTAACGAAGCCATCAAGATGAAAATGAGCTTCATGATGATTTTGTTCGACTGTAGCTGACAAACCTTCATTATTTTTAAAATACTACCTGCTATTGCTTAACAATGAAAATACGATGTTCTTTCGTATAGCGCTCTATTTTTACTAACCCCGAAATGTCAGCTGTCACATTGTTATCTTTTTGTCCGTTGTCATCACTATACTATTAAATGGCGCAAAATTCAATTTTTGCGTGAATTATGGGGCACCCTTTATAAGACAAATAATTCCGTGTTAAAAAGAAAAAGCAACAAATAATCGACTTATGTCGAAATTGCGTTTTTTACACTACCGGATGACCAATCTTCGATTCTATTTGCCATATATTTTAATTTTTTTTATCTCTTGTGGTATTTGAATTATAGAACAAAGAAAAACAACATATGTAATTCATTTCCTATCCAGTTTGCAAACACACTTTTTCCATAAGTTTTATCCTTTTCTACAAACATTCAAACTACTCTCCCGAAAAATTGGAAAAAGTGACTTAAGCTAATTTTACTTGTGGCCACAGAATTAGATACACAAGAAACCTACAATAGTCCAAAGAAAGAAGAGAGAAAAAAAAAATTTATTTGATAAACATGGAAATGCACGCATCTAGTTATTTTATAAGAGTTCATGTCTAGGTACCTCGCTGTCTTCAATATCGTCTGTAACATGAGTCTCTTAACACATAATAAGTACATGAATATTTTGCTGCTCCCCCTTTGTAGACATCTATACGACGAAAAAATAAACACCATCCATCAATTTGTTCAAAATATCGTTATTTAAAATCTCATACTCGCTGTGTAATACTTAAATGCAACTCTGACTGACTGACAAAACTCACTTTGTTTTTGTGCTTGTCTTATCGATGAAGTATACCATCCTCGATCGTCATAACTACGGGAAAGATGCTTTATGCATCTACCAGACCTGTAAAGGGTCTTGCAATTAAAATCCTGCCATTATAACGGCCATCTAGCCGCACGTGTACACCAACCTTGGTTATTCATGATTGCAGTAAATGCTTTTCGCATCTTACAAAAGCAAGAACTTCTTGCTCATAACTTGTGTAGTGAGCCTCAACTTTTGACATTTTCTAGGTAATAGAGACAACAAGGTGAAGTTAATTGTCGTCGTGTCGAAGGACTCCTCTATAGCAAAACTTATGTGCATCGGTATTTAACTCCCTTTCTTAAGCGAGATAAAAATCTTCAAACAGGGTTCTTGCAAAGTACTTTTCTTAGTGTACTAAATTCAATAGCTTGATCAGGTTCAAAGCAGTACAAATTATCTTTTAAATGGCTTAGCGATAACAGCATAGTTTTGCATGAATCGGCTAAACAAAACCCGTAAGGCCCAAGATTGCTTGTATCCTTTTCGTTGTATCTGATTTCGGGAATTTCTGAGCAGCTTTAATCTTTTCTTTTGACGGCATCATTGATCCATTTTCGATAACATGTTCTCAAAAATATGTAAATAGATTGAATTACAAAACTGATTACAAAGCTATTTTCTTTACCAACGTCGAGCACAGTTTTTAGCTTTTCTAAATTGTTCCGCTTGACCAAGCAGGTATAATAACGTCGTCCATATAGACCAATATAAACCCCTTGTGAGCTTGAGGCTAAAAGACAGTATCTATAAACCTTTTAAACACCATTGGAGAATTTCATAATCCAAATGGGACTTTTTGAAATTAAAATTGCACAAGAAATGTATTTCCGACTACTTTTGTTAGTTTCAGCATGAAATACGTGCTTTATACTCGTATTATTGTTCTAAAATATTTTCAATGACTGGTATATAGCGGCTTTTACGATTATGCCATTAGATCCTTCCTTGTTCTTAACTACGACAATTGGATGCTAAATAATTTCTTTTCTTAGCCATTCCTCAATTGCTATAATTCACATCTTCTCTTTCCTTCGGCGCTAATCGTCCAGCTTTATGACATACAGGTTGCTCAGTCGATAGAGATATTTACTTCCGAAGCTCATTCCTGGAGTAGCCACTTCGATGCTTGATGCTATCGGAAAGGGACCTCTTAAGAGATTAAGAGAGACTCGATCGGAAAAGGATTTAGCAATCTCTTGCGATTGTAGCCATCTGATGTCGAAACTCTCCAGAATATTAGCTCGTCTTGGCGTTTTTCAGGATATCTACAAACGTACCTTGGCTACAATAAGGTAGTGGTCCGCTCTTGATCTTTATGGGACCTAACATTCCACGTGCATGTCCGAAGTTTGTTGTCGTTGTTGATTTGCCAAAATCTGTTTTAAAAAAAATCTTGGGTTGGAAAAAAAGCGGGAGAACTTCCCCAATAAAACTACTGATCTTTTCGGTTCTTTTCAAGGTTATAAAAAACTGATAACTTTATTCTTTTGTACAAACGTCAGTTTTTCTTGTTGACATTTGTGTCGTGACATTATTATGGTTTGTTTTAGTACATGTTTTGTTTGTTTTATAAATTACGTGTTGACATTTCTATGTTTTTGTTTCAGTATTTACATTTTATATATTGTAACATATTTTTGTTATTTTAAACTTATTGATTTCCGAACATTCTGCCCACCTGTGAAAAGCGTTCGCAATTGTTAATGTCCCTGGATGCGGCCGGCTTCAGTTGTTCTGACTATTTATGGCAATTTGAATTTGAGTTCATGTTCATGTAAGAATAGTAATGACATTAAAACAATTTACAATGCACACTTATGGACGTGAACGAGAGGACACGACAAACAAAAGAAAGCTTCATTTAAGTAACGCAGATGCTACTCCCCATCACCCTTTTTCATTTTCCCATACTACAGCTTCCGTACTTCGTAGTTGACGAAAGTTGTAATCGTGTAGTGAAGTGAAATAAAGTGCGCGGTTTTAGTTTCGCATATTTTGTTTGTTTGTTGTGTTCCATTTCTTTTTTTTTGTTTGGTGTAGGTTTGTTGCTGAAATTTCGGGTAAGTTGTTTTGATTTTATTTTTCAATTAAGTTTGGTTTATTATTCTTGTGTGTAATTCATTTCATTATTTCCTTTGGTTTGGGTTGATGTGATTATTGTGTAAGTGTGTATGTGTGCTCTGTTTTCAATGGAGATTTGTGTTTGGTGGAGTTGCATGATGTTGTGTTGTGATTTCATCTTATTGAATGAGTGAGTGGACTGTATGTGCGGGTGTGTATGGTTTAGTATGGTTTAGTATGGTTTGATTGAATCGAGTTTGTTGTGTACTTTGTAATATTGATTTTGTGAATATATTGTATGACGAATATTAGGTTGCAATGAGTGATGAGTGAATCTTGTGTTTGAGTGGTTCGTATGTGAGTCATCTTGATGGAGTGATTTGTAATTTTTCTCGTTAGGAGCGTTGCCGTTGGCTACATTACTTTAAATATTGCCCCTTTTTTTAATTAAAATATTTACTTATTTTTGTTTTCCAATTTTTATTTCAAATTATATGTTTTATATTTTTCATTAGTTCTTTTATTGTTGAGCTGGTGTTTTTTTTTTGTTATGTGTGTAAATATTTTGAGTGTGTTGAGCTTTTGCGAAGGTTGCGGATGTTATTGCCTCTTCGAGATCCTGTGATGCTAGTTGTCCGAGTACGGTCGAGGACAGTCGTTTCCTAGCTCCTATCGAGAACGGTCGACTTGTTAGTAGTGTGCATAAAGGTGTAAAACTAGTAGTGTAAAAGTATAAGCAAACTTGTTGCAAAAGGCAGCTTAGCTCAGTGGGGGAGTGGTTGACTCGAGACGTGGAGGATCCTGGGTTCGAGTCCAGTACAAAATTCGAGTGGATCTTTTTTTCGTTTTTTCACTTAATTGATCACAACATTGATTAACAAAAGTGGTAGAAGTGCAGAGGAGTGATGGATATCGGTCAGCCGGAGGTCCCGCATGTTGAACCGTTGACAAAACGCATGACAACAAGGGCATGTGAAATGCAGCAACAGCAAGCAACAACAACAAAAGCAGCAGCAGCAATGCAAAAGTCGGACGATAGTTCGAAAATAGAGAAGCGGCGGAGAAAAAAAAAAGGTGTCATCGAACCTGTCCGCAACAAAAAAAGTAAAGATGATGAAAGCATCGAAGCGGCCGGAAAGGAGTTTCCGTGCGAGTCTGAAGGGGGTGAATGCCAGTACATCGGAGAGGGGAACTCCTTCAAAGTATTGTCAGACACGGATACCTCTGCAGAAGAGGAAGAAGGCGAAGAGGCTCAGCTTGATAAGCTTATAAAGGAGCTTCTGCAAAAAAGGGAAAAGTTGCGTCGGCAAAAGCAACAACAGAAACAACAGCAGCAACAAATACAAACAATGAAAGAGTTGCCGATGGAGAAAAAACAAATATCGCCGACAAGACAAAATCATCATTAGCAACTACAACAGCAACAAGAACAACGATTACAACAAAAGAAAAAAATGCAAAGAGGTCAAAGTACAACAATAACAACAGTTACCGCAGCAGTTACAAAATTTAAGCAGCCACAGCAACAACAACAACAGCAGCAACAAAATCAACAGCAGCAGCAACAAAAACAACATCCTGGCAACAAGGGGAGCGAAAAAGTGTCCCCAATTAATGTAAGTAATTTCGAAATTCATGATAGTATTAGATTATGTAAGTTAGTAACTAAGAATTTCTATGTAAAAAGACTAAGTGCAAATAAGCATATTATTATGTGTAGTAACATGGAAGAATATAAAAAAGTACGTAACGCTCTGGGAAAAGCTGACACTGAGTATTATACTTATACCCCTAAAAGTGAAAAACTTCAGTCGCTGCTGTTAAAAGGCATCGATCCAGCAGTTAAAACGGATGAGCTCGAAGAAGAGCTTAAAAGGTTTGAAAGCGACGACCTCAAGTTCGTAGGTGTCAAGCCGTTTACTACGGCCGCGGCAAGGGATGGTAACCGCAAATTACCATTCTTCTTAGTGCAACTATTCTCCACCAGCAAAATCGATAGTCTGCGAAAAATCAAATTCCTGTACTATCACGCTGTAAGTTGGGAAAAACTAAAGAGAGCAGATCGTGTACTGCAATGTTTGCGCTGCCAGAGGTTCGGGCATGCCGCAGCTAATTGCAATATGCAATTTAGGTGCGTGAAGTGAGATAAGGACCACAAATATGGAGAATATCCTTTAGGTAGCGATAGAGTAGTGGATAGGGATCAACTCTTCTGTGTACTCTGTAGGAGCTCAGGGCATCCTGCCAATTTCAGAGTTTGTCCTAGGTTTCAAGAGTTGAAAAAGAAAGTCCAGGCTCGAAAACAGCTCATCGAAGAAGAGAAGCGTCAAAAGAGTCGTGCTTTTTCCAATTTTGTGGCACCCAGTGTATCCTTTGCCCAAATGGTATCTGGATCGGGTAAAGCCACAACAACAGCAAAAAATATGCCAAAGGTAGCCGAAAAGGCGCCGGAAACAGATTTGGATTTGAAAGCGATCCTTCTGTCCCTACACGGAAAAATCGATCGCTTCCAAAAACAATTAAATGAACAAGCGGCTCGAATTGACGTCATCTATTCGACACTGTTTGACAAGTTTGGCACGCTGATATAATGTCGGCTACGTTGAATGGGGTCAACTTAAAGATCCTTGCTTTAAATGTTAACTCACTAATCAGAATCGAAAGGAGAACCAATCTGCAAAACCTGTTGTTAAGTGAACGGACAGATGTGCTTTTGGTAAGCGAAACTTAGCTTAACCAGAATCACAAAATTGGCTACAGTGGCTACAATACATATAGAAGGGACCGACCTCACTCCTTACAAGGGGGTGGAGTTGGTATCTAATTACGTAAGGGCATACGCCATAGGGTCATATACAGCTGAGATTTACTGAGGTTCCGGGTGTTGGAAGCCTGCATCATATGCATTCCTCTTCATAGTCGAAGGCGACTGTATGTGGTGTCGCTTTACGCAGCTGAAGTACCAAATCCCATTCAATTTATAGCTGAGCTCGGAATACTTTTTCGATGCCTTCAGTTTCAATCGGAGGAAAATTCTTACTGTCTGGCCGGAGATCTGAACGCTAGACATGCGGCATGGGGAAATAATCCGCCGAGCACTAGGGGTAACCAGTTACACTACTGGTGGAGTCAATATATGATTGAGTACAAACTTGAGTTGTACGCGACGAATATTCCATCCTTTCCATCTGCTGGTTCCTTTTTGGACTTGGCTCTTATAGACAATGGACTAGAACTGACAGACGTGGATCTAAACACACGGAACTGTTTGCGAGCGTTAGAGAACGATAGTGATCACTACGGACTCGCAGCCACAATACGGATCTCAAATGAACAAACGCTTCTGGACTGTACGATAAAGTGTACTCATACGATTACCGTAGGGTACGATGGTTGCGCTTCTCCCGAATCTTAAAGCGGAATTTGCATTTGAATGGAATTGATCCTCCGACTAACAGAAACTTGACCAACGACGAAATCGATTGTGATTTACTGACTATGCAAGACATTATCAAACACACAATGGAGCAGACTATTCCTTGGGTAGAATGCTCCGACGAAGACCAGACCAAAAAGTACAGAACTCCAACAATAAACGCACTGTACACATACAAAAGTAGACTGCTCACGGGACTGAAGGAACTGTACAGACAGTTTACTGACAGACAAAACCCGGAAATAAGAACATTGAAGTCAGTGATCAAAAACGTTTAACAATTAATAAAACAAAATTACTGTAAGTCTGTATTGGGGCAATAAGATTCGGGCTATAAAATCCAGTAGTCCGAATATGTTCCCGCAGATAAATAAATTGTTCAGGCGGAAAGATCACAACAACATTCAATGTGTTCGAATTCCACAGACGACAGAGAACAGACAGACACTACTAACGGTTGGTATAAGTCCAGAAATTGCCGACTCAGGCGATGGTTTTTTCGTGGTCGAAGACCCACAGGAGAAAGTGGATTTTATGGGCACTTTTTTCGAAGCCGTGTATACGGTGAACAATCCGGTTCACCGTAATCACAACATTGATAACAGGGCCTACGTAAGTCACTATTATTTACGCAACGAACTTCAAAATTGGCGATCTGAGAATCACGGTTTTACCGTATTCAGTGAAGAAAACGCTGCAAATGTCATCGTCGCCAATGAGCGAGCTTCCTCGAATTCTTTCGTGCGAAAAGATGAGCTCCTGTGCATCTTCGAGTCTCTAAAAAACAAAAAGTCGTCGGGAGTAGACGGTATTCCAAACGTCGTATTAATACACCTACCCTTGGAAGCAGTGGATATTTTTACTACGCTATTTAACAATGCGTTGAATAATGCTTATTCAAGGGTACATCCTGTCCCGAAATGGGATAAAGTTAGAACCACCCCTACCAATCTTCGGTCAATCAGTTTACTTCCGAACTTAAGCAAGGTATTCGAGAAAGTGGTTAATAGAGCGCTGGTAAGGTGGGTTGAAGAAAATAATATAATCCGGAAAATCAGTTTGGTTTAAGGGCGAGGCATGACACTATTCATGCTACGTCAAAGCTGATCTCCGACATACAATGGAATAAGTGTAAGAACCAGTGTACGGGTGCCTGCTTGGTTGACTTTGAGAAGGCTTTCGACACCGTATGGCTAGAGGGGCTTTTCTATAAGTTGACTAGGAGGGGTATGCCGAAACCTCTGCTGTATATGATTTATAACATGCTTATGGGAAAGAAGTTCGTTTTCAAATGTGGCAACGTCACTTCGAGCAAAGTCTTTGATATTAAGAACGGCTTACAACAGGGGGCGGTGATTTCTCCGATCCTGTTTAACATTTACACAAGTGATCTAGTAGGTTCCCTCAATCACTCTATAGCGTACGCAGACGATTTAGCGGCGTACAGATCAGGTCCGAAAATCGAAGTCATCAATGCTCTTCTGCAGCGTGATTTCGATCATATTAAGGCGTATTGCGATGATTGGAAATTGAAAATCAATTTCCGAAAGTCAGAAACAAACTTGTTTAGGACTCCATTGCGATGGGCTTCTAGGGATACCAGACATAACTGCCGAAATTTGGCCATCATTGGACAATACGGGATGCCATTAGCGGTGAGAAGCGTAGTTAGATACCTTGGTATCTGGCTCGATAAATATCTGTATTTTGACAAACATATAGATGTTTGTCTCGCTGGGGCCAAGAAGGCCTTAGTCCTGACAAGAAGGCTGTTTCACAGCAGTCAACTTGTTTCCAGGGTGAAGGTCATATGCTATGTGGCCCTAATCAGGCCAGTCATCGCGTATGGTTGCCCTGTGTGGTTTAATGTAGCGCCGTCTCAGATGGAAAAGATTCGGGTCTTTGAAAGGCAGTGTCTTAGGACCTGTCTGGGTTTGTATAGAACACAAGAATCAGAGTACAAGAAATACTATCCCAACAAAGCCATTTACAATGGGACTCATCTGAATAGGATTGACAATTTCCTGATTAAGGTGATTCGAAGGCACGTTGCAAGGGCAATGATCAGCGACAACAGCCTGATCTTTGGGGCTTATTACCCCAATGAAATGCACCACGAGAGCTTATTTCTATCAGGCTTCATCCCGCCGGAGGCTTTTCTTCATATAGATGGTAAAGGTTTAGTGCAAATTAGGGATTGTATCCCGGTAATATACCACCGCCACCGCGGTGCGAAGGACAAGCGGCTCATCTACGACAGGTACGGCGCTTATGCTCAGGAGCTCCTCCGTTTTAGTACCGCGATTGCGGAAACGGATCGGGTCGATGCCGAAAAACAGTTCACCGAATTCTGGTGGCTTAATGAAGTAGGGAGGGTAGTCATGCTTTCCTAGGTCAGTACGTTACTGAGGTAACACACTTGTCCTAGTTTTAAGTTAGATTTAGGATAGTTATGGGGATCTCGTGGAAAGGCCGGGCTCGTTAACATAGGGCGGCACTTCTAAGAAGTGACTGATGCTTCATGGAATCAGTTAAGTCTGGGCGGTGCTTGTGCACGATGTTAAGGACTGCCAGGCGCCCGAAATCGCAATCGAGATGGTGACCACCCGGAGTGAGAGTCTACGAGTGCTCAGCACCCCGATTATATTTAAGTTATACTAAGTAGCTTAGGTAGGTTAAGTAGAATAGGGCACAGCTTTAAGTTTTATACAAAAATTAGAAAAATGATATAGTATCTAAGTTTTTTCCAGAACTTTTCTTAGAAATATTTCGATTGTATTGATAGATAAGACTATTAGTCGTTAGATAGTTTTAAGGCCGAAAGGCAAAGTATATTGACATTGTTAAGTTTAGAGAGTTCGGTAAGAGCCAGTAAGCTAGAATAAGTAACAGTCATTGTAAAATTAGATTTAAACACTTTTGTCTAGAATGTAAGCTAGTATTGAAAGAAGTAATAAAAATGAATCTAAAAGTAAAAGTAAAGTACGGTCGAGGAGGGGCCATTTAGCGACTCAATCACGGTTCCGCTGAATCTGGTATAATTTTTTTTTTGTGTGTTGTTGTTTTTAGAGTGTCGGTTCTGTTATTTTTTTTTGCTTGATTCAGGTGGTTTTAGTGTTGAATTGATTTTTGCGACTATTTTGCGGCTTGATTGCCTTCTTTGGTTGTGGTTGTGAAACTAGTGGTGAACCGATAAGGAAGTGGCCTGGTGTTATTGGCTGTAAGTCGTTGACGTCGTTTGATTGTGGGCATAATGGTCTGGAGTTCAGGCATGCTGCTATCTGAGCTAGAAGTGTGGTGAGCTCCTCGAACGTCAGCGTTGAATTCCTGGCTACTCGTTTTAAGTGAAACTTTACCGATTTCACACCTGCTTCCCATAGACTTCCAAAGTGTGGAGAAGCAGGTTTAAAGAAATTCCATTTTGTGCCCTCAATCGCCAGTGAATTTTTTATTGTCTTCCACTCAATCTTGGCTGCCTGGAGATATTTGTGAAGCTCATTGTCTACGCCGATGAAGTTCTTGCCGCAATCGCTGAACAGTTCTCGACAGAGTCCTCTTCTTGACACGAAACGTCGGAATGCGGCGATGAACGCTTGTGTTGTCATATCACTCACGAGGTCGATATGGATCGCCTTTGTCGCCATGCATACAAATACTGCAAAGTAGGCCATGTACTGTTTCGCGTTCCTACCTCTCCACGTTTTCACCTCCACCGGTCCGGCGTAGTCCACGCCAGCCTATGTGAAAGGTCTGGATATCGACGTTCTGGCGGTTGGAAGACTGCCCATCAGCTGTTCTAAGGGCTTCGCACGAAACCTATAACAAATGTTGCATTTGAGAATAATGTTTTTGACGGTGGTCTTGAGCCGAAATATCCAGAACCTCTGACGTATATACGCCAGGACCCTTTGGTTACTTCCGTAGAGAGTTTTCTCATGTGCTCCCTTTATTATCAGGTGTACTAAGGGGAGCTTATGGCTTAGCAGAATAGGATGTTTAGTGTTGAATGGCAGGTTTGCATTACGGAACATACCCCCAACTGGTAGTACTCCTTGTTCATCCTTGAACGGATTCAGTGCTTTTAATCCTCTGAACTCGTCGTTGTTTTCTACTTTAAATTTCTCTGGAAACATTCTTTTGTTGTGCGGTTCTTACTATCCTCATAAAGGCGGTCTAAAGTTCCTGTGGAGAAAGAATGATGTCATGATGGTGTTGTTTTTTGTTCAGTCACAGACAGTAACCCACTATGCGAGTTACTCTGTTGAATATTTTTGTAATAAGGATTCTACTACTCCTTCTTCCAGGACCTGATGATGGACTTCTTGTTGGGTTTCTTGGACGTGCGGTTGTTCTGGTAATGCACCATCCCACCGATGTCGTAAGAATTCCGGTCCCTGCCACCAGAGTTCGTTGACAATGAGATTTTCTGCTTGAATTCCTCTGGACCCTATGTCTACTGGATTGAACTGTGAGGGAATATGTTTCCATATCGCGCAACTTGTAACGTTTAGTGATGTTCTCAGTACTAATGATTGTGACCTGGAGTGAAAAAACATCATGGGCTGGTAACCATCTTTTGCCCAAAGTTTTCACGTTGGCACTCTCATCAAATGGAATGGAGAAGTGAGTCCCACGCTGATCCTCTGGAATGTGCTAAAGTACTAAGTTGGAGTGGCTAACGTGCTTTCGTAAATGGAATCCTGCTGTCTCCAACAGTTCCTTAACAGCTTTCAACTTTTCCTGGGCTTCTTTAATGCTGTCTGCACCACTGATGACGTCATCGACTTAGGTTTCCTCCTTTAAAATTTGTGCTGCTGACGGAAACCGGTGGGCCTCGTCATCTGCTAACTTCTGGAAAACTCTAATCGCGGGATAAAGCGCCGACGCGATACCGAACGTTACTGTTTTTAGGCGAAACATCTTAATTTCTTTCTCAGGCTGTCATTTCCAGAGTATGTATTGATAGTGGGAGTCCTATGTACTGATTTGAATTTGACGGTACATTTTCTCAACGTCTCCTGTAAATGTGTACTTGTATAACCGCCATCTCATTATGTTATCAATCACGTTCTTCTGCATCTTAAGTCCGATCATGAAGTGTTCGTTGAGTGATGTACCACCGATTGTTTTAAATGTCGCATCAAAGATCACTCGCTGCTTGGTTGTTGTGCTGGACTCCTTGATGACTGCGTGGTGAGGAATGAAATAATGATGTGGTGTTTGAAGAACGTTATCTGACTCATTTACAGGAGACACATGACCGAGTGTCAAATATTCCTTCATGGTATTTGAATACTCCTTAAGTAGTGTTGGGTTACATTGAAGTCTCCTCTCCAACTGTAAGAATCGGTTTAAAGCACCGTGAAGTGTTGGACCCATAGTGGGATACTTGTTGTCCTTAAATGGTAGATAAGCCTGATAGCGACCACCAGGTAATCTTACGGTATTCTTAATAAAATGTGCCTCACATTCCTTTTCTTTCTCGGCTTCATTCCTTGGAAATAGTTCTTCGTTCTCCCAGAATTTTCGGAAAGTTGGGTCGATGGTTGAGTCGACTTGGCACGAAAAACTGCTTACTTGAACGCTGCTAGGTATTTTTCCTAGTAAAATCCAACCTCAGTGAGTTTTTTGGGCGACCGAACTGGAATTCCTCGCAATCTTGATGACCTCACAGAGAAGGATGTCGCTGTATATGTCACCACCTTATAGCATGTCTACCTTTGATGACATATTGAAAGTTGGATCCACCAAAGGTATGCCTCGAATATTCCTCCATTTACTGCCTTCAATGTATTGGGCCGGAAAAAGCCCAGTCAGTGTTTTAAAGACCAGTGCTTGCGCCTCGCCTGTAAAGCTTGAGGTTAACGACTCAAGTTCTAGGTCGACGACCTTTTGTGTGGTTCCACTGCTGACCATCCCCAGACCATTTACTTTCATAAACGTCCTCTTTGGTTTCAGGCCAAGTCATTGGACCGCTGAATCTGTGATAAAAGAAGCCTCAGACTCAGCTCTCAAAACTTCACTATCTGCACCTGAAGATCTAACCCTTAACAACGCTGTTGCTAACAAAACCTTGGTGTTCGTGTTGACATGATAACTGTTCAGATGTGTGTTGTTTGATGTATGTGGTTGGCACTCCGAAGCGTTTGGACTGACTGTGGAAGATTGAGTGGAAGACTGTTGTGGCTGATGGTTAAGGAGGAAATTGCGTAGCTGGAGGTGTACCATGAGTGGCTCTCCCCATGCTGCGCGTAATTTCATGTAGCAAGCAGTTTTCGCACACTTTCACTCAACGCACAGTTTGCCTCCGACGCTCCACATCCATTTGCAAAAACCTATCACAATTCCATAGCGAATGTACAGCCCGTTCCTTGGAATCTGCCTTTAACTGGGATGCGCTTGAACGGTTTGTCGCAGCTTTAACAACTGCAATTTTTTCTAATGCATCTAACAAATCTGCTTTGTAATCCGCAAACAATTCGCAGATTTTATCAAATGTCTGCACTAAAACACAAACCTGCTCACAATCAATTTTGCCAACTTAGACATGAATTTTCTTCTTATTTAATGTAATAATTATAATATAATTTCTATTTATTTATTTATTTACTTTTATCTCTCTTTATTTATTTTTTATATTTTCTTAATTGTTCTCAAAATGTATCTTAGTTGTTAATATATCGTATAATCTGTAACGTCTGGAAAACTATGCTTTTAAAAGATATCCTATCTTGTAGTATTAATGTAATTATAATCTAAATACAAATACAAATACAAATACAAAAACATCTGCCATGATGTGTTCGTGGTATTTATTTTCCTGAACCATTTGCTCGTCTAGTATTGAAATACGAGTTTGGATATAATTCGCCCTTTCTAAACGCGCACTGTCTGCCTTCCCAAAATTCTCGTAGTCCTTTTTGATACGTTCAAGGACGTTCATCTGTAGTTTTCCGAAGGACATGGTGTGAAAACCACTAACATGTATATATATATATATATATATATATGTATAGTATATGTGTTTTGCATTTACAACGATGGATATGAATATGGAGGTGAATATGATTGTTAAATGCTTATATGTATATATCTATATATGTAAACTTTGTTTTACAGTGTAAGTAATTATAATGGAAAGGAATCACTTGAACTTCCGACTGATGTTTCCCTTGATTTCTTCCAGGTATGCACTTCTGATTAGAGGAGTTCGGCGACAACATTTCGGATGCAGATATTCATTGGCGGATGATTGACCACAAGCAGAAAAAGGATGAACCGATGCAGGAGTATTTGCTGGCAATGCGCGGACTGGGAGCAAGGGGTCAACTCGACGACAAGACAGTGATCCAATACGTCATCGACGGAATAGACGACGAGCCTAGAAATAAGGTACTTCTGTATGGAACGAACACCATAAGGGAGTTCAAGGAAAGGTTGAACGACTACAAGCGTTTCAGAGAGAGAGAGAGAGAGAGTCCCAGAGAAAACAGGTTGGGTCTAACCAGAAACAACGAAGTGCAAACAAAAACAGCGCCAGGATGCTTCAACTGCGGAAAAATGAACAACAAAAGCAGGGATTGCAAGGAGCAACGTCCAAAGTGCTTTGCGTGCAAGGAGTTTGGTTATAAGTCAAACAGCTGTCCGACCAAGAGTAGTAACTACAGCGGACGACCAAAAACGAAGAAGGTCACGATAGAAGGTCAACCTATTTTTACCGATATTGCCACTGGTAGCTCTATCACGGCGATTCGATACGACGAATACGTGGCAATGAACTTGCCGGACCTACAGGACTGCCCATCGAAATTCGACGCCGTAGGAAAAGAATCAGCAGAATCCCCAGGCTATTTTGATGAAATAGTGAGAATCGATGGACGGGACTACAAGGCTCGCATTTTTGTCTTGTCAAAGACCTACATGAAGCAGCCTATGATCATATGGAAGGATATTCTGAAGGGAACGACTATCAGGATTCTAGAAAACCACGTTACTGTTTCCCAGGATTAAGTTTTGCTGGGGTGTTTTAACCTCTCAGCGCGGCCAGAACCAAAATTCGAGTCCGTCAACCCAGACTACGAGGAAGAGATCACACGGTTGGTTAAGAATTACGATCCTATACTGGACAAAAACACGAACGTGAAGATGAGGATCGTGCTTCAAATTGAAACACCGATTATCCAACATCCTATAAGACTGGCACCACTTGAAAAGGATATCCTGGATGAGCAGGTGAAGAAGTGGCTGGAATATGGTGTTATCAGGCCGAATTGTTCGGAGTTTACTAGTCAACAAGAAGGATGGCACTAAGCGACTCTGTGGACTACCGGAGGAGGAGGATCTGGTAGACCACTAGATGATAAGGGGTCATTACCCAATGCTACTGATCGAGGATAAAATAGACGCCTTGAGCGAAGCCAACGTATTTTCGAAAATTGCTTTTTCCACGTCGCAGTCGCCGAAGAAAGCAAAAAGTACATGTCATTCGTTACACCCTCCGGACAGTACGAATTCAATAAAGTCCCATTCGGATTATGCACATCCTCAGCAGTATTTCAGCATCACATAAACCTAGTTTTCAAGCCTCTGTTAGAGAAAAAGAAGGTGATGCTCTATATGGACGATATCCATATATCCTAGAGGAAGTACTCAAAATTGGGAGCGTGTATGGCGTCCAATTCAAGTGGAAGATGTGTCAGTTTCTCTGCCGACGCATTAACTACTTGGGACTGACAATCGAGGACAGATGTGTAGCTCCAGCAGAGGGGAAGCGAAGGCAGTGAGGAAGTGTTCTGAAGGTGCAGAGTTTTCTAGGACTTAACGGATACTTCATGAAGTTTGTGCCGGGGTATTCGCTAGTAGCTAGGCCATTGACGGACCTACTTAAGAAGGACGCCGCGTTTGAATGGATTGCGAATCAGAAAGCAGCTGTCCAAGAACTGAAAGATAGCCTTGCGACGCAACCGGTTCTGCTATTCTATCGGCGAGATTTGGAAACGGAGCTGCATACTGATGCATCCAAGTGGGGTTAAGGGGAGGTGCTGCTTCAAAGGCGTGATGCTGAATTCCATCCCGTCTACTACTACAGCAGAAAGACTTCACCGGCGGAACAGAATCACAGTAGCTATGAGCTAGAAGTGTGGGCCATTGTTTCCGCAATTAAGAAACTGCATCAATACCTGCTCGGAATTCGATTCAAAATCGTGACTGATTGTGCTGCATTCAAAGGGACTATGGAACGGATGCAATAACCGACAAGGATTGCAGGATGGGCTCTCGTTCTACAGGGGTGCGACTATCAGTTGGAGCGTCGAGCCGGAACAAAACTTAAACACGCGGAGACTTTAAGTCGAAATTCATGCTGTTTCCGTATTTCGGCGGAGTTTTTGGCGAGGATCGAAGACGCCCAAAGGAAGGATGAAACATTTAAGCCGATTAAGAAGTTACTAGCAACAGGAAAGAGCTACGACGATTTCATGATAGAAAACAACATTCTTTACAAGGCCGACAAAGAAGGAAGAAAGTTGCTCTGTGTACCCATGCTAATGCAGGATGAAATCATAAAACAACAAAATCATAAAACAACGATGGTCACTTTGGTGTTAAGAAGATGGAGGAGTTCATCAGCAGGAACTATTTTATACCGAAGCTGCGGAGTAAGCTAAAAATTTGCAGGATGAACCAGATTAGTTGCATACTTTCGGAGCGAAAATCCGGACGGCAGGAAGGATACCTCAATCCGATAGACAAGGCAGATGCACCATTGAGGTCCTATCACATCGAACACTTAGGTCCACTAAGATGATTTTTCAAAGCTTTCCTGGACTTACCCGTAAGGACGACAACAATGGCGAAAGCTTTTCAAAAGCTAGCGATTAAGAAAAGGATTTTTGGGAACCCTGAACGAATAATTTCAAACAAAGGCGGACTATTGTCAAATGGAGAAAATACAGCTACTTACCATAACAACAGGCATACCAAGAGGCAACGGACAGGTTGAAGAGAGTGAATCAGGTGATAATATCAGTGCTCTGCAAACTAAATACTGATGATCCCACGAAGTCGTATCGGCACACGTCAAAACTCCAGCATTGTTTAAACTCAATATGGCACTGAAGTATCAACAGGACTCCATTTCAGCTCCTAGTAGGCAAATGGATGGGGATGAACAACGATATGGAGTAAGTGGAAACAGTTAAGGAGGAGTTTGCTTAGTACATTCACATTAGAGCGAGAAGATGTGAGAGAAGGGGCGAGAAAATGCATCAAGATATTGCAGGATGAGAACAGATCTACATACGACAAGCGATGAAAACCACCGAAGAAGTATGATGTAGGGGATTTGGTGACCATAAAACGAACTCAATTTGGCGCCAATATAAAGCTTTATCCTAAGTTCCTGGAATCTTACAAGATCACGGAAGTGACACCTTATGACCGGTATGACGCAAGGAAGGAAGGAAACCAGGAGGGAAACCAGAAAGGACCACGCACTACATGTACATCATCTCATCATCCTCGGAAGAAGAAGATGAAAACGATGCTGAAGAAGTTGTGCGCTGTGATCAACCAGTCATAAACAAGGAGGGCGTTACAGATACCGAAAACAGCCATTTAGAATAAGACGCATACAAACCTGCTTTACCAAAATAAACAAGATACCAGATAATATAGAACATCAGTGTAACAAAAATCAGCTAAGACGAACATTAAAAACGCAAATAAATTAAACGAAGACCCGATGAGTTGACAGAAGGGATGAGCCGAGGTCGGTTCATAACGCAGGATGGCCGAGTGTAGGATGGTAACTATTGGCAACGCCACACCATCACCAATCGGAAATGGATCAACAACGACGGCGAAGAAGCTTTCTTCAACTTTTCTTGATGGTTGCAGTTGTGGAATACTTGCTGAATTTTTGGTTGCGGTTGCAGTTGATGCTGATTACAGTTGATACTGGTTAAAGTGGATTACTGGTTGCAGTTGACGTATGTGAAACAAAAAATTTTCTTTTTTCTCTTAATTTGTGTTGATCAAGGTATTTGGCTCGAATGCACCAAATGTTGATTGGCCAAAATCTGTTTCTTTTCAAAACTGATAACTTTATTCTTTTTTACAAATGTTACTTTTTCTTGTTGACATTTGTGTCGTGACATTATTATAGTTTGTGTTAGTACATGTTTTGATTGTTTTATAAATTACGTGTTGACATTTTTATGTTTTTATTTCAGTATATATATTTTATATATTTTTACATATTTTTAAATTTATTAATTTCCGAACCGTCCTTAAATCGTTCGCATGGTTGTCAACAATCATTTCAGCCGTTTTCGAGGCTCTGTCATATTTCGGAACTTTTGTATTTTATCCATGGCCATGCAGTTACCCCGGAGACACAACCCTCAACCTGGACAACCAGTTCGATATGTGATAGGACAAGGTTCAGTTAGACCGGAATCCAGAAACCCGTTCTGGGATGCGAGTTCTGCCGTTGGCCCATTAAGGGCTCTTCCGCCACCATCTCTTTTCCAAGACCCGAAAATCCTTGCCGGCCTGAGCCTCAAATGTGTCGTAGTAGCCCAGATAAGGTCTCATTTGTTACAGGATTGATATTTTGATATTTTGCAGATAAAAAAAACAGCACTATAAACTGGACAGCGGACGAATTCCCCAGATGGAATCAAAAGTTCGGTTATGCACCTTTTCATATATTTGTCACTGCTGAAAATAGTTACTGCACGAACATCTTGGTCTTTTCACGGATGTACTTCTGAAATCTTTCCCAGCATCTACTTAGTTATCTCCTTTATGGATATTGGATTATCTTTTAAATCAAATATCTATCGGGAACGGAGACTTCTGCTTTGATCAATTATTGGTTCTGGCAAAGCGTTAATTGAAGATCCAATGAAAAAGTGACCTGGCGTGAGTATTGGACTGTTATCGATTTCGTTTATCAGCGAGATGAGAGTCTAAGCATGCTTCTATTTGCGTAAGCAGTGTTTGTAGTTATTCAAATGTGAGAGCTGTGTCACCGACTATCCTCTTTAGATGGTATTTTATAGATTTGACGTCTGACTCCCACAGCCCACCAAAGTGTGGCGAGGCTGGTAGAATGAAGTGCTATTCTATGCCGTCTAACGCAACTCTTTCTGCAACTTCCTTTTCTGACTGCTTGAAGATGACTTTCATTACTGATTCTTTGCTGGCCCTTGCAAATGTTGTTCCACAATCGGTTTAAATGTGTGAACACATTCGTCGCCTTAAGATAAATTACCTAAGACCAGAAATGAATCTGAAGTAAGATCTCTAACTAACTCGATTTCCTCGCCCTTAAGCTTGCATCTAAGTCTGGATGGGACCAGCATAATCGATTCCCGTATGAGTAAATGGTCTCAAAGGTGTTACTCTGGGTGTTGTTAAGATGCCAATAATTTGGCCTTTAGTAGCTGCACTGAATCGGTGATATCACACACACTTGTAAATTACTTGACGTACAATGCTTTTAGGTTGTAGAGCCCAGTTTGATTGACGTAAGATTGCCATGGTTACTTGAATTCATTCCACCGTGTAGCGTCTTGCGTACCATATCAACCAGTAATTTTTTGAAATGGTCGTTCCTTAGTTGTACATACGATTTTGGTAGCTTTGAATTCTCCTTTCGGCCTCCAACTATTATTATATTATCCTTGTCAAGGAATGGGGTTAATGATAGAAGTTTGCTCTTTGTAGAAAGAAAGGTTCCACCCTTCAAGCATGACAGGTCCTCAGGAAATATTTCTTGTTGCACTAAACAGATTACTGCTTTTCTCGCATTTTCTAGTTCGGTTTTGATTACAAATTCTTTTCGTTTTTCTGCCTTGCAGTTTAATATAAAATTTCTGAAACCCTTTTAGCGAGCGGAGCGAGCCACCCACCCCAAAAATTTGGTTCAATTCAAGTTCGAATTGAATTGGGATCAATGGGCGCTCTTAAACCAGAGACCCTTGTAATCCTTTCAGAAGGATTTAAAGAGACCTAACGGACATATTTTTGTTTTCATATTTCTCATTATTTTAACCACATGATCAAAGAACCGTGATATTGTGAACATGTATATTTACCACTTTTTTTTTTGGTTTGGCACAATTCGTGTTAGTTTTCATTTAATTGTTTACCGAAGTAGTGCAAGTTTTTGCAATGGGAGATTGGACCACATTGATAGTTTATTGGTGTTGCGGTGTTCCATTGATGGAAATATATTGTACTCAAAATAAGATGATCTTTACTAGTGTACCTAATTTCCAACGATAACACATTATTATCGCATGCCGTAGAGCACCAAACTTTGATATCCTTCTAGAAAGACTTTAGGACAACACAATTACTTTTTTTCTTTATAAAAAAAACTTTCGCTTTTTGAGTTGCTTGATATTCTCGAGGCTCATGAAGATAAAATACCTCAAAATGGATTGGATATGACAGTCTTACCTCGTACTAATGCGAATGAGGATTTGACGGACGAAGACTCAGGGGCTGAAGACAGTCCGATCATAGATAATGTGCCAAAAAGTGAATTACTCTCGGAAGTTGTCCTCAACATCACCAATCAGGACAACGAAGAAATACTATAAGCAGATACGTCTTCAAATACAGACCCTTGCTGTAGTCAATATATCAAACGTTCCCAGAAGGTAAGAAAATGATAAAAGTTGGGAACTGGGACTGTGGTAAGGTTTTTCAATTGGACAGAATTGCTACTTCAAACCGAGGAAGAGTTTCTTGCTATCTTGTCCTGCAATTTATAGCCAGGAAAATAACCACTTGTATACTTCCGTATGTTGTTTGATGACGAGGTCCTAAATTTGTTGGTAAAAACCACAAATCGATATGCCGCTAACCAAAATCTTGATCTGAACTGTTCTGAAAACGAAATTTTGATTTTCTTCGTCATCCTCTTACTGAGTGGATATGCAGCAGTTCCATGGAAAATCGTTTGATTTGTTGTTTGACCTGAAGGAGAAAGGCAAGAAAACGTCTGGAACTATACGCAGTAATAAGATTTCCAAAAACTGTTCCCTCGAATATCATAAAATTATAAAATCTCTCAAAAGAGGATACAGGGAATACACAACAGATGAAAATACAAGTATTTTGCTCTACCTCAGTACTTTCATCATTTAATTTTGCTGTAAGTATATATTATTATTCCTTTTATTACTAAAATCGTACATTTCCCATTCGCACGTATTTCTATTATCCGTTGGAACGATAACAATGTTGTATCGCTTGCCACCAGTTTTGATAGTGTAAGACGCCAATCACTTTTCAAAGGAAGCCAAGTTATAACCGAACAGCCCAAAGCTTTTCACACATATAATTTAAAAATGGGCGGAATAGATTGAGCCGATCAAAATATACAAGGTGTAAGACTGGTATTTTCCATTGACTGCTTATCCCATCGATGTTTGTGTAGAAACAAAGCTTGGCAATTGTACCAAAGACAAGAAAACCAAATAGACCATCTAACTTTTCAACGGCAAATAGTCCTCAGTATTTTGAAGTCAAATCAACGAGTTGTATCGCGTAGTGGAGAGACTAGCAAAATGCGCGAAGTGGAAACGTGATTTGACGGTGTTGACCATCTTATTTCAAGCTTACCTGTACAAGAACACACGGGAAAACAGCTTATTTGCAAACTGTGCAATAAAAAGGCAACAACAACTTGTGTAAAATGTAAAGTAACATTACTCGTCGACTGTTTTATACCTTACCATACAAAAAATTATTAAGATTGTTATTTTTTATATTACATTTTCCTATAATCCTTCTGGAAGGATGATCTTTTCCAAGATCATCAGATACGAAATAAAATTGTAACTACAAGTATCTGTTATTTTGAATTATTTGATATATCTAATATCACACAAACTAAAAAACCTAACCTATAACAGCGCTTGCAAGTATTTTTGCTAATGCAAAAAGTTTGCTTACCATGTCGCAAGCAGTTTATGCAGGGTTCTGCTGCCCTTATTTGATCATAGCGTTCCTTTGGTGTCGAGCTCATAAACTTGCTGCACGAAAAAATATTGTGTTCCCCTTGACAAAATTCACAATTTAATTTTGTGGAGATTTAGACGATACGTGTTACTTGTTCTGCCTGATTTGGTGCGATGGCATATTGGTTGGCTTTTCTAGTCCTTGCTCAAAGAGGCTTCTACTTTTCTGATCGAATGCCTTTGTAAGGAGATGAACGATGGTTGCATCCCATGATAAGGTGTTGAAACCCATGTTCTTAATCGCAGACAATCCTTCTTTTATTGAGACTAGGATTGCCTTAATTAAACTAGCTCTTAACTGGTTCCCTCGATGACCAGCTTTAACCCATTTTACCCCACTGGTGCATTAATGCACCAAAGTAGTCGCCTCGCGTTAGTCGCATATACTTATATATTTTCGCTAAGAAGGTTTTATTTGTGTACGTAATATCATTCTACACACTATAACGGTGAAAATCAAGTGAAAGAATCGTGAATTATTTTGTTTTTGAAAGTTTTGGCTTTATTTTTAATTGTGCAAAAGATTTGAATTCGATTTATCATGGACGTAAAAAATGTTGCATATAGGTAAGTTTGTTATTTATTTGTCTATTGTCGTGGTGTGTAGAGTTTTTTTTAAAATAATACACTAGATTTAACATCTGTTGAAAAAAAAGTGAAAAAAAAAATCATTTTGAATACTTTTGTCTAGTAGAAATATCACTGGTGCATTAATGCACCATTAGGGCTCCTGGATGAATTAATTTTTTTTTTTTAGGAAATCAAAATTGTCATTTTCTGAAGTTTTGGAGGAACTTGAAAACGATTCACAAGATGGTATTATTCCCGATGAAATTTTTATTATGCCACCGGAGAACAACTATTTAACTGATTCGGATTCAGATTGTGAAGACGAAAATGATCCAAACCATTTGAATGGCAACCAACTCTGAGCTGATGCATTTGTCAGATTCCTGGGTGATGAAAGCGGTGATGGCGATGAACAGGACTTGGAATCTTTGGATTGCAAATCTTCTGTTCCTGCTTTAGTGTGTCAAGTTATTTTGGAAGATTTTTCAACAATAAATCAAAGTTGGTGTCGCGGAAATGAGGACATCTTACCATTGTCATCATTTAAATATAGTTATAAACCTTGGAATGGTATTATGATTCCGCCACTAAGCCTTTCAGCAAACAGTCATCCGCTTGATTTCTTTGAGCTGTTCATTTCAGAAGATTTTGTTGCTCTAGTGGTAGCTGAAACAATTTCCTATGCAGCAAAGAAAAATAAAAAATTAGAAATGGACAGCAATGACATGTACACATTTTTTGGTGTTCTTACTCGTATCTTGAGTGGCTACGTACCTCTTCCAAGGCGACGAATGTTTTGGGAGGAACGTGAAGATACCCATAATATTCTTGTTTCAAGGTTCATGCGTAGGAACAAATTTGACTCCATTTTTACAAATATTCATTTCACCGATAATGACACCTTGAACACAAGGGCAAAAGTGAGACCATTTATGGATCATTTGAATACGAAATTTTTACATTATGCACCGTTGGAAACAAATATTTCTATAGACGAAACCATGATACCATACTTTGGAAGAAATACTTGTAAACAGTTCATCCGTAACAAGCCTGTGAGATTTGGGTACAAGGCCTGGGCCGCTGCACATACTCTGGGATATTGTCTGCAATTCGACATTTATCAAGGGCGCTCTGAAGATCGAAATCCACTAATGGGTTTGGGTTCGCCGATATCATTAAAAAAATGTTATTCTTTTACAAGTCCAAATTTAATTTCAAAACTTACCAGTATGGGCTATGCTGGAATAGGAACACTGAGAGAAAATCGGCTTAAAAATATTTCCGGGATGATAGACAAAAAACAGTTCAACAAAAAACCCCGAGGCGAATTTGAAGCTTTTGTGGATAAAACTAACCAGCTCATATTGGCCAGATGGAAAGACAATAAGGTGGTCACAATGTTATCCAATGCTTACGGAAGTGACCTAGTCGGTACTGCAAATAGATACATTGTTAGTGAACATAAAAAGTGTGCGGTTCCCCAACCGAATGTTACCAAAGTCTATAACAGTTTTATGGGGGAGTTGACCAAATGGATAACAATATTTCAAATTACCGCATAAGTATCAGAGGCAAAAAGTGGTACTCGTCAATAGTTATGTGGCTTATAGATTTATCCACTAACAATGCGTGGACCCTCTCCAAAAACTATGGATTAACGCTAGATGGTTTGAAATTTCGGCGGCTACAGCGCTTTTGACAAAATATGGGACACAGCCTCACCAAGGAAGGGCAATGCAGGCAGCAGCCCATTAAACTACTGGACCTCACATTATTATCAGAGGGGAGAGTAGGATAGGTTGCAATGCATGTCATAAACATACTTTCAAAAGATGCGGAACATGCTGCGTTGCACTACACGACAAGTGCTTCAAATTATTTCACGACAATTTAAAATAATCTTCTTATTTTCTGTTCTTTAATATTTTTGTTACTTAATTATTACTAAACTGTTCTTCTTATTCCATGCATATGAATAAAATTTTAGTCACATAATCAAATTTTTTTTTCCTTCCAAACCCCAATGGTGCATTAATGCACCACCCATTATCTCCACTATGAACACAAAAACAAAACAAAATTAAATTTTTATGGTAATTTGATGATAACAAAGACCAGTTATTACAACAAAACCGAAAAAAGTGAAAAAAAAAACTTTGGGTATAAATGGGTTAAGCATTTTGTTGATATGCATCAAGACAATTTTTTTCTCATTGTCATGTTTTTTCTTTAATGGAAACATCGTTTCTCCTTCTAGATGTTTTTTTTTTAAGTATTCCATCTTTTCTGTTCCGCTTTCTCTGTTACATTGGGCATGAACAATATCTTTTTCTAGTACTCAAAAATTTCTTTCGAATAGTTCATGGTAATATAGAGTTTGTTTTATCTTAGAGTTTGGATTGTATTTGTTGTTAAGTTTGAAAGCTGTATAATTTTTGGACTCTCATCTGGGGGAACTATTTGTTCGAGAAGATTCTTAAGCACCTTTTACATTTCTTCCACTTTCCCAAATGTATTTTTCTGCATGTATGGTGTACGTGCTCTATTATTGGTTTAACTTTTTCATGGTTTAGTTGAAACTCCAGCCAAATAGCCTCGATTTACTGCAGCCGGTCCTCCTTATATCGTTGTATAGTTCGTGTATCACTATCTTAAGCCGATAGTTGCCTTTTCTAGCTCATCTACTAGAGCCGTTTGCCTTCCACCAATAATGAAGAAGTCCATCTTCTCGCCAATGCTTTTTTGTTTTTAATTCATTAGCTATTATTAAATGCGCTTGCACTATTTTCACTAGCAGTGCCTTAACCCGGGCAAAGCTGAAGAATCTTTTTTTTTTTTTAACAAATACAAATGTTAATTGCCTTGGTAAAGCATTAATTAAGGTCGAAGGACCACTGTTTAAGCAGCTGAAAATACTGTTACATAGGACCCCTTACCACTGGTGGGGAGAAGCATATAATAAAAGAAAGTGTACTTTTTTTGCTGCCTGGTTCAAATGAACTAACCCGCTTTTTATTTTTTTATGTCTTAAATACGAAAATAATGCTTACTTTAAAATTTAAACAGTATACAATGCAACAATTTTCACACGCTGAAATAATGCTAACTTAATAATTGGCAAAATATAAACCGCAATAATTTTCGCGCGCTCAGTCAGCAATATGTCACTTCCGAGATATCATGCTGACTGAAGTGTTATGATAGACAACCAAACTGTCTGATGTTATCATAATGACAGAGGCACACTTAGGCAAGTAGTCTTTAATTTCCGGCAAGTTAATAAACGCTTCGCAACAATCCGCATCAACGCTTAGTTTGCCAACATTAGCCTGATATGCAAAGGAGAAAGATGACGAGATCAAAGATGCCTCCTATGTGCTCTTGAATAAGACCTACGTGAAATGCACCAACTACGACATTAAAATTGTCATTGGCGATTTTAATGCAAAGCCAGGAAGAAGGCAGCGTAAGTAGCACTCTCGAAAGTTATAGCCTGCGCGACACCACTTCCAATAGGGGATTCAGGCTAATCAACTTTGCAGCGGGATGAAACATCGTAATGTCTAATACGCTGATCCCCCATCTCGATATTCACAAGGGGACCTGGAGAGCTCCTGATCAATCAACCATCAACCAGATTGACAACATTGCGATCGACGTAAGACAATCCTCCAGTACTATGCATGTCCGAACTTTTTGAGGAGCCAACATCGACTCGGACCACTACCTAATTGTAGCCAAGGTTCGGTTGCGGATATCCCGAACAACGCCAAGAAAAGCCAATATTGTGAGGAATTTCGACGTCAGATGGCTACAATCGCAAGAGATAGACAAATCCTTTTCTGAACCTCTTAAGAGGCGCCTTGCCGCCCGCATCAATCATCGACGACCATGCCAACACTCCCAAAAAAGCCCTTAAAGATTCCGCTTCTGATGTGCTGGGTTTCATTCGACCACCAGAACAAAGCCCTTGGTTTGATGACGAATGCCGGCAAGCACAAGCAACTAAGCAAAAAGCACTCAAACGGGCAATGCAAAAAAAGACTAGAGCTGCTCACGAGCCCTATGAAAAGCAGAAGAGAAATGAACACTGGCTTTATAGAAGAACAAATAAAGAGCATGTGAAGTGCGCGATCGAGGAAATTGAGAGATGCTACTCCAGGAATGAGATTTGGAAGTTCAACCAAAAGCTTAAAAAAAACATATCACAAACCACGAACCAAAGCGTGTAGAGAGGAACAAGGGAACATCGTAGTAGAATAGCACATGCTGAGAATCTGGATGACGCGATGACGAAACAAATACCGCTGTCGAGTAGAACGAACTTTTCAATCTGGACGATGCAGACCAACAATTCCGCCCCCCGACCTGGATGAAGTGAAGATAGCAATTTCTAAGCTAAAGTCCAAAAAAGCAATATGGTCGTCAGAAAATATGGCTGATGAATGGGACCTCAGTGTTGTTTGTCCGCCACCTACAGAGGCATCAGTCTCCTTAAAATCGCATACAAGATCTTATCTGCCGTATTGTGTGAACGCCTGAAGCCGTTCGTCATTAACCTGGTAGGTCCATTTCAGTGTGACTTCAGGCCAGGAAAGTCAACCATCGACCAGATATTCACACTACGGCAGATCTTGGAGAAGACCCATGAGCTTCAGATCGATACACACCACCTATTCATAGATTTTAAGGCCGCGTATGGCAGCATCTATAGAGACGAGCTATACAGAGCAATGTCTAGGTTTGGCATCTTTGCCAAACTCATCCGTCTGTACAGGATGACGATGGAGAATGCACGCTGCTCCATCAAGATCGGTAAAGATCTCACCGAGACCTTTGATGTCCAGAAAGGATTTAGACAAGGCGATGGGCTGTCATGCGACTTTTTCAATATCGTACTTGAAAGAATAGTCCAAAACTTACGAGCAAACACAAGAGGCACTATCTTTCAAAAGTCCGTCGAACTACTAGCATACGCCGATAATATTGACATAATCGGAAGAGAGCAGCGTGATGTGAGTGGCGCCGTTGCAAGTATTGAGACGGAAAGGGGCGAAAATGGGTCTAGTGGTCAATGAGGGCAACTGGTCTACCACCACTCCATATAAAACTGGGTCTTATTGTTAGCTATGAATAAAAACGGTGAAGGCTGTCAGTATCTCAAAACCAAATTTTCTCGAATCGGTCCTGCAAAATTGAAAGAAGGAATCTTTGTGCACCCGCAAAAACGACAGCTATTGAAAGACACAAATTTTTATATGAAGTTGAATGAAGCTGAAAAAAGGGCATAGAGCGCGTTGGTAGAATTGTGTCATAATTTCCTTGGATATTAGAAACATGAAAACTACCAGGAAATCATCCAAGAACTTGTATCTTCTTAAAAAATCTAATATGCATCATGTTCCTTAAAATTAATTTTCTGGACTCTCATTTTGAATTCTTTACCATCAATCTTGGCGCAGTGTTAGATGAACATAGTGAAAATTTTCACCAAGACATATTACATATAGAAAAACAATATACCGATGGTGATCAGAAACAATGGTTATAAATTTTTGTTGGTTGATTTGCTGTGAAACATCAAAGAAAAATATGAAAAGAAAAAAAACTACGGAGTAGGCGGCTATTTATTACTAGTTACAAGATTGTTGAAATTATTTTTATGATTTCGAAAGAATTACGTCTACTATTATCTTAGGTATTAAATTTATGATTTGAATTTAAAGCAAAAATGAGTTTTATTTACAAAATCCATTACAAAAAAATATACATGGTACAACATTATACATCTCTATTCAGAAGTACTAAATTTATACAAAATTAAGTACCGAAATAAAAATGGAGCTAGCAAGCGCTTAATTTGGATTTGCAAAAGCGCTGAACACATCAACTGACATTTCTAAAATTTACGACGTAGTAAAATCACAAGGTGTCGTGTTCACTAAATTTGTTTAGCCGTTTTTTCCTTTGGTCGACGAGTGGCAAAGTCGTGTATGTGCTAGTACGCACTGTACTGTACTTTCAACCCTAATTAAATACAACACATTTCATGTTATCTATGAAACATTTGAAGTAAAAGTTTGAGCTTATTTTGTGTAAATGAAAAAACAGTTAAGGTATTAATATAAGTTTTCCGTCGTTTCTTTTAAATGTGTCCGCAGGTGGTACACACAGTGCATGAAGGATTATCATCAAACTGTACGTTCGCTTTGTAATGGTTCTCCATCCAGAAAACGCTGTATAAATTCATTAATTTCGTAGAGAAAACTGTCAAACTATGGTCCCGGACCAGTGACGCACCGCCATCGCACCGTTTGCATTAAAAAAGCAGAGCCAGAATCATTTTTTATGCCGGAGAACCAACCATGAACACAAGCAAAGGTAAGGTACCCCAGTGTGTATACCGCTTTCTGTAATCTACCTCCTGCCTGCACAGTCAGAGCCAACAATTCGATCGCTTACACCACTGCCAGCATTTATTGGCCTATCTTAATAAAAGCCAGAGCCGACGACCTAGTTTCTGGTTTTGTTTTAAATGTTGCTATACATTTTGGGCAAGTGTAGTTTTGTTTGATTAATATTTACATTTTCATTTACTTATCTATTTATATATATTGTAGGCTCATAAATTTCATCCCACATTCTCCCCCATTATGAACCAGCTCTCAATTAAATGCTAGATCCTTACTTCTTGTTTACTACTGCACTTCAAGTCATTTTACGCCTCGTAAACATACTTCACTACCATCGTTTTTGAAGCAGCTGAACTCTGTTGATATTAGTCCGATTGGATAAATAACATGATAACATGAACAGAACGTGTAGACAAAACAAACAACAGTCAAATTGTATTCCTATTACCCTACAGTTGTCCTTGTTACACTTGTTTCAGATTCGTGCGTAGATGTCTTATTCCCCAACTCCTGTTGTTGTGAATTTCGTAAGTTGTAATTTGACTCAATTGATAAGGAGTTTAGTCAAGCTGTATCGCGAGTTGTCTATTATTGATTTTATTATTATTCTAATCAGAATCAGCAAGGTATTATGTGCTCTAATTTCATTTAAGTTAAGTGTACCTATATATATCAGTTGTATTAAAACAATGGTTTCTTTGTGTTCCTTATTTAATTTGTGTGTATGTGTATGGAATATACGAGTATTTGAAAATGAATGGATGTTAATTCGAGTGAAATGTACGAGTATTATGTTCGATCATAGGTTTGTTTAATCAGTGGACCGTAAGTTTGTATGATTATTGGTTATTGATTTAAAGAAATGGTTGACTATTGCGAGTTGTGTAATATAATTGATATTTCAAGTTGTAATTTTAGTTGAAATTAGAATATTTTGAATTTTCTTTTTTGAAGATTGAGTGGTTGTTAATGAGTGGTGTTGCTTATTGTGTATTGAACTTATTAATTATTATTGATTATGTTTATATTCTCTTTACAAATTTCCTAATAAATAACTTTGTTGATTTTAATTTTATTTAGCCTTAACAAGTTCGATTTATTATGATGTGTAGATAAGACTTAAAATAACTGTTTATGTGTTGGAAAAGTTTATTTCTCATTTAAGAATATATATGAATCTCCTTAATTGTTTGGCTTCAATGTTAGAGTGATGCGCTTTTTTTTACAATGGTGTAGTTCCTTTCCTTTAGGTCTGAAGCATGCCAAGTTCCTGCAACACCAGTGTGGTATGAGAATGGACGGGGAGGAGCCATTTGGCTCTCTTTCTTTTAGTACTCAAATCTAAAATGTTTGTTTTCTGTACTGCGATTTATTTATAGACCACATGTTGTATTGTTTTAAGTTCCATTTTATTCATGAGATCGCGCCTTTTTTTATTGTCAAAGTTAGGGTTAAAATCTAGAACAAGTTCATTGTATCTGATGGTTGGCTATATCTACTGAGTGTCGCGGGTGTGTTGTCTTTTTAGTTAGAAGTGGTGTCAACTCCTGGCGCATTCGTGGCCAAGGGATGTAGTTTTGATAACTGCTGCTCGTGCAATGGCAGCGGCACCTTGATGAAGAGCCTTTATCCTCTTTTAAGAGGGAGAAAGTCTTTCTTCCTTCATCAGCAGTAAGGCACCTACCTTTTTTTCTTCATTATTTGTTCTGGTTCACTTTGGACATCGTTACAGGCGCGATAAGTACTCAGTACTGTATTGCTTACAAAATGACTGCATCAAGGCTTGGAAGCGTTCCCATCTTTCTAAAAGCGAAAATTTTCCAAAATCTTAGTATGGTTCTGGTGGCACGAAATGATGTGATTCTTTTAAAAAACACGACCCGGTTTCAATGGCGCAAGATCATTAACATCCTCTGACTGCTGGCACAATGGTCTGGAGCCCCTCAAACGACATCAGTTGATGACGACTTCGCAAAAACCCCAAAATGAAGAGAAGCAAGTTGTGCCATCGCCTGCTAGTTTGCTTGCGACCAATTCAACTGCGCCTCCTTGAGTGATTTTCGCAGTTCTCCATCCACACCTTGAAAATTTCTATCGAAGTCGCTGTACATCTCTCGGCAGAGACTTCTCCTTGCCACAAAATGCAGAAATACTGCTATGAAGGTCTGAATTATCATATCGGTCAATAGCTCTATGTGGAATAAATATTTCAGGAGAAAAAGCAAAACGGCGCAAATAAGCGAACAATGTATAAAATTATAATACAGCTTAAGACTTAATTTAAAATAAAAAAAATTAAAACCCTTTATATCGATTATTGCCAACTTAGTATGAAAAGAGTCTACGTATGCCAAGAGGAAGATAATTTCATAAGCGAATAGCTTGAACACAAAATTGTCTCTCGGTAGATAGTTATACAAGTAGGCATATATTATATTTGGGCAAAAAACGACTTGTTCTTCACAGAAGTTTGACCAAAAACAAGAGAATGTATATTACAACGGTTTGTTACACATAAATTCTGCTGACAGTTTCTACAAAGTGGGTGAAAATGAATGTAATTTGATATTTGCATATCGTGGGACAGTTTGAAATAAATGCAATGCTTATAATTTATACCGTGAGACAATTTGAAATAAATGAAAAATGATGTGTTAAAAATTTTTATATTATTAAACAAAGAGAATTTGGTGTAAGTTGTATGACGCTTTGCTGAATATAACGTAATTCTTCCCTTTAAGAATGAAGCGACCACTATGTGTGGTGGTGGAAGTTGCAGGGATATAGCTTTAGGTTGAGGAACATCCTTTCCTCTTTGGATGAAGTAGATAAGGGTTATTGCCAAGTCGACCATTAGTAGTAGTGTTTTCTCTAATGATGTGTCTTTGCTTGGAGACCATGATTCTTATGTCGTCGTTCTTGAAGTCTCATAGTTTTCGTGGTTTGGGTCTTTCGATTAAAGTGGTGGTGTTTCTGTTCATAACTGTGGTAGGGAATATATAGACTTCGTCAATATAAACTCCGTCGAGACTTTTATAGCTAATGTTATTGTTGGTGATGGTACAATTCTTTAAATGGAGTAGTACTGTGCCGCTTGTAGTGAGGTTCACAGGTCATTTCATTTTTTTTCATTTAATATGCATTTTTATTCAACTCAATTCAATAACTCTTACATGCTACACAAAAAACGCTTAAAAATTAGCTTAATTAACTTAAAATTATCTTATTCTAACTTACTGGCCCCATGCGGATACTCTAAGTTAAACCTAACAATTAAATTTTGTCTTTCGACGTTGCGTACATTTCGTTTTTAAATTATTTGTATTAATCCTAATTAAAACTAAGAAAATAATTTTATGACAAAAACTTAGTAAATTGACTTACATATATGTATATATATATATATATATATTTTTTTTTTTTTTTTTAAGCTAAAACTTATTAACTACCTTAACATTATTCTTAATCTACTTAGGCTACTTAAGCTACTTAAAATTATCTTATCATTTAGGTATTATATTTTTTTTGTGGGAAGAAGTTACCCGAAGGTTACCCATCTCTTTTTTGTTTCATAATTTTTTTTTTGTATTTTTGTTTTTTGTATATATATATATACAATATATATATATATATATACATTTTTTCTATTTTTATTTTTTTTTTATGCTTTTTTTTTTTTCCCCCTTAAAACTATCCTAATCCTACCTAAATCTATGTAAGTCGGCCACGGCTAGAAAATTAGGCTGCCGACCCTGCTCCTTAACGAAGCTAACTAGTGCTAGTGGAATTCGACGACGTAGATTCCGCTCCTTCAACAAGCCACCAAAATTGTTGGTGCTGCTGAGCAACATCCCTCATGTCGCGATTCCCTACCGCTCTACTGAACCGGAGACGCTCCGCACTGCCATGTGCGACGTCTCTATCGTGGTTAAGTCGCCTCTCCGCAGCTGTTCGAGCGACATGGAAGATTAACGTCACCGCTAATCTATCCTGGATCAGACCTTTCATGTCGAGATTGAGGAACGCTTCTGGAGGAATAAAGCCGTCAAAGCGAGCTCTCTCGTGATACATATAATTGGGGTAGTAAGCCCCAGAGATCAGGTTATTCGACGTGGACATTGCTCTTGCAATGTGCCTTCGAGTCAACTTAATAACAAAATTGTCCACTGTTATTAGGTTAGCCCTATTGTACAAGACCTCATTGCGATAGAATTTTATGAACTCAGACTCTGGTGTTCTGTATAGGCGAAGACAAGCCCTAAGGCAAAGCCCTCTCAAACACCCGAATCTCTTCCAAAAGACTTGCTCTCACGTTGAACCACATGGGACAACCAAATACAAGCATAGGCCGGATAAGGGCCATGTAGCGGATCACCTTTACCCTCGCAGCGAGTTGCGTGCTATAAAACAGTCTCTTTGTAAAAGCAAAAGCACCTCTGGCTCTGGCCAGAGCAACATCTATATGTTTGTTAAAATAGAGATATTGATCTAGCCAGATCCCAAAGTATCTGACTACATTTCGACAAACAAGTGGCTGCCCGTGTTGTCCCACGATTTGAAACTTTCGCCAATTCTTTCTGGTATCCGCAGAGGCCCCAGACAAAGGCGTCCTAAACAGAATGGTTTCCGACTTCTGAATGTTGATCGTCAACTTCCAGTCGTTGCAATATTGTTTATTTTTATCGAAGTCACGTTGCAAAAGAATGTTTAAAACCTCAATCTTTGGACCTGATCTGTACGCGATTAAGTCGTCTGCGTACGCTATGGCATGGTGAAGTGAACCTATCAGATCACTTGTGTAAATGTTGAGAAGGATTGGCGAATTGACCGCACCTTGTTGCAGACCGTTTTTAATGTTGAATGTACCAGTAGAAGTCACATCGCCATTTTTCACGATGGACTGTCTATCTGTGAGCATATTGAAAAGAATATACAGCAGTGGTTTACTAATACCCAGTCTGTTCAACTTGTAGAAGAGTCCCTCTAACCATACGGTATCGAAGGCCTTTTCCAAGTCAATCAGGCAGGTACCCGTGCACTGTTTCTTGGCTTTGTTCCATTGGATATCAGAAACCAGCTTAGACGCGGCATGAATGACATCATGCCCCGCCTTGAAACCGAATTGATTACCCGGAACTATATTTCTGTCCTCAACCCACTTAGTCAGGACTCTATTGATGACTTTTTCGAAAACCTTACTGATATTTGGAAGGAGACTGATCGACCGGAGATTCGCCGGATTGGAGGTGTCTTTATCCCTTTTGGGGATGGGATGTACCACCGCAGTTTTCCAATGCGCTGGATAATGTGCATTATTCATTGCATTGTTAAACGGGGTGGTATAAATTTCCACCGCTTCTAGTGGGAGATGTCGAAGCACAATGTTCGGTATTCCATCGGTTCCCACAGATTTCCTACTTCTACTTGTATCGAAGATCGTTTGAAGCTCTTCCTTCGAAATGAACGGGGGTTGTTCCCTTCCATTGGCGATGACATTATTTGCCATATTCTCGTCACTGAACTGGGTGAAACCTGAGTTCTCGATTCGCCAGTTCACTATTTCATTTTGAAGATAGAAATTGTGCAAAAGGACTCGATTTTCCAAGTCGTGGTTTAGGCCAATGGTGTCATTCGCCTTGTACACCTCCTGGAAAGTCGCTCCTATAGCCTCGACCTTCTCCTGCGGATCTTCGATCACAAAGAAGTTGTTATCATCAATAGCCTCATTTGGATCTATGCCTGCTGTTGAAAGTATGCGTTCATTGTCAGTCATTCGGGCGATTTTAAGACATGAAAGGTCGTCTTGATCTTTCCTCCGAAATATTTTATTTATTTGCGGGAACATATTCGGGTTGCTAGCGTTTACAGCCCGAATTTTATTGTTCCAATACAAACTTACAGAAGACCTGTAATTTTCTTTTATTAATGTTTGGAGGTTTTTGATCGACGACTTCAATGTCATAATCTCCGGGCTATGTCTGTCTGTAAACTGTCTGTACAATGTCTTCAGTCTGGACAGTAGTCTACTTTTATGTCGATGCAGTGCATCTATAGTTGAATTGCGGAACAAGTCTTCGTTGTCAGTGATTGATACCGAGGTATTGTTTTGTCCATTGTTCGTTTAATTGTCTCGTCCATTAGTTTTAGATACCTGTCAATCTTGAGGTTCGCAGGTTGTATAGGGAGTGTTCACCAATAGAATATAGATTTCGTTAATGTCATGTAGTTCCTCCTTCAGGTTACAAGTTGCTGGTATTTGTTCGATCTTTTTTTTTTTAACTTAACATGCCGGAGCATGTGCTTCGTTTTTCGAAAAATGGGTAGAGAGAGAAAGATAGAGAAAGATCTTTGGGCTCAGTAGTTATTTCCCTCCATGAGTGGCATCTAATATTAAATGGGGAGTAAATTATTAGTGCAAATTGACTTGTTGTTGTATTTTAGCCAAGCATTCAACTCAGTTGAGTTAAGCTGCCTGAAAAAAGAATGTGTTTCGGGTGCAGTTGGGATTGGGCGCCGAACCCTCCGATTGGAAAGTCAATACATTACCACTTGAGCCATGTCCACCAACCAATGAGGTTGTGTGGCAAACGTTTTAGTTTTTTTAATTGGAAGAGGAATAATATGAAAGAATGGGTAGGTTTCTGTGGATATTTGAGGAAATAAAATATTGAAAATTATATTAAGGATTTCTTCTGTAATTGATAAGGAATTTCTTGAGTTCATGGGGTCAAGATTTTTTTAGAAATAATGCTAAACTTTGCCAATACTTAAGATTCCGATATACAAGGTAGATGGTTATTTATAAGATCGATATTGTAACTTATTTGGCTTAAGTAATGAGTGAATCTGAGGGATGGTGTTATTCAGCTCCAAGCGGGAGTAATTTAAGTAATTTCAAATTATTTCTTGATGTTTATTGATTTGATCTTTTGAATATTGAAACCTGTATTGCATCCGAATGTTCATTGCTGTAATTCTTTTAATGTTTTCCGAATTTGTTTCGCTTTCTCTGTAGAGGACATCGATTTGTTTGTTTAGTTTAAGTGCGTCGCCTGTGCCCATATTGCCTGAAATCATTTTAATAATCGAACCTAGTCCGTTATCAAGTTTATGCTCTAGTTCTTTATTTTTCATGTCAATAATGGATAATATTTCAAAATGTAAAAGTCCTCGTCGTGTTAAAATATTTGGTGAAACGTTATCAAGTTTATGTTGTAGTTCTTTATTTTTTATATATTTGTAGTATTTGTAGTCCCAGTAACACCTGACTCCACTCATTGTACTAATTTCAGTGAAGCATTTGTTCGAGGAAGATTTTTCCTGCGTTCGATGTGATCATTTACGAATCCCATGTCTAATTTATCTAAAAACAGTCGTCTTTGTACTGTTCGCTTCTGTTTCCAGTCTGTATGGGTGTCACATTATAATATGTAAGCATTGAATCATGATACATCAATCATATTATGAAATATGGCTATTGGTCACCTTCTCGTCACTATAGGCCGAAACCATTTTGTCTATAAAATCAATAGGACCTTTTGTTGCATTAAAGGCACAGTCATTTCAGGTTTCTTATGCTCTGAATCATGTATTTCTATTCTGTTGTGATTTGCGCTCAATAAAATTACGTTTTCTTGTTTTTCGGAATGTATGAGACAAGAACCATTTTTTAATTAATTGGAAAAGTAGATGAAAAGACAGGTTTCTTCGTATCTAAAAGATCTACAGATATATGACGTTTATTTTTCCGTAAGGTCCCAAGGATGGTACGATCTAACAGTTTTTTGGCTTATTCATAAGATGTAAAAACATAACACCCTATAAGCATTCTGTCAGATCCAAAACTACACGCATTCCTTGATTTTTTCCAGAGCATTTCCCGGGAGATTTCCGGTATAAAACTTATTTGAACAAACGCATCTCATTCCACTATCAAATAAAATCCAAAATTTTATGCCATATTTACCTGGTTTGCTTGGCGTATATTTTGCCAAAAACGACATCGACCTCTGAATTAAAGTAACTGTTCGTCAACTGTAATATTTTTATTTTTATTATATTAAAGATTTTTAATTTATCACCCAGTCTTCTTTCTACTCGAGCTTTAGGGACATCATTGCTGGAAAAAAAGTCTTCCGTAAACTTCAGACCATAAGCTTTCTAATCTTTCATTGTTAGACTTGAAAACTCCAGCAAAAATAAGAAGACCTAGATATGCATCTAACTCCCTTTCATCTAACACTTTCCATTCATTTCCGAACTGTGAAGAACCTTCTATATTTGTTTGTTTCAATATTATAGATTTTATGAGCTTATCTAGAAATAAATCAAAAGAACTTCTAAATGTATTTATGTGATTAGAAGCATGCCTTGTAATGACTGGTGTTTTATTACGTCTTACCTAAACAAGGTCTTACTTCTAATAGGGTTCTTGATCATACAAATTCACCATTTTTTGATCGCATTTGGCATTCATTAGCACTGTTATTAGTAATGTATCTTGAAAGAGATCCCTATTTGTTTCGCCACTACTGCTTTCATTGTCCAAAGTGGGTTGAATATTGTCGGTAGAATTTACATCCAAATTATTCTCCGATTCACTAACTATTCCATCTTCGGAACTTATTTTGTAGTTTAGAATTTACGAAAGCGTACAATTACTCAAATTGTGGCCATTTCACACACGAACCGAAGAGGTCAAATTCAAACAACTAATGAATCAAGGAAAAGTAACTCTCTTACGTAAGTAATAAAATTCTAACCGCATGCAAATATAAATAAACTTTTCTCAACAATAACACGCTAAGTGGTTATTGGTATGACTAACATCTATAAATTGTAAGTATATTTTTAGAAACCTTATCATTGTAACATTATTATTATTGTTTAAAAAACGCTTTTCTGACCCGAGGACCTTTTTCATACTCGGCTATTATTGACCTGAGGAACCAAAGACAAAAAAACTAAATTTTCTAAGCATAAGAGACCACCACAATCTTACAATTCTAATATATAGTGAATGCATAAATAATAGGTTTGTCATGAAGTCGTTATAAATTATAAATATAATTACGACTTTTATGATCAATTAAATTTCAGTTTTAGGTCATATTGACACAAGGAACCGAGGAAGGCTAATAGTGAATTGCTAATTTTGTCAATGTTCATTCGGTATTTCGAAGGTCTGACAACATGTTTTAAGTTATTAAAGTTTTTAATAATTTTGGCTCGGCCAAGTTTCATCGTCAGTATTATGTTGTTATTCGCTAGTTATTCTTGTTATTCGCAACTCTAGTTTTTGTGCATTCCTCAATAGTTTTATGGTCGTAAGTATTAATAACCTGAAATTTAATCTATTTTTTAATTTTACTTTCATGCAGTTTCGAATTTTCATTAGTAAATAATTAAAGTGTCCTCCTTATTTGGTGCTTGCTTAATCTAGCTTATTTCTGCAAATTTTTCAAACTTATCTTTAATGGTTGCGTAAATGTTATCTTCACATTCATTGAGTTTTTTAAGGTATTCGTATTTGTATCTCTTATCAAATTTATATATCCTACCATAAAATATTTCGCATGGGGTAATTTTTGTAACAGAATTTATAGAATTATTATAAGTGAAAATAGATTCATTTTAAATTTCTTTGTTGTCTCTTGTTTTATTTTGATTATATATTTGCCTTTAAATTTCCATGGGAGAAGAGTACACACATTCTACAGGAGAATTAATACCATACTCTGTCCAACATAAATTGGCAGTACAGGAAAGATAGGGTGTTTGTCTCTCATTCGCACTCTTTTCTTTTCCATAAGTGCTATTTCAACAATAGCTCTTACAGGGTTTACGTAGTGAGTATTTCAAATTAGCGAAAATCTGAAAGAATAGTATGTACTATAGGTTTACCGTCCTTTTTTTAAGATTGAAATTTTCATTTAAATAATTTGTTTTATTTATAAACTTTATAAAATAAAACAAATCTACCTTTTTACACACCATATAACATAACATAATAACACTTAACTTCACTCATATATCAAAATCCAAATTTATAAAAATACACGTAACATCAAAAAACTGACCGCGCGCTGCGAAAACCTACGCAAATAAACTCGTTCTTTAAAGAAAAATGCTTACAATTTTGTTTTACGTATTTTCTACACACTAAAAGAAATGTAATTGATCAAAACAGATCTCCACGATGACACTCATCATCTCAAAGCCCTAAAACCAAAAGCTCCTCAACGGAAACCTAGGGAAAAGAGTTAGTAAACCGACATTGGTAACTCTGAATGCACATCAATTTATTAGAGGTTGAATAGCAGCAGCCACAGGCCACAGTTAATCAGTGCACACTCAGATGTGCGATGCAATGGGAATTCAGTGGCGGGTAAACACTTTTATGGGGATTTTAGTATGGTGCAAAATATGGCACGCTACTGACTTGAAAAAAGCTTCCCCATAAGACGTGTATGTCAATTTATGTTTGCTGAAAAGATGTTGTGTGGTGTTCCGTGTTGTACTGCTTGGAAAAATCATTGAATATTGTGGACGTGTAAATTCTGAACCTTGGTCAGATATAAGTTTCTTGGAAAAGGTTTTCATTCATAGCTTTGTGATTATTGTTGGTTTGGCAGTCTGTAATAAGTTTATCTTGTGTTTCAGTGTCGGTAGTGTCTTCTAAAATTTCTGTACAGCAAATGATCTTAAAAATTCCACTATCTGAAGAGTATTATGTGTTCTGGACAACCTTAAAAGTTCAGTCATCTGTTAAGATTGCGCATAGTTTTTTTGTTGGTAGAAATTTCTAAAAAATATCTGTAATGATTTCTTCCGTGAACTGAACAAAGGTTTGAAAACTGTGCGTTGTAGTTTATTTCTTAAAGGTACTTGGGATGACATTGGTTTTTCTTTATCTGCTCAAGCGAGAATAAATTGAATATTAAACTCATTGAGAGGGCACTCGGAAATATAGATATGGTCAGAGGACAATATGACAGATTGAGACGTTACTGCTGTCTACATTTTCATTTATGTTTATTTCTGTTTTGAGTTTTGGGCTTTAAATTCTTGTTCGACTTAAGGCGTCTGCGTTAGAGTTCAATTTACCTGTTTTGTATACTATTGGGTAATCAAATTCTTCAATTTCAAGTCACCTTCATATTCATTTTGTATTTGGGTCACTGATACTGAAAAGGTACTGTAGTTTCTTGTGAGCGATGACGATAGTAAGTCTACGGTCAAATAAATATATTCCGAAGTAATTATAAATTGCTCGAATAGTTTACTTCGGAAGTAGTGAGAGTCCGACTTTCATAGCAAATGCGCTTATCGCTTCCGATTGATCCTTGCGGTGGTGAGGATAGAGGGTTCCTGAAAATCGGGATATAGTAGGGTGGGATCATTGATAAGTTATTGTTTACTTAATTAAAATAATAGATCGTCAGTCAATTTCACTGAACTACCTTTTTTAAAACAAGCTGTTAGGCCCTTAGTAAATTTGTCACAATCTTTGACGAATTTCCAATACTAACCTAAAAGGGCTAAAAATTATTATATATCTCTTTGAGTTCACTTGTCACAATATGCCCTAGAAAGGCGAATTTCTTTTCAAGAAACTCTGCTGTGTTATTAGTGGAAAGGTTAAATGAATTTAGCTCAGTAAAGTTGTTGCGTTAAAATTTGCCTGAGGCCTGAGACCAGCGCCTTACTTATTAATTCAGAAGAGCCTTTACCAAAGTTGTCGGCTCTTGCCGGTGTTTCTCCTATCGGGTAGTGTCCTTAGCCTTAGAAGACATCTCCGCTTCACCCATTTCGCTCCTGTCCGGTCCGTTATTTTGCGCCAACCCTTCATTTTATATCTGTTGTCTCTTTGGAGAAGCATATTAGCGGGAAGAATTTATGGGTTTTTGAAATTTATCTTTCTGCTTCTTTGCTTGCCGGATCGGATAAAAGGAGATGGCAGGCACAGGAGTCTCAACGGAAGTAACAGACGGTCACTTAAGTAGATGCGCGTTACGTCTAGAGTCAGACGGATGGTCTGGCACCCTCTGCGTGCAATAAGCCCCGGAAGTTACAGAATCGCTGGCGCCTTATTTGGTGACGGACGGCAGCCTATCAAACCATCTTTCCTAAAACAGGAAGAAGAGCGAGAATTTATTGTAAAGGAAAGATCTTTGTAAAACCTAGACCCCCATTTGCGTGCCCAGCACTAACGAAATTTTATACAAAGGATTCACCGGGATGTCGTTGGTAAATTTGAATTGGGTAACGCTTCAGAGGTTGAACTCCTGCCAATAGGCCCTTCATATGAGTAGTGGCTTATTTCGCCCTCATAGTATTCCATCCGATCATTATCAGAAACGGATAATGATCAGGACATACTTTATAAACGTGAGTAGGTCATATATCGTTGGCAAATTTAATTTTTCCTTTCTTCATCTCTTGGGAACGACAGATGTTGCATTGTGGCTGAATGCAGCCCCAATGACTGATCGTAAGGGAAGTATTAGCTCAGACTCCATCCAAATCTTGGGTAAAATTTCCCCAGCTGTGGGAAATAAGAAAAAAGACATTCATGGGTGTGTATGTAAGAGTGGAAGTAATGAAAGTCCAAGGTATGGTGGCACACTTCAGCAAAATTGCGAAGTGCTCCATACAAAGACAAAAAAAATGCCCTCTCTCTTCTCTGTGTGTTTCTCTTCTTATTCTTTTCCTTACTGTATACGATTTTGCCCTTCCGGTCTCAAAAGTGCATGGCACCTACGTTGTAGTTATTCTGATTTCTAATTACTTTGAAGTTTTTCAGAATCTCTTTTCTTGAACCCAGCCCAACTGAACAGCCAACAGGTTCAGCAAACAATTTGCAGCCACTGCGAAATTCCCAAGGGCATTTTGGTGACAGATCACCACTTCTATTTTTTCCCACCGACCGTGTGGTTCATTTTTTTGGAGTTAATTTTTTTATTTTGCCAGCAGCCCGGCAATCGTTAATATCAGAATTATTTAGCCCGGAAAAATTCTATAACAATAGATAAAAGTTTTAAGGGGATGTTCAAGGAAACGAATTTGATTACTATTAGAGGTACTCATTACAACCAAATGGCTGTACCACTGTTTTGTGAAATATTTTCCTTCGGAAATATATTGGTGGGGTGTTAAATGCGTACTGGCAAGTATAATATCTTCATCTTTTACGTCCACTGGTACAATGCAACAAGTCCAATTAATCCGACAAAGTAGTGGTGAAAACAAAATACTAAAAATTCAAATTTGCCAGATTCATTAAGTTCACGCAAGATTGTTAGATTGACTTCTCTATCGAGATTGTGAGAATTCAGAACCGTTTTGATTGTTATTGGTTTTATTTTAATTATATCCTTGGGATCAGTGGCGATGCGTCGTATTGTTTATTTCGTTCATGAACGCCTAACTCTCAGAGAACAATATTTTTGTTTCCAAATTTTGTTAACTGACATCAACCATTCACAAAATGAGTTTCCATTTGTCCCCTTAGTCCTTACTTCACTCAAAAACTCAGTGTATATCCCAATTCGTGCCAGCCTCTCGTGCACTTGAGCCAAATCATAATTCATAGCAGAACAAAAAAAACTTACCTGCGACAGCTTTCCATACTTTCGACTCGTTCAATTGAGTTGGAAACGAAATGTATTCATCAAAAATAGCTGCAGAAAATAAAATGTAACGCCCGTGTCGTATCAACAAATTCGTTCATCTTAGCTGTGAACGAACTCAAGCAAAAGGGTGAGATTTGCTCAAGTCAACCTTACATGCTGATATGGAAAATTTGTAGGTATGCTGGTACTGCAGGATAGGTATGAATATGTGGTGTCGTGTTGAATGTAGTAAAAACAAAACCATGAGTAATTATGTTGCATTACGTTCTATTCCTGCTAGAAGAATATGAACGAAATGGCAAAATTTATATCGAATGCCTGATGCATTGAGTTTACTTTGAGTTTTTATTTTGAGTGGAGGTGTTAAAAGGAAAATCATTTCAAAGTTGATTACAATTTAAGTGGAAAAGCTTTTTTTATGTATTTTGCGGCTATTGTAACTTAAAATATGGCATCTGGTAGTGAAAAGGTTTTAAAAAAAATTGTGAACAATGCCGATGAAAACGACAATGACGCATCTTGGGATTGCAATACAGTCACCTCCTCACAAGGTTTCTTCCAATTTTTATTTGATTTTGAATCACAACTGCAAATTAAAATATTTAGATACAATTTTAACTGATTTTTTGTCGGTATAATGTTTTAGAAACAAAAACTCTTAACATAACATATTGTTTAAAACTTATTGAAAACACAAAAGAAAATATTGCTAATCTCAGAGGTTATATTTTTGTTTTGTTTTCTATCAGTTAAATAATTGAATAATTAGTGACCAGGTTTTTATATTTAAAGAACTTAAATTTGTTGGTTTGCTTGATACAAACAAGTTTAAGGAACACGCAAACAAATTTTCTAACCTTCTTTTAAATGAACTAAACAGTTCATATGGTCAATTCTTTGATGTATTTGCTCTAAAAAATTATATTTTTTTATTTGTAAACAACAAGAATTTAGCAATTTTACTCTTAAGCAATTTTTTGAAAAACTTGTAACAGAAGACCTGATACCAGTTTTCCAGAAATATCTAAATTTTGTAAACTGGTAATTACTTTTCCTTTTCAGTTGAAAGATCTTTTTCGACACTTAGCAGAATTAAAACATATTCAAGAACAACAATAGGGCAAAATAGACTGACGATCTTTTAATGCTTACCATTGAAAAAAACGTTTGAAAAACAGTTGGAAGATTCTTTCTACGAAAATATCATTAAAATATTTTTGAACAAATCTTAACGGCTGGACTTAGAATATAGGTAATATTTAAGTGTACATAGTATACATATCACAAAAAAATTTGTTCTTGTAAAAATATTTTCTTAGTTCCACCGTTTTAAGCCTAGATTTAATGTCGAAAGACATACATAGTTAAATAAGTAAGTTAGTACATAACATAATCATGAATTAATCGTGAATTACATCATAAAAATACACTAAAAAACAAATAACTTAAGAAAAACATTAAATTGTTTGAACTGAACACCCACTGCTTAGAATATATCAACTCTGAATTAATAAATGAAGTTGATTCACCTGTATGGATTATAAATTGAAGAGGAGAAGCGGAAGAACTGAGCCATGTTTGTTAACATCTTGAAATTGATGTCTAAAAAAAAAAACAGAAACACTGTGGCGCTGGCAACCCGGTATGGGCCATGGGCTAGCTTCTTGACACTCATTTGTGCTGCTCATGTTGTCATTTTAATCACATCTGAGCGGGGCCTACGGTTTATCGCCGAGTCCGAACGGCACTCCTTAGAAGCTTTTTCGTAGGCAATTTTACTTTCAGGAGTTTGCCATTGCCCGCCGAAAGGGAGATAGCGATTTGAAAAATTGTTGGTGACCCAGGCAGGAATCGAATCCAGACTGTCTGAGTGATAGTCCAATGAGCTAACTATCGCGTCATTGCCATCGTCTACGAATTAAAAATTCGTGCAGTCAATCTTGCTTTTGCTGATAATATTCTGCTTCTGGATTATAGTATTGATGTTGGTCTGGTTGTTGTCTGGTTGCTGACAAGATATATTTTGTTCGGATTGGTGTGCAATAAAGTTGTTTTTAGTTTTTAGCGGCTGTTCCATTTCATATATGTTATTGACCGGTCTGAATTGAGATCTAAATTGATTGGAATTACTTTTAGTTTCAACTGTTTGTCTGATATTAACAGATCCTAGAACCATGGGTTCTGGTGGTAGTAAATTTCTTGGTGTAGAGTTTATTTTGGGTTGTTGTTGGGTATTCATTTGATGGGAACACACTGCTGGTTTTTGATGGTTTTTTTGATGTGAAACAAAGGCTTGACATTGAAGATTTTGTTGGAAATGAAATGCACTTTGAAAGGTAATATTTTGTTGTCGTTGAAAAAAGATAAGGAATTATTGTCCGAAAGAATGCTGGAAGGGCATTCTCATTTGCTGGAAAATTGCTTGAAAAATGGTTGCTGTAAAATTTAAACATTTAATGAGGAAAATCAAGTTACTATAGAAGGATTTGGTCGAGTTTGATTCTGAACAAATTTTTTAGCGTAAAATATATTCTGTTCCTTAATATAATAAGGAAACGGAAGGGAAATTGATTTCATCGCTCTTATTGTTGGAGAACCTACCGCTGCTCGGAGGCCAATCAAAAACAAATTGAGGCACATTTCTAAGTAAAAATTCTGTTCAGCTTGATAATGTCTTTGTTTGATTCATGGACGGCTACATGGTTTCCAATTTCGATCACTTTGCTGCGTTAATGATTCAATTCATTTTTATTCTTAAAGTAAAAGTAAAATCAGAACATGCAAGCTATGCATTGTACATTTAACATACTGTAACGTAACATAAAACAAATCTATACATACAACAAAGCTATAACAACATGATGTATAACACATTACACTGCAGAATTATAAAATGTCGAATGTGTACAACACTATTAAAATGATTATCGAAGTGCAAGGTCGTGTTTTTATTTGAATCCAAATGTGTGAGAAACCATTTAATTGATATAAATTAGAACCACTGATCAGTGATTTTACATTGATCCTTCGAGAAGTGATCATTTTAATAAAAAAAAAGAGTTTTTTTTGTTAAAGTGCGCAAACGGTATTCCCACGTCGTATAATTTATTGCAATTGACAAAATAAACTTATTATCGAATTTCGTCGAAGCCCCCTGTCTGCCATCTGGAATCAGTGCATCCGCTTCTTGTGAAGAGTAAGCCATCATCGGCTCCGTCTGTGGATAGTGCAGGACAAGATACCGTATACACATTCCACTGAACGGTGCATCCATTTTAAAAGTCGGTGCATGTGTTGAAATTGTACGGTGCATACTAAAATATACGGTGCATACACCACAATATACCGTCCATACAGTGGAACATACGGTGCACTAATCTTAAAATTCTGTGCATACATTGCATACTGCAACATACAGTAAGTGCAGTCAACATACTGTACACACAGTGCAACATACGGTGCACAGTCCTAGCTGTTCAATCCTACAAAAAATAAAATTTAAATTTGTAAGTACAATCATTATGATCAAGCTTGGGAAGTGTTAACATCACGATATGATGTCAACCGAATCTAGAGCAAGAGACGGTAACAGGTATATATATATTTATTAGATACATCGACCGAATATCGACACTCACTTAAAAATTTAGAGCTTCCGGTACAACATTGGGATCTTAGCTTATTGTATGCTGCAGAAACTGCCACCCATAACTCAGCTAGGAGTCAGAAAAGATTTGGCGACTTTTAAAGAATTTTCAGAATTTTTGGAAGCTATATTTAGGACCTTGGAAGCAATAGAACCGCCACCAGTATCCAAAAACAACATTCGCGCAAAACATACTTAATTACTTTAGGTGGCGCTACAGTCCGGGGTGGACCTGGGCCTCAGTCAACAAGCTTCTCCAGCCAGCTCGATCCCTGGCTAGCTGCCTCCAGCTTCGCACGCTAATTTGGCTGAGGTCCTCTTCCACCTGCGTGCGCCACCTGAGTCTTGGCCTTCCTCTACTGCGCTGTCCCTCAGGAGCGGATTCGAAGACTTTTCGGACCGGAGCATTGGTGTCCATGCGCTCTACATGACCCAGCCATCTCAGTCTTTGGTTCTTAACTCCTCTGGCTAGGTCCATGTCGCCTTACAGTCCATACAGTTCGTCGTTGTATCTCCTCCTCCACTCACCGTCAATGCAGACGGGACCGAAGATCGCCCGAAGAATTTTTCTCTCGAAGCAACCAAGAACACCCTTATCCATTTTTGATAACGTCCATGCCTCTGCGCCATAGAGCAGGGCCGGGATTATTAAGGTCTTATAAAGAGTGACTTTTGTTGTCCGAGAGAGGGCTTTGCTACTCAATTGCCTTCTTAACCCAAAGAAACAGCGGTTGGCAAGAGTTATTCTTGCTTGATCTCAGCCCTGGTGTCGTTGTCTGTGTTTATAGTAGAGCCTAGGTAGACAAAGTCCTTAACTACCTCAAAGCTATATCTGTCTAAGGTGACGTTCTGCCCGAGACGTCGGTGTTGGTTGTCCTTTTTGCTTGACAGCATATACTTGGTCTTGCCCTCATTGACCGCTAAACCCAGTTTCGCCGCTTCCGTCTCTATACTCGCGAAAGCGCCACTGACATCACGCTGCTTTCTCCCGAAGTTTTGCACTATTCTTTCAGGTACGATGTTGAAAAATCGCATGACAGCGCATCACATTGTCTAAATCCTTTCTGGACGTCAGAGGTCTCGGTGAGATCTTTACCGACCTTGATAGAGCAGCATGCATTCTCCATCGTCATCCTGCACAGACGGACGAGTTTGGCAGGGATGCTGAAACTAGACATTGCTCTATAGATGCTGTCATACGCGGCCTTAAAATCGATGAATAGGTGGTGTGTATCGATCTGAAGTTCATGGGTCTTCTCCGAGATCTGCCGTAGTGTAAATATCTAGTCGATGGTGGACTTTCCTGGCCTGAAGCCACACTAATATGGACCTATTAAGGAGACTGATGCCTCTGTAGTTGGCGCAGTTCAGAGGTTCTCCTTTCTTGAGAATCGGACAACATCGCCTGCCGCTTTGAAGAGCTCGGCAGTCAGGCCATCCAAATGCTTTGTTGGACTTAAGCTTCGATATAGCTATCTTCACTTCATCCAGGTCGGGTGCACGGAATTTTTGGTCATCATCGTCCAAGATGAAAGGTTGATTCTGCCTGACAGCGGTTTTTGGTCCTTCATCGCCGTTATACAGTCTGCAGAAATGGTCTTTCCAAATCCTCAACATCGACTGCGATTCTACTACGATGTTCCCTTGTTCATCTCTACAGGCTTCGGTTCGGGGTTTGTTGCCGTGGCATGTCATTTTTACCTTTTGGTAAAACTTCCGAACCTCATTCCTGGAGTAGCATCTCTCAATTTCCTCGATCACGCGCTTCTCATGCTCTTTCTTCTTCCTCCTGTGAAGCCGGTGTTCGTCTCTCCTCTTCCGCTCATAGAGCTCATGAGCAGCTCTTTTTTTGCAGTGACGCATTGCGTGCTTTTTGCTTAGCTGCATGTGCTTGCCGGCATTCATCATCGAACCAGGGGTTTCGTTGTGGTGGACGAGTGAAACTCAGGACATCAGAAGCGGCATCTCTGATGGCGTTTTGGCAGTGTTTCCAGTGGTCTTCGAAGCTTGATACTGGCGGCATTAGACCTCTTAAGAGATTAAGAAACACTCGATCGGAAAAGGACTTGGCGATCTCTTGCGATTGTAGCCGTCTGACGTCGAATTTTCTCACAGCATTAGTTTGTCTTGGCGTAGTTTGGGATATCCGCAACCGTACCTTGGCTACAACAAGGTAATGGTCCGAGTCGACGTTGGATCCTCGGAACGTACGGACATCCATAATACTGGAGGAGTGTCTTGCGTCGATCGCAATGTTATCAATCTGGTTGACTGTTGATTGATCAGGAGTTCTCCAAGTCCCCTTGTGTATGTCGAGATGTGGGAACCGTGTGCTTGCCGTTATCGGAGGTTTTGTTGTGCAGGCTATATTTTCCGATTGTTCCACCAAAGATACCCCCTCTTCCTAGCTTTGCATTAAAATCACCGATGACAGTTTTGATGTCAAAGCTAGGGCATTGCTCGTAGGTCTTGTTAAGGAGCTCATAGAAAGCATCCTTGGTGTCGTCATCTTTCCCCTCTGTGGGGGCATGCGTGCATATAAGGCTAATGTTGGCGAATTTAGCTTTGACGCGGATTGCTACGAGGCGCTCGCTCACATGCCGAAAGCTGAGGACTTCTTGTCTTAGTCTGCCTCCGAAAACAAATCCGCATCCGAATAAGCGCTGCTTTCGCAGTTCCATTTTTAATGCTCCTACGACGAGGGGTCGGTTACACCGAAGCCAGTAACCCGTTCCGTTATGTGAGCGCTGCCGTTGGCCCACATAGGGCTCGTCCGTCACCATCTCTTTTCCAAGACCCTGACTAAGTCCTGGAAATCCTTACCGGCCTGAGCTCCAAATATGTCGGAGTAGCCCGGGTAAGGTTTTGTTTTGTCTTTCCGACACTAACTCTGATTTATTGCGCAGGAATCCCGCCATTTGTCATTTATTTTAAAATCGGCGGCGCAGACACTTAACTTAGGTAGGAAGAGAACCTTTGCTGAGGTTTCCAGATTCGAAAAGGTCAGCAGTGGAGCCTGCCAAAGCTTTATTGACCTGACATTTAGCTCAGTTCACTCGTTGTTCACAGACCGCATACACGCATTCATTTTTAAATACCTGACTTGTCTTATGCCGCCCCAAAAGGTTCGCTTTAACGAGGAGTACGAATTACTCCCCCCAGACGTCCGAAAAGATGATCTTAACCCAGCTCCCCTTGCCCAAAAAACCAAACTATGATGGAATTGATTGGGAAGGGACCTTTAAACACACAAAAAATCCAAATATATCTCAGTACAATCGATCTCAACAAACAGCTTATAAGATTTTGGGCAATTGGAAGAAGCACCATTTCTACAACTGGATATGCAAGAAAACAGGAACTGTGAGGGGCAGTTCTTGACCACCACGCGAAGAATGTCAGATGGACTTCGTGTAGGAGCACTACCAATTAAGAAGAGAAGTACACCTGCTTTAGGGTCCTCGAAGTTAGGAGCCTTTCGTAGATTTCTTCATCAGGAAAGGCGTTTGCATCAGAATCAAACGTTGACCATTCAAAACACCAATGGCATCCATGAATAACTTGACCTCAGACACATGCCGGAAGTTGGTGAAACAACTCATGAGACTCTGCATACTCTATTTCAATATTTTCTGCTTGTGTTCAAATAGTCGAATTCCAGTGGCCGATTTAGAGCCGATGTTGAAAAACTGTATAAGCAGTTTAGAGTAGCACCTAGTGACTCATACCATGAACTCGTACATTGACGTAACAACCCACAAGAGCCAATAAAAAAGTATTGCCTTCAAACCATCATCTTCGGTACAACTAGCGTTCCATACCTCGCGATTCGGACGATGAAGCAACTGGCATCTGATGAAGAAGGTAGCTGTCCACTTTGCGCGAAGATGATAAAGGAGGACATGTAAATCGACGACCTCATCATCGGAGCTGACGCTATTTAAGAAGCCCTTATAAGACAAGAACAAATATGGCGCTTTCTATCAATAGGCGATCTTCATCGAAGAAAATGGACGAGCAACCCCAAAGAAATATTAAAAGAGATACCAGAAACTGAATTGGAAGCTAACTTTTTAAAACCTTCAGGTTCCTGTGATCATGTTAAGGCATAAGGTATCGAATGGTATCCTGTCGAAGACAACAACCGTGTGGCACACATACAATAGCTTACCCAGCGCAACATCTGGAACTAAATCCCGACACAAGCAAATCCAGCTGACCTTTTGACTCGCGGAGTCTCACCATCGGCACTGATCGGATCACAACTTTGGTGGAACGGACCAAAACTTCCGCGTCACGGTTGAATATTTTAATATCCGGCTCAACCACTCAGCGCAGAAAATGGAGAAGACCAACGATCTGTTGAAACCCATTATGTAACAAAGGAAGACAAACTCTTAACAACCCTAAGATGTAAATATTACTTTTAAATAAGTTAAGGCGTTTTCATATATTTTAAGATTCATTACCAATGTAAAACAACAACTGATTAACCGAAACCTGTCTGCTATTTTCCCGTCCGAAACAGAAGTGGCTATTTCGGTTATCATAAAAACCGAACCGAACAATGTTTTCGACAAAGAACTACAGCGATTCAAAATGGGTAACCAACTAAAACACTCAAGTCCCTGAACCCATTTCTTGACTCCGCAGGTCTTCTTATAGTTGAAGGTAGGTTGCAGATCTCTGATTTAACCCTTGAAAGCTAACCTTATTTTGTATTCCGTTAAAGCTACGAGTAACTAGGAGTAAAATTAACTCCTTGGTAATTAAGAGAGAAAATAAGGTCTTTCAAAGAATTTCTGTTGGAATTCATGTATAGTTTATTACAGAAGAAAATAAAATTAATTAGTTCAATGTAAATTTACAGCAGTTTTGGCAAATTTTTATTTCCGAAAGTGCAGTCATAGCGCTTTATGCTTATCCGAAAAAAGGGTTTTTGTTCATCATGGGAGTAAAATTTACGTAGGTTAGCTTTATAGGGTTAATATAACACCAGCAGCATCCAATAATACTCAACACAAACCACTATTTCATAAAACTTCTTCTACAGGATGCGCATGAAAGGACATTTCTTGGGGGCTTACAACTAATGTCATTGTATATTAGAAGATCATTGTTTTTGTTTGGATCATGTGTTTTGTAATGTATGGATTATATACACATACATATGTCGAACAAGAGAACAACTCTAACTGCGTTATTGCCTAACTACTCGTATGTAACTATACGTTCTGCGACAAATAGTCAGTCTTGTTCCATCCGTGTTGTAACTCGTCTCTGTACTAATAAAGTAAAAGCACAAAATTGGTCTTTCATTGTGTAATACTCGTACATTACAATTGGCGACGAAGATAAATTGATAAATTGGCTTTAAGAGCTAAGGTCGTACTCCAATTGGCCATGGCCATGGCCTAGCTTCTCGACACTCATTTGTGTTGCTCATGTTATCATTTAAGTCACATCTGAGCGGGGCCTACGGTTTATCGCCGAGTCCTAACGACACTTCTTAGAAGCTTTTTCGTAAGCAGTTTACTTTCGGGAGTTTGCCATTGCCCGCCGAAAGGGTGATGGCGATTTAAAAAACTGTTAGTGACACAGCCAGGAATCCAACCCAGACAACCATTTCCACAAAAAAGGTCTGTTTAGGTATAAAAGATTGGTTTATGGGGTTGCATCTGCTCCAATGGAATGGGATGATTATTATTAGGCGTTTCTGGTACGAGTATTAAAATATTCATCGATAATTTACTTATTTCAGGAAGAAACAGACAACAGCATCTGTACCGTCCAAAGCTACTAGGCGAACTGACCGACGAGTAGACCGAAGACGAAGAAGAAGATGAAGCCGAGGGAGAAATCAAAGAGAGTAACTTGGTTGGAATTTTCAGGACACCGATTCCTTCACCAAGATCTTCTCTTAAGGTCCCCCCCACCCCACAGCCGCGACAACTACCTCTTACACAGGAACCTTAAATCATCGAACGTACCACGGAGCGAATTGATAAGTGGAATATCAAGTTCACTTCAGAAAGATGTGGTTCTTCAGCGAACTTATTTCTAGAAAGGGTCGAGGAGCTCCGTGAGGCGCGCGGGGTCCCTGAGTTACTCTTGTTTAGGTCGGCGGTAGATCTTTTTAGCGGGAAGGCGTTACTTTGGTATAGGGCGATTAGGGAAAATATAGGTAGCTGGACTAAATTGGTTAGGGAACTAAAATTAGAATTTTTACCACCAAACTACGACGACTTACTACTAGACGAAAGACGATTGTCGGAGCCCCTGACAGAAAGGAGGAAGCTAGCTATTCTACAACGGAATCTAGCTCCCTTCTATCAGACTCAACTGGACCTAGCTGATCCAAAATCAGTGAATGATCTAGTGGCATTAGGACGACGACTAGAGACAGTACGCGCAAACGTAGAAACATTCACTCCCCCCAGACTTAGCATACGTGACAGTAGAAGAGCCTCATAGAGTTGCGACAATAAGCAAGACTGTGCCACCAGTGCCGCGTAGTCGGACAGTTAGGGACAACCCAAATCGTTGTTTTAATTGTGGGGAAGTCGGACATTTTGCAAATACCTGTTCCGCTCCTAGGCGTTGTGTTGGTTGTGGTGCAGTAGAGGTTAGCCGTAAGGATTGTAGGAAGTGTTCGGGAAACGCAGAACGGACCCTTGGGCCAGCAGGGCAAGAGCGCCGGCGTCGCTAGATTGGTCACCGCCTGGAGACCAGTTCGTTGATCAAGTTAGCCTGAGTTTCACTTTGGGGGCAAACGAAGGGGACAGCCGTCCCTACTTAGGAGTTAGCATTTATGGGATTAGGTTTTTATGTTTATTAGATTCAGGAGCGTCGAGAACCATTATATGTAGAGACGGCTGGAAGATTCTCAAGGATTTAGGATTAGCATTAGGGGAAAGTAGCTTTAGGTCTATTTCACTAGCTGATGGTGTAGGGATAGGAGTTTTGGGGGTTGTTACGCTACCAATCGTTGTCGAGAAAAAGTCCGTCCTTCTGGAATGCCTCGTAATTCCCAATCTACTACATGTCATGATCCTTGGTACTGATTTTTGGGCACTCTCGGGAATAGTCCCGGATCTAAGATCAGGCATACGGAATTTTTCGGGCCAAAAAGAGGTGGCAACACTAGCATTGATACGAGAAAACTTGGAAGAGACGGAAGAACAGCAGCTGGAAGAAATACTAGGTAATGCTTTTAAAGCAATGCCAGAGGGTTTAGGGTGCACACGATTGGTAGAGCACAAGATTAGAACGTCGACAGAACTTACCAAGCAGATGTATTTTCTTGTTTCGCCTGCTATGCAGGTACACATTGATAAGCAACTACAGGAGATGATGGACGCGGGTGTTATTGAGAAATCTAATAGTCCATGGGCATCTCCTATAGTTCTTATTAAGAAAAAAGATGGTTCGTATAAGTTCTGCGTCGACTACAGGAAGCTAAATAAGGTCATTGACAGGGACGCGTATCCACTCCCTTTCATTTCGTCAACATTAGACATACTTCGGGACGCACAATATCTGTCCTTCCTAGACATAAAGTCGGCTTACTGGCAGATCCCGATGGAGGAAAAATCCAGACCATTTACCGCTTTCACAGTACCAAACAGAGGGCTCTTTCAGTTTAAGAGGATGCCATTTGGCTTAGAAAACGCACCAGCGACTTGGCAGAGGTTCATCGACAGCGTGTTGGGGGCTGATTTTGAGCCGTTCGTCTTTGTGTACTTAGACGATATCATCATCGTCACAAGCTCATTCCAAAAACACCTGGAAATACTGAAGGAGGTCCTCAAACGGTTGATGGAAGCAGGGTTGAAAGTCGGTCGGTATAAGTGCCATTTCTGTAAACCGTCTTTAAAGTTCTTAGGATACGTGGTTGACCGAAATGGACTGCATGTGGATCCGGAGTAAGTGGAGAGCATGGTGAAGATTACAGTACCCAAAAACGTAAAAGAAGTTAGGAGTTTTATAGGAACCGTGTCTTGGTACAGACGCTTCGTACCCAATTTTGCTGTCTTGGTTAGGCCCTTAACAGATTTATTGAAAAAGAGTAGGAAATTCATATGGACTAATGAATGTTAGGATAGTTTTAGGAAAGCTAAGGAATGTTTAGTGACGGCACCCATTTTGACGTGTCCGGATTTTAATCGTCCCTTTGTAGCCCAAACCGACGCGTCAGATTATAGGATTGGAGCTGTTCTTTCACAGAGTTTTGAGGAAGAAGAAAAGGTAGCTTGCTACCTTAGTAGGTCGTTAAATAGGTGTGAGAAGAAGTATTCTACCACGGAAAAGGAGTGTTTAGCCGTGTTATTGGCGATTGAGTAGTTGCGGGCGTACATCGAAGGTAGTCGATTTACGGTCGTGACTGATCACTATTCGTTAGTATGGTTAAACAATCTGAAGGATCCGCAGGGGAGTACGTTGGGCAGTTCGGCTTCAACAATTTGACCTTAAGATCGTTCACCGAAAGGGGAAGGAGCATGTGGTTCCACACATGCTTTCGCGGGGAGTTCTGATAGTGGCGGATCTCAGATGCGGATTCGCACCCGTGGGTGGCGAATATGATCTCACTAGTTAAGTCAAATCCCCTAGCGTATCCAGCGTGGAGAGTAGAGAATGGTCGATTGTTCAAGTTCGTGAAAACCAATAGGGTTATAGTACACGAGAACAACAATGAATGGAAACTTGTAGTAGGGAAAACAGATAGGTTAGATATATTAAGACAATGCCATGATAGCCCATTAGCAGGACACGTGGGAGTTAGGAAAACATTCGCTAGAGTAGGAGGCAAATATTATTGACCTAAAATGAGGGGGGGATATAACCAAATATGTTAGAAGTTGTAAGGTTTGCCAACAAGTGAAGCCGGTTAATGAGAAACCAGCTGGTCTAATGACGGGGAGATTAGGGATAACGTCATCATGGAAAATGATTTGCGTAGACTTGGTCGGTCCTCTTCCAAGGTCGTTTAGGGGTTTTACTTATATTTTAACGGTGGTCGATTACTTCACGAAATTCACTCTTCTTTTCCCATTGGGGTCTGCTACGGCAAAAGCGCTGTGCAAAGAACTTGAGGACAACGTTTTCCTCTTGTTTGGCGTACCTACGATTACAGTATGTGACAATGGGCCACAGTACCGTAGCAAGGAACTGACTGCGCTTTGTCAGACTTATGGGTCGCGTCTACAATACACTGCGCACTATCACCCACAGGCCAACCCGGCCGAGCGCATTAATCAAATAGTTAAAACTACGCTTAGGGCCTATATCTCCATAGGGAGTGGGACACACACTTATTATGCATACGCCATATTATGCTAATTTTGGCAAGGATATGGTGACTCATGGTTTGGGAGTTCCGACCGTGGGCGACCATAGTAGCGATAGGGAATTAGACGCAGGGGAGATAGAAGACAAATTTAAAAGGTTGAAGATAGATATAGGGAAAAGCTTCAAGCGGCAACCAAGAAGTCCGCGGAGGCCTACAATCTCCGACGGAGAGATACCCAGTATCTCCGGAATGACCTTGTATGGCGAAGAAATTTCGTTTTATCGAACGCCGCGAAATAGTATGGCGCTAAGCTGGCTCCTAAATTTGTAGGTATTTACAGAATTAGAAAACGAGTGTCTCCGTGGACTTACGTACTTGAAGATAACGACGGGATAGAACGCGGTACGTGGCACTGTAAGGACCTTAAACTATTTAACGATCTATCTGAATAAGAAAGTCTGAAGTCCCAAAGCTTCTAATAAGCGGTATAAGAGAAAAGTAAATCGCTTTACCTATTGTAGTTTTTTTTCAAGTCCATTATAGTTAGTTGAGATTGTTTTTCTTCTTTTTGTTGTCTTTTTGTTGTTGTTCTTGTCTAGTTGGCGAGTTAAAATTCACCACAACAAGCTGTACTCTTTTTCCTTGAAAACCTTCGTTTCCACCCCTTCGAACCTTTTCCCTCTTTACAGTTGTTCTTCCAAAATCCTGAGAGAGTGATGGGCAGCCATGGGCGCATCAGCCATCGGTGCACTCTCTCAGTATCCTGGAAGGACAACACAAATAGGTACGACGGACGGTCAAAGGCCCCAAGAAGAACCCAGCGGAGCAGGCGGGAGGTCTACTACAAGAGCGCAAGGAAAGCGCTATAGCTCCTATCTGTTTTGCAAGGGTCCAACATAAAATAGCCGACCCTTGTCCCAAATGTTGTTTTGTCTCCCCTAATGGGTAATCTCCAGCCTTAAGTAGAGTTAAGGCATCCGCTCCATCCCGCCAGCTCCCAATCGTTTCACCATTTGACCCGGTCCTTTTCCATTACGTCCGTTGTCTCTTTGGAGAAGCACATTAGTGGGAAGAATTGGTGGGTTATTGAACCCTGTCTCTCTGCTTCTATGCTTGTCGGAGGGGACAACTAATAGGTCGGCAAGAAGGCAGAGACAGGAGTCTCTATGATGGTGACGGGCGGTCACTTGTACTCGAGCGCTATACGCCTAGAGCCAGATGGACAGTCTGGAATCCTCTGCGTAAAACAAACAATCCGGACAAGTTGCCAGATTGCCTACAACACTCTGCAACAGAACACAAACATGATGACACAGGGGAAAACAAAACACGAGACGGAAACACGAAAGAAAGAAAACAACAACCAAAACACAAAAAATACCAATTGTAAAACAATCCAAAAAAAAAAGAAATGTAAATAATGGGACGCTATCTCATATTCCCCCTTTCCCTCCCCAAATCTGCACGGAAGTCCACCGAGTTCATCTATATAGTAAATACGGTAGAGAAATGATTCCTTCTTTCTTCGTCACATACTCTTATAGTTTCAAAAAGTTTTAACCTGAGACCCTAGATCCTGACTTGGTTTCCCCTTTCTTGGTCTCATGTAAAAACGAATCTAGTTTCTATGGCACTTTGACTTGTCTTAGGGATAAATTTTGGGGAAAAATGGATGGTTTGAACCCAAGATAATTAAGGGAAAATGTTCACTCAGGTCAAAAGAAATTCCCAAACCTCGGAAATTTCCCCGAGGGTCTGGATAGTGAAAGTGGCATACTTGGGAATATGGAAGAGTGGTCTAGCGGAGCTCCAAGACATGGTTACACGCTTCAGCTAAGTAGCGGAGCGGTGTACATATACGCCAATCATTGGGCCCGCTAGAACCGACTGGATGAGACGGATGAATGTGTGTGTGAATGGCCAATGGTCTGAGTGAACATATGTGAAACCAGGGCGACCACTCCTTGGTTGACCGTAGAGCCCGAAAGAGGTTTTGAAAAAAAAGGGTAGTGGAAAAAAAGACAAGTCAGAGGAAAAAAAAAAAAAAAGCTAATAGCAAATTATATAGAGAAAAAAAGAAAAGGAACAAACAGCGTGTCAAAAAAAAGGAGAGGTTATAGGAAAATTCGATAGAGGCCGAAGGAAGGGAAAACAGGACAGGACGGGGAAGAGGAGAAAAAAAAGGAATAACCTGGACGACGAAGGAAGACGGAGAGTAGCAACAAAAAAAAAAAGATAAGTACTTTTTTCTGACTTGTTGAGTGAAATCCCGGTAGCCATTCGTCCGCGTTAAACAAAAAAAACAATTTCCCCCAAACCGAAAAAGAAAAAAAACGTGAGCCGCGACCCGCGAATCGCTTAACCTACAACTTTTTGACCGTTGGGGAAGACGGAAGATAGCGGCCCAGTCTTAAGCGGTTTTGTCCGGTAGTGTAACTTCTGTTAATTTCCCTCTAACTTCGCATACCGCACACCCTAGTGTACATTCTGAGATCTGAGCACTTAATAGATTTTCAGTTTATAACGTAACTTCTAGCCTTTTGTTTAACGTTTCTGGTGAACCGTTTCCTTTTCAGTCTCCTGCTGAGGTTTCGCAATTCCTTTTTAAAGATTGCGTGGCTCCTATATTTGGTACTTCCTTATCTTATATGATTTTTTTTTTTTTAACCATAAACCCACCCCCAGCTGAGCAGCCGAAAGTGACAGCACTTAACCTGCAGCCTGTTGCAAATTTCCCCTTTGGTTTCCTTTGTTGGCATTGCGATCCGCCATTACCGATATAACCACCACCTGTGTGGTTCGCGATCGTTTTTTTTTTTTAGTTTTTCTTCCTGCCGGCAGACCGACTACCAATTTTTTAGATTTTAAAGTTTTATTCGGGAAAGAAAAAAAAAAGTTACTAAGCAATTTTGCTACAGCGTTATCTCCACCTTGGAACATTGCGGAATTACAATCCTTTCCGAAGGTGGTTAACTACTATTGGAAATTGTACCTAATATGACAATGATTGCATCAGCCTTATATGAACTCTTATATGAACTCGGTGGGAGTCAGAACAACAATCAGTTTTCGACGTTGTCGAAGAAAAATTATCGCGTGACATCTATTTAGCTCACCTAGCGACCCTAACTGATTGTCGATGCAAGTCCTATGGGCTTAGGTTCAGCACTGGTGCATATTTATGGTAATAGGAGTAAGGGAAACATTTCCTTTGCTTCCATAAGACTGTCATCTGCAGAGATGAAGTATTCTCAGATGGAGAAAGAAGCATTGGCCATAGTTTTCAGTATCATGTATCATCAATATCTTTTTGGTAAAAAGCTTACCTAAAAACCGGATAATAAACCGCTGTTAGCTATTTTCAGTGAAAAAAGGGACATTCCGGCAATGTCAGCAAATCGGCTGTAAGGATAGATATGCATTGTTCTGGTCTGGTTACAAATATGAAATCCAATATATTAACTGGAAGGAAAACATTGCCGACTACTTTTCCCGCGCAGTTAGAAATTTATCCAGCTTGTAAATTCTAGACGGAAGCTTATGGGCAGATGCTATTTTTGTTAATTATATTAAGGAAAAAGTTTAGAGGTACTTTTTAAAAATATTCTAGAGGAAACGTCGAAAGACAAAATTCTTAGTAAGGTACGAGAATTGGTACAAACGGCTGGCCAATCATAGTTTCCGATTCGAATTTATTTCTATATTTAACTAAAAATAACGAGCTTTCTACGGAGTCGGGCGCGATTTGAAAGTAATACACCAATGGCATCTGGGTATTGTAAAATTATAACAAAGATCTAGACGATCATGCGAAGAGTTCTTACCTTTTAATAGATCAGGTAAGGCAATTTTCGCTCATCTTGGGCTGACGAAAATAGTTGTATAGTATACGATAATGAAAGATCTTTTATTTCTAAAGAATTTAAACACATTAAATGAGTGCTTAAACGCGTTTCTGATGGATTATAGGAACTCCATAAACAGCACGACAATTTTTCTCCCGCTCAGTTAATGTTCAATAAGAATATTAGAATAAGGTTGGATTTATTTAACCCTTTCAGATGGGAGTATGAGTTAAACGCAAGTGATTTAAAGACCAAACTATGTCGGGAACAAGGAACGAACATTGGCATTTCATGATTTCATGATGGCAAAAACTTATAGTATTGCAGGGAAAGTTAATTGGGTTAAGAGGAAAATACATCGCGGGAAAAAGGTATTACTTACTGTAAATTTTTATTAAAAATGCATCATAGAAGCGACATATTAATAAATTAAGATTCTGCGTGTGAAAAAAAGTTAATAAATATGTTCCCGAAACTTTAAATGACATTAATCTCAAAATCAACATAAATGAATCTAAGAACCAAAAAAAAATTCTAACGAAGTAGTGATTGTTCAATTCCGCAAAATGTAGATATCGGTTATCCGTTAAGATCTGGCCTGAATTGTATGTATGTTTTGTATTGTATGTATGTTTATGAGATATTTTGGGATATATATATCTATATGTATTTATATTCTATAAAATTTGTATGATTATTGTTATAATAATTTTTTGATTTTGTTAAATTAATGAAAGTAGACAGAGAACTAGTAAATAAGCGAATTAGGGGGAGAACTTGTAATGTATGGATTATATACACTACACATACATATACCAAACCAGAGAACAACTCTAACTGCTTTGTTGCCTAGATACTCGTATGTTACCGTACGATCAGCGATTGTTAGTCAGTCTTGCTCTATCCGTGATATAATTCGCTTCTGTATTAATAAAGTAAGAGCACATAATTGTCTTTCATTGTGTAAAGCATTACATGTTTAAAAAACTGTGTAAAGTCAGTTATAAACCGATGCAATATATGCTTACGGTTCAGGACGAAAAAAAGAAATTGAGTATGAGAATTTTACCAGCACCCTGTGTACAGACAACATGGCCTTTTACGCATACGAGAGTCGACTACGCAGGTCCCATAGACATCAAGGCATGGAAGAACGGGGCTCAAGGACACACAAAGCGTACTTCACTATCTTTATTTGTCGAGCCTCTAGGGCGATTCACCTAGAAGTGAAGAGCACCTCAACAGCATCCCAAAGCATGACCTCACTGAAATGGGGGTTGATTACATCGTTTGGTTCAAATGGAACAAGTGAAATTTAGAATACTTGGCACGGCTCCAGCAACGACCGAAGTGACAAAAGGAACAATCAGACTTAAAAATCGGAGACCTCATACTTCTAAAGGGCGAGCGACTTCCACCCCCGAAGTGGAATCTAGCTCGTGTAACACAAAACATCCAAGGCAAGACAATTTAACGCGCGTAGTAACGTTACGCACACAACACAGAGAGGTGAAAGACCAATTGCCAAAACATGTGTTCTACCCAGCAAGTAAGCTCGGAAGGCAAACACAACTATTTAAAAGCAGAAATGCCGACGGCAGAAACAACAAGCTCAACAAAAAAAAATCGAATGCACGTAGCCCAACTCAAAAAAAACAAACTCATCTCAAATACACATATCAAACACACATCTATAAATAAATAAAAAAACATGAATTAATTAAAAAAAAAAGATATGTAATGAAAATAATAATCAAAATACAATCAAAATTTAATCAAACAAAAAAAATCAAAATTCAGTTTCAAAATGTAAACAAAAAAATTACACGCAAATTTTAAAACATACAAACACTTATGTTCTAAATAAACACCATTATTATTATTTATATGCATTGCATCTGCTCATGCAAATATATGCACTTAACCAGGCGCAAGTGCAGCTATCTCCCTAACATTACACAATTATTTAGGCGTAAATAAAACGATCTGCACAAAATGTAGACGCGAATTAATTGTACACTAAGAAATTATACAAGTCCGAAACGAATATACATAAATACATATGATCGCATGCAAAGCACTTTATTTTTCTTACATTCGAAAAGAAAAAAATATGTACACTAATAAATCTTTAAGTCTATTTCCCAGGATAGGTAACTCAAAACTACACTCTATCTGGGATTACACACACACACGCACTCGAAAGCCAACCGAAACCAATACTCCATGTTGAGGGAAACAAACGAAAAGAAAACTGCACCATTGACACGCGATCCCATTCATGGCGACACAAAACTACACACACAAACGAGAAAGGACTTCTTTTATAACTATTATATGTAATTTTAATTAAATGAGTATTTGTCCCCCGGCCACGCACAACCAAAAAAAATGTCCAACAACAGTGGGGACAACCACCAGAGACAAGAAGCGGCGAATTCACATTATCTCTAAGGACACGATAAGTTCACGGCTGGGGAGAATTTTAATGATTCAATCCATTTATATATTTAGAGTAGAAATGTTAAATCAAAACATGCAAATTATGAATTGGAAATTCAATATACAACAAAGATATAACAACATAATCTATAACACATTGTACTACAAAATTATGAAATGTAAACTATTATTAAAGTGCAAGGTTGTGTTTTTCTTTAAACCCAAAAGTGTGAGAAACGATTTAATTAATGTTATTAGTAACAATATTTAAAACTGTGGATTTAACATTGCTGTTAAATTGTTCGACCGACTCCTTGACGTAGACCGTTGAGGTATCGTTTCGTTACGCTTATTTGCGTAATGCAGAGCCAGATTTATTCTCATTGCATTCCAGATAACGAGTGTGCCGAGCATTCTAGGTATTTCGTTAGCAGGGCCAGTTATTTTCTCAATGTTCGTAATAAATTCAAATAAAAGACGTGAACTGACATCAAACTTTGATAAATCCTTAGATGCGTCTGGTACGAGTAAGACGATAATAAGATCAATATTCGGTGCTCTAGTAGGGTTAGCAGAAAAACTTGAGGAGGACACACCTTGTTCAATATTCTGTGCCACTTTAATTGAATTTAAACTCGAATCAGATTCAGAATTACTATCACTTAAACAAGAATTATAAGATAACTTATTAACGAATACTACAAAAAGTTACCGGAATAACCACCGTGTGGCGCTCCCATTGTTCCGAATTGAGTTCTGTTTTTTTTGTTAAGTTGGTACATCTGTTGTTGATATTCCATCTAAATCTGAACGTAATAGCTTTCTATTCTTTTTTTTCTTATGAATTATATTTTAAGAAATGTTAACTTTTCTTATTTATTATATAGTTCTTCTCTTTTATATAGTAATAATAATAATAATAATAATAATAATAATAATAATAATAATAATAATAATAATAATAATAATAATAATAATAATAATAATAATAATAATAATAATAATAATAATAATAATAATAATAATAATAATAATAATAATAATAATAATAATAATAATAATAATAATAATAATAATAATAATAATAATAATAATAATAATAATAATAATAATAATAATAATAATAATAATAATAATAATAATAATCGGCAGCTTTTGGCTATCGAGACTTTTAAATAAATTAAAATGTGGACAATCTATGCCGAATTAATGGAAAAGTAGCTTCTTGGTTCCATTATTCAAAGGAAAAGGTGACACTCGAGAATACAACAACTACCGTTCAATCAAGCACAATGAAAATCGTCGAAAGAGTCTTAAACGAACGTCTTCGGCAAATAATGGAGCACGATAATAGCCAGTGCGGATTTGTTGAAGAAAGATCGACGGTGGACGCTATCCAAAGCCTACGAATAATAATGGAAAAGCACCGAGATTCTTCTAAGGATTTACACCTAGTATTTATCGAGGGATCTCATATGGGCCGCGCTGAGGTCTCAAAACGTACCGAAAACGTATGTAAGAATAATACAAGACATGTAGGGAAACGTGACCACTGCGGTTAAAAGCTCTGCTGGACTAACGAGAGAATTTCCAGTTAATGTCGGAGTGCATCAAGGAAGCGTACTTAGCCCTTTCCTCCTTAACGTAGTATTCGACTATCCTTTAAAAGACTGCATGCGCGAAGCAAATGTAACGCCAATTCTCTTCGCTGACGACGCAGTTATACTTAGCGATAACGTCGAAGATTTACAGAACGCCTTAGATTCATGGAGAAATGCGTTAGAGGGAAACGGGTTTAAAATAAGTCGTTCAAAGACGGAACATTTGACATGCACATTTGCGCATCCGTTGCGACCTGTTCCGGATATAATGTTAGACGGAATAGTTCTTCAGAAAAGCACTATCTTTAAGTACTTAGGATCAATCGTTAACATGGAAGTGAAATGTGACGACGACGTAAACCACAGAGTGAGTGTGGGATGGATGAAATGGCGGGAAAATCTGGGAATCTTTTGCGACCGGAAATTTCCACTTAAATTAAAGGGGAAACTTTACACCACGGTTGTTAGGCCAGCTCTGATATACGGTTCACAGTGCTGGACAATGTACGAAGCGTTTAAGAACAAAGTGACGGCAGCGGAAATGAAAATGTTAAGGATGTCTAGTGGAGTCACTAAACGCGATTGTATTAGATCTACGCGTATAAGAGGAAGTCTACATATAAAGAATTCGGTAACCGAACAGCTTCAGGCGAATAGAATAAGCTGGTATTGCCACGTTCAAAGAAGATCTGCGGAAAATCCGGTTAAGAAGGCACTATCTACGGTCACTCCAACTGTAAGAAAACGAGGTCGGAAAAACAATTCCTGGATTTCTTAGATGACTGAAGCGATACAGGACCGAGCATTATGTAGACGCGTTCTGCGGTCTGCGACATTAGCCAACCCCATAAGCGGAGCAGCAGCGATGCAGTAAAAATGGGAAACTCGTTACGCATAAGTTCGTATAACGAGAAAAGGGTAATTAAAAGGATAAGAAGAAGAAGAAGAA